>JALHBL010000524.1:0-67500 GCA_023638675.1 Camponotus pennsylvanicus | reverse complement strand
AGTAAAGAATGCCAAGGGTATCTATCGCCCAAGATTATTAATCTCGGGTGGCAGTCTGTCCGAAGGTCAGGGACCTCATCTAGCTCAAGCATTATTATATTGTATGGAACATTTACCAGTTCAAATTTTGGATGTTAGCACATTATTTGCAGAAAGCGCTCGATCTCCGGAAGAAACTTGTGTGCAGGTGATATAACATTACATATATCATTAATTATTAAAACTCATACATTTATCTGAAACCTCTATCTAAACCTTCTTTAGTTTTATAATAATTAATAATAATATACACAAAGTATAAATATACTTTTATTCTTATTTTATATCATATGTAAAAAAAAAGTTTTATTTTAATAGTGTCTATTTAATATAGGTAATTAACGAAGCTGCTAGGAATGTACCGTCCATAATTTACATTCGGTCAATTGACAAATGGTGGCCTCTCGTACCAGAGACAGTAAAAGCAGTTTTCCTTTGTCGTATCACAGCATTGGATCCTTCATTGCCGATTTTAATTCTCGCGACAAGCGATGCGACATATCAAGATCTCCCTAATCAGTTGAAAAACTTGTTTAGCGAATTACGTGGAGAAGTGTATTCCATGAAAACCCCCACCACCGAGCAAAGAATGAAATTTTTCCGACACATTTTTATAGTTCAAAGTCTAAGACCGCCACAGATCAAAAGCAGCAAAGTAGAAGTTTTAGAGACACTGCCATTAGCGCCAGATCCGTTACCAAAGAAACTAACTGAAGCGGAGAAGCGGATCATTTATGAAAAAGATGAAGTATCTTTGAGAGAATTACGGATTTTCCTGAGAGAAATCTGTGCTAAATTAGCAAGAAATCGACAGTAAGTACATCTTATAAATTATTTTCTTGCGTTTTTTTCTTTCTCTTTCTTTTTTTTTACAGAGATATTTATAAATGATATGATGTTTCAGATTTTTCATGTTTACAAAACCAGTGGACACAGAGGAAGTACCAGATTATAATTTGATAATAAAACAACCTATGGATCTGGAAACGATGATGACTAAAATCGATATGAATTGTTATCTATGTGCCCGCGAATTCCTCGATGATATTGATCTCATATGTAGAAATGCTCTAGAGTACAATCCGGACAGGTCAGTAATTCGAGAGGGGCAATTTTTTTGAACCTCATTGTTTGAATCATGAAAAGAACAGTCATATGAGCCTTGTGCGAAAGTATCTCCGTTACAGAAGCGCTTATACTATTGATATTGTACTATAACTTAAGGTTATTCTTTAGCAATACTATACTCTTTTTCTATACTGACATTCATATTGTGTGTTTTCATGTCAGCTTACGTGATAGGCCCTCCCTCGGAATATTGAAGAGGTAGTTGAGCTTTTTGCTGTTTATCCGTAATGCTGTTATCGCTCCATAGATAATAGTGGTTTTCAATTTAAAGCGCACCATAATCGTTGTTGTTCGTTTTACTTAGATACACTGTTATAATAACTAATTCACTATGCATCATTGAAGGCCACTCCCATTAGACATCACGCTTTCTGTTAATGGAATGCTGAAAGATTGTGCTAAAATTTGGTATATATATATATATATATATGACTAATATATGTTTCCTACTCTTTTAATAGGGATCCTGCTGATAAATTGATAAGACATCGAGCGTGTTCTTTGAGGGATAATGCTTACGCTTTAATAAAAGCCGAACTGGACTCCGATTTTGAGGATAAGTGTCGCGAAATTTCTAAGAATCGTCGAATTTTGGAAAGCAATTGTAATAATGAGGAGGAAAGCAAAAATGCAAAATCAGAATCCATCTCGACGAATGAACGAATAGAAAAGAAGGAGTCTATAAATTCTAGTCATTCCCTTATCGTGAACGGAAAGAAATTCGGTAGTTCGAGAAAACGTAAAATACCTGCATGGGCGAGAGGCTATGTGAAGAAAGTTCATAAAAAGAAAAAGATCGCTTTTGACGAAAGTGTTACTGAGGTAATCGCAAGTAAATCGCTAAACAATGAAACTACTACTAGTATTGATCTAGAAAAATTCCAAGAATTCGAAACCGAGGCGAATAACGTTTTAAACGGCCATGTGGGATTATTCGATAATACTGATTCGGAGAACGATTCGCAGAATGAAAATTCAAAGGAAAGCCAAAACGGTACTGTTGCAGATCAACGAATCGATAATCTCGACCAAATGGAGATATGTTTCGTAGAAGAAGATAAACCTACTGGGAATGGTGATTCGAGTTCGTCGTCTCGACGCGAAAGCACGGATGAAATGTCGTTCGCTATCGAAAGCGATTCTAGTCGAGATAAAATTGAGGAAAGTGAGAAAGTTGTAGTTGATAGAAACGAACTCGAAAATGCGTGGCATTTTACTGTCGAAATAACGAAGGACTTTCCTGTTGAAGTATTGTGCGATATTTATGTGCAACTAAGCAGATGCGTTGGGAAATATGCTCATAAATATGACAGAAAATCACTGCCAAAGGTAAATATATATATAATCTGTAAAAAATAGAACATGTGCATATAGCGTTAATATCGATTTATTTAATTTATATACATCATAAATATATATGTTATTACACTTGCATTGTGTAGGACTTGCTCAAGGAAGTGGAAAAGTTTACGGAGTACAAGCGACAGTGTCATTAGAATATACACAATACAAGTAGGTATGGCATTGTATGAAAGGAAATGCAGCATGTTGCTAACGAGACAAACGTATTATACGTTACATCATAATAATATTTTTAGCAACACTAATCTTTAAAAAAATATCAGATGGTTTCTTTTATATATTTATACACAAATTACAAAGCCGAATATTATTGTTGTATCAAAAGAAACTTTGGGAATGATATATTTTTTAGTTATTATACTGCCAGTTTTTAGATAAATAATAGCACACACATCTGCAAAGCAATCGCATTTGTTGTTTAAGATGCAAGAAATTAGTTTTAATTAAGTATTAAATTCCAGGTATATACACATAATCCTATTAAATTTTGTACATATTGTAAAAGTCCTGTAAATGTTCAAACAAGCGATTATTTGACACAATAAGGGCTCGTATCGTGATCCTTAATCATACTTAATGACTGAAGTAATAAGAATGAATCAGTCCGCCATCTTATTACTCGCAGTCGCTTATATACTTTTTAGAAAATAAATTTGATTCATATTTGTCAGAAAAAAGTTTTATAAATTTTATCATATATTGTCATCAGTATCAAAAAATAATTATTATTATTAGTATTATTTTTATCTTTACCGCGTTTATAACCATTTTTTTTTATTATTTCTTTTATTCAATATGATTGAAATTATATTATTCTCATCATTGTAGTAAACCAGAAGAAAAAAGTAATAAATTATTAAATATTTTCTTTCATAATACTCTTTAAGAATAATTATAGATTTCCGCTCGATGATAAACAGATTTTTTTTTTTTTTTTTTAAATTACATTGATAAATTTTAAAGTACATATTAATGAGAAATAACGAAAGCACAGGAATTAGTACATTATGTACTTAACTGTTTCCATTCAAATAGTCTTTGAATAATTAAATGAACACGTTAACATGGTACAATGCATCCCTAATTCTAGAACATTGTCATTTTAAATACTTACGAGACACAAAAATTCGGCATTTTATTATATTACTGACCAGAGATTATTCCAAATATTCGTCTTGGATCCAAATAAAAATTTACAAGTAAGGAGAGCTAAAATACGAAGCGTATTTCTTTATATCTGTTAAAATTGTGGTTTTCCTTGTATATCAATATACCTCGCGAAACAAAATGTATCAATTTAAATTATTATTAAAATATAAGATAATATTACTTGATATGTGTAGAGTAAGATAGGTCAAAGATTATTATCGCGAGAAAAATCGACGCGAAAAGATTTGGATCTATCTTAACAAAAGAATCACAGAAAGTACCAAATCAACATATTCAAAAATGTTATATGAGCATGTATCTTTATGTAAAGTACTTTACGTAAATATTGTAACAGTACTGTTTTATCAGAATCCTGCTAAGATTTTTAAGCAAGCAATCGAGAATGACCGATATTGTCTGGTTAAATGTGATCTTTTTTGTCGCGATAACAGCTTTTGATCCATCCATCTTGCATTAGTGCAGTTCACTTTATACAAAATAACTTAAGACATGTTCGAAATGGGATTAATAATCTGCAATTTAAATAGACCAAAGTTGTAAAAAAAGGTATAAGATTGATTAAACTTAACACACATGCACGCATGAGCGTACACACACAATTATGAGAAATATCTAAATATATGAAATACCTCGATAAAAAAGATGCGTTATGCAATGGTGGCTAGTTAGTCACATTTAAATTAATTTTGAGGCTTCGCAAAAGAGTGAATGACTTTAAAATTGCGAAATTTATACATGTTTAGAGAGATCTCAAAGAGTGGGCTATAATAATTATTATTAAATATTGATATGAATTAGAATTAAATCGGTTCGAGAAAAGAATGACTTAACTGTACTGAATTATTACAAAAAGATAAATAATTAATTTTTAAAATCTGAATCAATATTTGAAGCGATAACAAAAATTTATTTTAGCTCTAATAAGTACTTTTGTGTATCTGGCCGTCGTTTTACAAAGTATTTCAGGACTCTCGCACTTTCTTCGATTTTATTTTTTCTTATTCTTTTTTTATTTTCTGATTCTCTTATTTGTTACATTTTATCAAAACCGACTGTAAATAGATTATCTCGATTTTGTTTATAACTCCAGAGCTATATTGAGAAACATCTCTCGATTTGAAACAACTGCCATTCTTATGAATCAGAGAATACCCGCGCTTGAGAGGAAGAAACTGTGTGACGATTCTGAAAGACTTTGTTATATATATGAATATATTAGTAAACATTTGTAGAGAGTATATAACGCCTTCCAGATTCGTGTATTGGTTGTGATTTGCTATAATTGTGAAAGATTAGTTACCAGATAGATCAGATGAAATTGTATGCGACGAGACGAAAACTCGTTTTCATCTTAGCTGTTTCGAACAGTCTAAAAAGCCGATTCTCTTCAATATAACCGTTTAAACAATACGTACGATTGTTGAATTGTACGTGTATACATACAGGGCGCTATCCATCTTCTACCGTTTAAACCATACAATCGAATATAGGAGAGAGCTATAAGAAATAAACTTTATCAATAAAATTTATGTGATCCACAAGTAATATCTTTCTTAGGGATATGCGTCATTGTTGTCCAGATGTGACGAATTTTTAATTTGCAATTGCGTGATTGAAAGGTAATCTAACAGACTTTGTTAGTAGGATATTCGTTTTGCGCGTTAGGTGATAGTGATGCAATTTTTTTCATAGCAATGAAATTTTGTAGTTAGCATAAAAATTCGTTCTATTCGGCGATTGGATCATTCGTCGAAATTCGATTGTATTATTTGCGAAATTTTCTAGTGGCTAGAGAGTCGAAAAGACTGAGATTTAGAAGAAAAAAAAAATGTTTTTTAACGTTCGTTACGAAGTTTGTACGAAATACACATCTTAAAAATTCGAAAAGAAATTAGAAAAGGAAGAATAGGAGAAAAGAAAGATCGCTGTAATGTTGTCATACGAATTATCACCGATTCTCTGATACGCGCGATGATGGATTCCCATCAGTGGGAATTGTATAAGTATTTGCCAAAGAAGTAACGACAAATAATGCTCTAGCAAAACTCTCTTCTCACATATAATTATAATCATTGTAAGGCATTAAGCATAAATTGCAAGGAAAAACTGCCGAGCGGATGTGTGATTTTTCTTTTAGCGATTACGATTTACATTCCGCTTCGAAATAACAATCCGAAAAAACTTTTCGCGATTATATTCTTGGTGCTATTTTCAGACACACTGTCATTTCACTATCACTCGCGTGAATTGTGAATCCGTATATATATATATATGTACATACATATATATAAATATGTATATGCGCTATCAGATTGAGAAGTTATCTCGTTATTAGTAACACTGCCGATTATGAACGAGCGCTATCATATTTATCTTTCTTTTTTGTTTCTCAATATCTCTTAAGAATACTTTTTACGACGAATAAAGATGACACTTTGTCAACGCGTTTGAGCTGTAGCATATCAAATCTGGCAATTTGTTTCTATTGACATAGTAGATAGTAATCTTAAGAAAATCCACACATACATATACACGACAAGTTGAAAAAGATACGGACGAAAAGCGACGATGCATCCACTGCCTTATTTATTTTACCATAATAAATATATATATTATACATACATACCATACATACATACATACATAATATATATATATATATATATATATATATATATATATATATATATATATGTATGTATGTATGTATGTATGTAGTAACACATTTTATAGTCATACATATAGTGAAATAAAATTTCGTAATGCAATTAATTTATTTGCAGTTATTCTTGTTCCTTCCAAAATATTTCTCTGTTTGTTTCATTGTGAAATTATCATTTTGCATATTTATTTCTGCAAAAACATACGAACGCTATCGTACCAATGCGGTAGTCGATTTGTATGACCTTCCGTTTGTTAGCCGGCGATACGTCAAAAATAATGAAATTAAGCAGTAAACTCTCGTAATTTTTTAAATAAAATCTGCATGAAAATTCTAGTAACGATAATTCGATCGTAAGATCATCCAGAATGCGCGAATAAATTGAGAAATTTGTATCGAGATGTCGACAATAGTAAAAATGTCATTCTCGTATTGACTATGCATAATAGAGAAGCAAACGGAAGTGAAAATAGATCGGCGGTTCGTTTTTAGAGTTTTTGAAGAAGAGAAGAAAATGTCCGTCGCAAAAGATTTCTCGTGCATCGGAGGATTGGAGAAGCACATTAGAATCGTAAAGGAGATGGTTCTGTTCCCGCTGATGTACGGGGACGTGTATGCCAAGTTTAATCTCAGACCGCCTCGTGGCTTACTGTTCTATGGCCCTCCAGGTAATACTTGTATATAAAATGAGCGTTATTGGATCTCCTCTTATATCTATTCTTCGTCAGGAACGGGAAAAACCCTCGTAGCCAGCGCTCTAGCGACCGAGTGCAGCAATTCCGAACGCAAGGTTTCCTTTATTTCGCGCAAGGGTTCCGATTGTCTCAGCAAATGGGTCGGAGAAAGCGAAAAGAAGCTTGAGAAGATTTTCTCGTTGGTCAATGAAATTCAATCTTTATATAATTCTTATATTTTTTCTATTTTATATATTTATTACAACCCGATTTATGCGACACGCGTTTCAGAGATAAATATAAGACTCAGTCTATGAATTTTTTTCTCTCTTCAAACTCGAATGTTTTATGCAAATTGTGTTACAAAGCAAAAGATATCTTCAAAAAGAGATTTTATGCGTGTAAATTCAAGAGAACATCTTCGAGCCAAAGAATATGTGTTTTTTTTTCCTCAGGCACAACAGACGAAACCGTGCATAATTTTTTTCGACGAAGTTGATGGTCTCGCTCCTGTAAGATCAAGTCGGCAAGATTTCGTTCATGCTAGCGTAGTCTCTACTCTCTTGGCTTTGATGGATGGTTTGGACAATAATTCCGAGATCATAGTGATAGGCGCGACTAACAGGATCGACGCGATCGATCCCGCTCTGAGGAGACCTGGTAGATTCGACAAAGAATTATATTTCCCCTTACCTTGTTACAACGCCCGAAAAGAGATACTTTCGGTATTGTTTTCATAATAAAAATATAAGAATAATAAAGGAAAAGGAACTGATAAAATTTGACAAAATAAAATATAAAAAAAATTGATGTTTTGTAACGTGGTGATAGGTACACATTAAAAGTTGGAAACAGAAACCGGCGCAGAAATTTTTAGCGTATTTGGCGTCGAATACATTGGGATTCTGCGGCAGCGATCTACAGGCACTTTGCGCCGAAGCAGTTATGTGCTCGGTTCGCAGAAACTATCCGCAAATCTATAATTCGAAATCCAAGTATCACATCAACGAACGCCATCTCAAAGTAAGACATTTGTCATTTGTAACACAAATATCAATCGAATCTGTGTTGAACGAATTAAATAAATAACGCAGAAGTTACTTTATAAGAAAAATACATGTTATATAAAGATGTTATGTATAAATAAATAAAAAATATAAATACATAGAAACTTTATAAACTTTATAATAAATGTTATAAAAACTTTTCCGAGAAATTAAACAAATTAAATTCAATTTCTCATCAAGGTGGAAAAGGAAGATTTTCTGAAGGCGCGTCAAAATATCGTTCCTGCGTCCCATCGCGTTATCATTGCGCCGATCAAGAGTTTACCCTCCAAGATCCAACCATTGTTGCAGGAAGATCTAGCCGAGATCCTGTCGCGATTACAAACACTTTGTCCAACCGGCATGCTAACTTCCGATAACATGTAAGCACCGCAAGATAAATATCTAGGAACGGAAAATTCAAAATTTAATCTATCAAAACTAATCCAAATAGAACAGGCAAAGCCACGTCCAAATCGAATGGCTGTCCGCGAATCTTGCTATGCGGCGATGATTCCCACACTCGACACTTGG
This sequence comes from Camponotus pennsylvanicus, assembly GCA_023638675.1. NCBI lineage: Eukaryota > Metazoa > Arthropoda > Insecta > Hymenoptera > Formicidae > Camponotus > Camponotus pennsylvanicus. The sequence continues at coordinate 58,885 of JALHBL010000524.1, read as the reverse complement.
GACCGGCATTGCTGCATACCCTGGAACATTTACCTTGTCATATTCTGGATGTCACGACACTGTTCGAGGAAACAGGCAAAGCGGCTGAAGAAGCTATAATACAAGTAGAAAAGGATTATTCTTTTCCCTTTCCCGTTCCTAGATAAGTGTCAAACAATAATCATTTTGTCGTGATAACAGAAGATCAAGACCGCACGTCGCACTTTACCAGCGCTGCTGTACATTCCTGGTGTCCTGTCTTGGTGGGACTTGGTAAATGAGACAGCGAGGGTGATTTTTACTTCGTTAATGCGCGGTCTCGACCGATCGGTGCACATGCTTGTGTTAACGACCGTCCACTGTCGACGAGTCGACCTGCCATCGGAGGTTGACCTTCTTTTCTCAACGTGTTTTATTATATATATATAATTTCGCTATTCTATTCGTATTTTAAAATACATTCACGTTCGAATAACTGTATCTATATTTTTTAAATCAAATATATTACATTGAAAAAATCTATTAAAATGAAAGATTGGCAAAATTGTGAAATTTTTAGAAACAGCATTATTGAAATTTCTCGAAACATATTAATATATTTCCGTAATATTATTTTTATTCGTACAGAGTAAAACGCGTAATCATCGGTATCTTACAGATTGCAGAATTGTATGACGATAATCGCGGCGAGGTGTACGAAGTGAGATCGCCTTCACCGCAAAAGCGACGATCCTTCTTCAAGCAATTATTTCTTCATGGACCCGACAGTCCTTCCAACTGCTCCTCGCAAGGTGATTATCCATCTAATCACACGGTTATTATGTTAACGATAAATCGATTTGTGACAAACGTAGCGGATCTGGTACAAATCCTGAGCCCGAAGAAATTCAAGAGTGAAAATAACAGAAAGCTGCGAAGCTTCGTATGTTCTAGCGATTCAAACGGATTATTAGGTACGTATTTAAAAGTACAAATTTTGCACACAAGATCGTTAATAAATATATACATATATATGCAATGATTTCATAAGAAATAAGCGCGGCACGCACGACCAGAAAGGTTAAAACGGAATCGAAAGCGCGAAATAAGCTCGGAACTGTACGATCCTTACATTCGACGCTTTCCAAATCGAGTAATTACCGATTGATAATTTTATAAATTCAACTTATATTTACAATACACAATTTCTTGAAATTTATTAATGCGAATATATTAATTATAAATTTTAATCGCGATTTATAATTTTACAAATTTGCTTGCTAGAGACAAATATCAAGAGAGAATGCAACGCATCAGGTGAAGGTCCGCCATCAAAACGGCAGAAATTAACATCCGGTACATCTTCGTCTCGATCCAGCGCTGAAAAGTTTTTCAACTCGCAAATAGAGGACTTGATTGAAACAATCGTTCGATTGACCGACGAATGGCCGAGTCATCTATTGGAGAGTCTGTTCTCTTCCCTTGAACTCACAATAGAGAATAATGGAGATTTGCGTACGATGGTGAACGAATACGTTGTACGTTACGAGGAACTCAAACGAGTCAAAATGCGTGCGAAACAGGAGGAAGATTAATTTAATTAATTTCGTAAAAAAACGTCTCTTCGCTTGTCAATTGTCGCTGTGATGTCTAAATACGATGCGAAATGCATCGCGATAGCCGGCAATAAATTTGTGAATGTATTATAATATTACAGTGTAATAAACAATATTCTGAATTTTTTACTTTACAAGATATTCCTTTTTTGCTATCATGAATTGTATATCTTTGGCAGGATTTGAGTAATTTTTGGCGCATCATAATTTAATTTCTTAAAATCTAAAAATCTATAACTAAATATTCTAATATTTAATATTCCAACATCTAATATCTATGACTAAATCTATATAACTAAATATTAAGTACATAATTATAAAATACATAATAATAAATATCCATTTTTTTAATTTAAATTACGAGCATTAAATTAAGAGCAAGATTGTTTAGTTTAGAAATGATTTGAAAAAAATTGGCTTTATTCAAAAATTAAAATATTATTTGTAATCTCATTTGGTTTTCCAAAGCAATTTCCAAATAATTTATAGCAGTGATTTTCTTTCAATGTTTTCAATGTCAAAATTTTCTTCGAAAATCGTTCTCGTATTACAACGCCAGAATTATTGGTATTTTTCCTCCTTTTCCTTCTAACGGAATATTTTTTATGTTTGAGAATTGTTTCCCGACTCGCATCATATGTTTTATGCGTCTTTGATGCACCGACTCAATGGTTGCAGCGACTATCTCTTCTCTTCTTTTGCAACTCATAGGACTCGGTCTCCTACTTGAGAGGGTCTTTCCGCGTGGTGGAGGGGTCCAGTCCGGCGAGCTTATCAGTTAGCATACGACTGTTGCATGCATCGCGTTATATCCTGTATCCCGAGTGCGATTCAGCTTTGCGAGATCACGTGGCGTAACGACGAAAAGTAACGCGTGTCAGGTTTGGAAAGAAAGCGAAGACTTGCATACGTGCTGTATGTTGCATATTTAAAATAGCAGCGGTATATGAACGGAAGTTCTCCATCCCTTCCTTCCCATCACGTTTATCGTGACTCGTGTGTCAAACTCGAACACGTGATATCCATAACGACGAGAAGGGACAAGATCACGCGGTAACACGGTAATAAATGGACGTTTTTCATATCCGAAATTGCTATATGATACACAATTTTTAGTGCAAATTTAATCTTAATTAAATTCTTATTTGTAAAATTTGCCATATGGCTTATTATTAGCTCAAACATGTTTATAATAGCTTTCTAATAAGAAAAAAGCATAGTTTGATATTTTCAACAAATATTTATTACAAACATGTAGAAAAGATATATTTAAAAAATTGTTAAACATTATATGTTTTTATATCTTCCTTTAAAAAAAATAAAGGTATCGATTAATATACCTTAGTGCTAAGGAAAACGACATTTTGGCAGAGAATCATTATCCTTGGAAAAAGAAAAACTATCAAATACAAATAGTGTTACATGAAATATTATGATAAAGATAGACTAAAACAAAACAGAAGTGTTCTGCAAACGATTAATTTTCGGAAGCGTTTTCTAATATCATTTTTTTGTAACATACAAAATTTTATATAATAAATAAAAAAAATATGTTTAATAGTACATATATATAATAGGAGTATTAATGCACGGGATGGTATTAGACGACTATAATCGTCAATTTCTAACGCAAACAAATTAACCGATTAATATTTATACGCATTATTTATAAAACAGCTTGTTTTAACGACATGTATAACGATAATAATAATAATAGACAATACACTCAAAAGTTAAAACAAAATGCAAGTATTATACATGTAATATGTAGAACACTTTCTACATTAGTAAAAGTGTAATTCTTACCTTTATTCTCTCTTATCTTTAAATGTTTTTAATTAATAATATTTAGAAAAATTGGTAAAATTTTTCTTTTACTAATTTTTGCAATTTTAAGAAGTAATCGAAATTAAGATTTGTGAATTACTTAAATTCACAGATCTTTACAATCAACAAAAATATTGTGAAGTATTTTTATATATCTCAGATTGTAGATTCTTTCTCTCTAACGAGAAAGAAAGAGGCCGAGAAAGAGAGAGGAAGTTTTTTTATCAGAATTAAAATTAGTATATAATTACATTTGCATTAAAATTTATACTAAAAAAATTACTATATCATTGTATTTATATGTATATCCTTACACAGTATCATTTTGTAACTTATAAGATAAGGAAAGACAATGGTAACAGAAAAACGATAGCGAAAAGTTTGCTTTCTTTTGTTAATGTTGCATAAATTAATAATTATATATACGCGTATATATAAAATATATAATATTATTAACTAATGTTTTTTTTTTAATTTAGAAAAAGGAACAATAAAGAAAAATAATATGTTGGCACACTCGCTGTTTTGGCCTTGAGAAGATTATGATTTACAATCGTGTCACATTCAACATACAACAATAAGTTTTTGCCACATACGCTCAATCTAGCACAGCTACTTCACTGCCATTCGCTTTTAATCCATTAGTGTATTATGGCTCTTCTGCTTGCATCCGTGATTTGAAAAATCCTTGATGAGCATATATCGCGTAATCTTCTAAGTTGTTGTTATTAATTTCCGCTAGTTCATCGTAATAGCTAATTCCGAAATGATGCATATCTTCCAAATAAATACCTAGTTTTTTATTGAACGCGTTTGCCAAAAACTGATAACTACTTTCGGTTACGGTCGTAAATGCTGGATAACCAGATGGTTGAAAATTTGTTGTAAATCCAGCATTGCATTTTTCTGGGCAAATAGCCGATTCCCGCTGTATGGGAAACGTAAGCAGTTTCTTACCAGTATTTTGTACCAATATTTCTCTTTCAGTACGATTAGGCGATTCGTGATTGATATCGCTTTGTACATTTCTTCTAGTTATTCGTAGCACTTCTTGTATGTCATCATCAACGTTCGAATTACCTTTTATTGATTCATTTTTTTTGTTAAAGACACTTCGAGTTAAGGAAGCAAGCGAATGTTTCGTCGCAGTTTCATAGATTTTATTTTTTTCATTCTCGATAGCTATTTCCTCAGAATTTGCTAAAGAGTTTGTTATTTCAACACTTCTTTTATCCTTTGCAGCTATATTAGATTGTTTGATTGTAGGATTGTAACGAATCTCGTTGGCCGAGAGTTGTTTAGATGTTAGTGATGTTTTGTCGAACTTCTCTCGCTGATAGGTAAGAGGAACATTGTTATCATTCGATAAAAATTCGGCTTGGCAATATACATTTTTTCTTTTTGATTCGTTTAGGTTTCTTTGTGAGTTTTCCTTATTATAAGTGTCTAAATTATTAAGAAAACTTCTCCATGTGTCCGCTGTATTTTCTTGAGAGATAAAATTGCTACGATTTTCATATTCTTCGCACGAACCGTTGCTATCAGGAATTACGTCTCTATGCGAAGTATTTGAGATCTCTGAAAGACTTCTCCCCACTACAGTGGTAGAACGTGCTATCGCATCGCCTTTAGTAGACGTGAATTTACCTACAATGTATCGATTTGCAGCTTTGTGAGGCCGTATATGTTGTATATGATTGTTATCCACAACATGGTCCGAGAGAAACAAATCAATATGCGCTGCGCAGTTATCTTGATGTTTCTCAATTTCGAGCGAGTCCAAAGTTTGCGTACCAGTGTCGACGAAGTATTTGAAATTATTTTCCATTTTTAAATACTTTCGATGCAGATTCACATCCATTGTCGTCATTCCGTTTAGTTTGAATTTCACGCGTACTGTCTCTTTTCTTCGTCCCTTCTTTCTGTACTTGGATCTTGTACCATGCTTATGTATCAATCGCTTGTGACTCTTTAAGTCCGAGGTAGTTTGAAATTGCACATCGCATATATCGCATTTCTGACCAATGTTTTCGAGATAAATCTCGTGGTGTAGATCGTCAATTAACGATCCTATAGTTCCGTTGTGTCGCCATCGTGAGTGTACAGAAACGTCGCTCTCACACTTAAAGTCTCTACCGCATATTTTGCACGTACTTCCGATAATGACGACACTGCATTCTCGTAGAGTCACACCAGGAGGAACACTGAAGCTTTTTTTATTCAACTGAATGTCGTTGAATACTCGCATTTCATCTAAGTTCGACGAATCTTAAGACGAGTATTTTTCGGCTGTCCTTCCACCGGTCTTCGTCGCGCATCGACGTTCTCTTGAAAAGTTGCGGTCGCACAGCGCAGTCACTATCGTGCAAACTCGTCACTGATAAACTTCGTCTGCCAGCGATAAGACTTCATTGGACTTCGCGTTGGCTCTGATGTGGCGCCACCTCGTGTGCGGATCACTGTGACGCGACCTGACGCCGAGACAAAAGACAATTGTCATGTTGATAGTGTTTTGTCTATGTTATTCCGAACGGTCGAATTTGTTTTTTGCCTGAAAGGTATTTCATAACGTGTAGGTATATATTTCGGAAATAACGTATAATATTGAGAGATTGAGAGTGATTCGTCGAACGTTAAATTGTTTATTCTATCCACAACATTCGATGAATCGTTCAATCTTTTCTTGTACAAGAGCAAATTGGCGAAGTTGCTTTATGTTTTAATATAACCGATCGTCCGAAACTCAATTAATTTAATTTAAATTATAGAGTTTACACTCGTTTCTGAATTACAATAATGCGTGCGCGGATAATGTTAAAGATTCATACATGAGGTACAAAACTCATACGAATTTGAATTACTTAATTGAAGAGAGTTTAAGTCAATAACTTGAGAAACAAAGTAGATATAGTATATTAATAATGTATCAGCGAATGTGTGTGATTACGACATTAAACCAAGAATTCCGATCATTTTTAGTTGATACATTTTCAACTGATATGCCAACGAAAAAGATATCACACAGATTGCACACATATACACACACAATACGTAGTAAGACTAAAATAATAAAATTGTGTGTGTGTGTGTCGAATATGTGCCCGAGTAACACGGTTAATATTAAACAGACATGATATTAAATATATTTTTTAAAATAGTATATGTTGTTAGACAGTTGTTCCCTCTATACAATTACAATATTATAAATGTTTCTTTGAGATAAAATAATATTGTTTTGATATATTTCAAACTCATATAAGACTCATAACTGAGCAATCATATTAAATCAGAACTCTGATTATATTACTAACTCTCTATTTATCTTTTCCTCCTTTCTCTCTCTCTCTCTCTCTATTTAATATATTTCTAACAATATTTAATAACACTCTTTTTATATTTTATACATTGAAAGAGAAAAAATAAGAAATACAATTTTTTTTACATAATTTCACAGAATTATATCAAACTTGATAAAAACTGTGTAAACAGGCATACAAGACTTGAAAACAGTCTCTTTGATATTAAGCAAAATTCGATAATTCAAAGCATGTAACGTTGATACAAGTTATATGTTACTTACGTTTACAAACTTAATTATAGACATGTATAAATATAGAATAGAATATAATTTTAATTGCTTAATTAAAGAATTATAACTAATAATAAATAAAGATAATTAATATTAATAATAAGTTATAATTAATAGTTAATAATAATATATTATTAATAATTATAATAAAATAATTATTAATTATAAAATTTCCGATGCATATCAATGTGATACATATGAAATAATATTCGATAAAATATTCAAACTTATTACGCGAAAATCTTCAAACGAAGCTTCAATATTTGAAGGAACTTTTTACGTATTGTCTGTTTCAGTTATCTTCTTTATATTCTTATTATCTGTTACTTTACATCTCATATTCGGTTTATATAACGATTAAATATATAAGATGAAGAAAATAAACTAAATAATTCCATATAAATAATGCTAATACAAGGCTTTGATCAATGAGTTTCATACCTCGCTTTCGAAGACTTTCATAATAATCTTTTGACGATCTACAAATCAACACTTCATATAACACGGAACCGACTTTCAACTCTGTCTCTGTGCTCTGTGTAAGTCCTTCCCTGCCGGCGAAAAGGAATTTATCCTAGCAACGTCGCTTGTTTAAAGTCGACTACAGTGTTGTCGGCTTCCGACTTTACAAAAATTGATTGACTACATCATAAAACCATATTCTTAACTAAAAAACAACTAAATATTATATTATTTCAAACAAAATTAATTATCTATTATAAATTGTTAAAAAAAGCATGATTTTAAGTCATAATCTTCATTAAATTGTCAAATTACAAATAAATATCGCAAAAACATATGCAAAATGCGCATAATACTATTCGTTTTGCTGCTCCTTCAGGCATCATATTCGCACGTTATCGCACGTTATCGCTTCGTCACATCCGCTAAAGATATCGCTCTAGAATAAACGTTACGAACTTCACATAACCTTTACATAACCTTTCTTTGATTGGAAAATCATAAAAAAATAAAGATTTCTGAAAACAATCAGCTGTAATTCTATTTATATATATTAATTAAATTTCAGAAAATTACGGGAAAAGATTTATTCACTTTATTTATAGACTATCAATAATGTCAATCGATTTTATTTTGCTATAAAATTTTAAACAATTTTAGCAGCAATATACAATAAAATTATAGCAATATGAGTAATTATATAAATTTATTTTATCAATGAGAAAAATATATGAATATACATTATATTTGTAAATATATGTATATACATATTTACATATTTATTATATAATTATTCATATAAACTTATATATATTTTTCTGAAATACAAATTTGAGATTAAATTAATCATAATTTTTTTTAAATATAATAATTATCATTGAATAAAAATAGATAAAAAATTCGCAAAAAGGAAAGGCCATTTATCAAAATATCTTTAAAATATGTTATGCAACTCTCCTAACAATTTTTAATGTCGAAGCTATTTCTAACTTTCTCTATTTCTATTAATATTGTTCTGTTTTTAAAAATTTAAATTTTTAATTAAAATTATTAATTTAATTCAGAAATTCTTGAAATTTTTCAGATATATAATCAGACATTAGCTATTGTAGAATTATATTAGAGTATCTATTTTAGTGTAACTTTATTAAATCATAAACGTCTATAATAAATATTTAGTATCAAATTATATTTAAATTATATATATGTGTGTGTGTGTATATATATATAAATTTATAAATATATACTCCTGTAATATATATATATATATATATATATATATATATATATATATTTTATATTACTATAAATATAATTATTTTCTATACTTTTGTTTAATTGCTCAGCCTGTCAATTATTATTTTTAACGTTTCAGATTTATTCAATTCCGACAAATGTATTTGCAAACATGGATGTTTATGATAGTACACATAACTTATGCTCGTAAGTTCCATTGGATCGATATAGAATTAAATCGATATAGATTGCTTGTCTGAATCTCAAATTTTCTGATAGAGCACGTTGTGAGAGAAAGTGCTATCAAACACGGATTATGCAACGGTTACAAGCCTGGCGAGGACGATCTACAGACCTTTGACTTCATCAGCAAGTTGCAATTGGATCTGCTGAATGCTCGTTATAGCGGCATGACGAAAGTCCGAGGCAGCAGTCGTATGCAAACGGCATATCGGTTGGAGAAAGATACTGATGTCACCCTTCCGACGAAGTATTCAAATTAACTCACGTAGAAATAGCAGCATAATCAGCATCTTTAAAGGCTGATGATTCGAGTATTTGAACTAAAAATCAAAATAAGTCGTTTATTCTAACTATCCTAACTTAACGAATTATATATGTATATGTGTGTATAATTATGTACAACTATGTATGTATTATATATGTATGTGTGTGTATGTTGTGTAAAGTATCGTTTCTGCAGATTTCCGCCAATCTCTCTCACAATTGACAATTGATTATTTGATCTATTATCATCTTCTACACTATTTCAAAATATTGATTAGCAAAATACCAAGCAATATATATATTTTTCATATTTGAGTTTTTTTCAGGAACATTACACCTACTGGACTTCCAGAGGAATTTTCTTTGGTATATACATTGAGAGCTAGAAAATCACCAAAATATGCTTGGCATATCATGAAGATCGTAGACGCAAGAGGTGACGCTCAATTTCTCATCACGATGAATCCTAAGAAACAGACGTTGGATTTTTCACTGATTAATGATGAAGGAAAATTACAGACAGTCTCTTTCCTGAATGATCGCGTGAGTGCATTGGGGAGTTAGGTTTATCATTGTTCTAGAATAATTCATATCGCGCATTGTTGTATATGTAACAATTTCATATTCTTAAAATTAAAGAAACACTTGATATTGCTAAGGAAATAGAACAATAAAAAAAATTATAGAGAATTGTTTGAGTTATAAATTTTCGATAACTCTAGTTACATGCAAAACACACACAATAATTATTAAAATTATGTTTTCTTCAACGAAAACAAAATGTGTTGGTAAAGTATTAAATTAAAAATTATTCCTGAATCAAGGATTTTAAAATTAAACTTTTCCGAAAGTAATTGCACTTGCAGAATATACACCATCACGAATCCCATTGAGTGACTCGCTCTTAAAAGTATCGTCAGAGAGAGAGAGAAAGAGAGGGAGAAGAGGGGGATAGAAATCTAAAACGATTTAATCAATCAAGTTTTATCGTGTTGTGAACACAGAATCATCACGTAGGCTAGCGCGTGAGATACGTGACGAACTTTATAAAAGTGAACGCGTTAATTATATTGTCATGCTTATATGCTGCAGATGTACAATTCGCGATGAGTCATATCTTGCGCAAAATATCACTTGAGAAATTCTTTATCGTTAAAAATCACGCAAATAACAGAAAAAGATTGCGTTATACAATTGATGAATCAATAAGACTCGATGCGCTCCGAGTCTTTTGATTGATAAAAATACCGCTATTGTAGGCACTTAATACGTGTTGAAATAGCATGCATTCATGCGATAAAAATGAAATTTCGAGGTCTGATTTAGAATTAAAACCTATTTATTCCCGCCCTTCCTAGATCATAATTATTTTCTATTAAATAAGTTTAAGTGAAAACATAATTACAACTTGCGTCATTTGATAGTAACGTTAAAAAAAAAATATATATATATATACTTTTTTTTTTAATAGATATTCGACAAGAGTTGGCACAAAATAAATTTCGGAGTATTCAAGGATAAATTAGTACTTAAGGTTGATTGCGAATACATTGGTACCGGAAGAACTAAAACCACGCAAATCAATTAAAGTCGATGGAGACATATCGATAGCCAAAATGAATAACAGTAAAGTCACTGTACCAGTAAGTTTTGTTAACATCTATAGATGCATTTGTGAAGCTTGATTATCACTATTTAATATAGCAATTTGATCCTATTGCCATAAAGATATTTTAATAAATTTCGATACAACTGTAATTTAAAGATGAGCTTGCATGTATACATATCTAACATCCACGAATTACATCGCTATTATGTCATTGCGAAGAATGCCCATCTTTCAGAGCTAACGTCACAATTAAGTAGCCTGTTACTTAATTAATAACAGCTTTACGCAGAACGAGGCTAAAATTGTCAGTAGGACAAGAACTGAATTTAATATTAGACTCTCTGGCCCACATTTAGAATGATGCACATATAATAATGTTAGCATCTTAACAAATAAAGATATCATCATATATAAAAAGTACGTAACGAAAAGAAAAAAAGAATTATTTATATATATATATGAAATAATAATTTCCTTTACTAATGCAATATATTTAAAGTTATAATCAAAAAATTAATAAAACATTAGATATAACACATTCCAAGATTGAATATCTATCCGCACTACCGTTAGATCGACATCCAATGGATGATCCTAAACTGCGATCCTAGGAGACTAGAGAGAGAAACATGCGAGGAATTACCGGTAGATATATTTTAACAAGATTTTACAATTTCGCAAGATCTGATTATATAATATCAACTTGTTTGTAGAAAAACTTAGCCGCCTCGCTTCAAATGAAACCTGCTTGCGAAAAAATCTGCCTACAAGGATTCAACAATACAAATACAAATGTAAGTTTCCTCCAAATTTATATCTATTAAATATTTATCAAATCACGAAAAGAAGTTTGTTTTTAGTATCGAAAATAAAATATAAATTAGAATATTTATATGAGATCATTAATAAACTCATATGAGTTTAATATACAATACAACTTTTTCAATTAAATATCACATTAATTAAAATCTCACTTTCGCGATTATCTAATCATGTTTAAAATCGTTGAAAAAGAAATTTTATATCTCTCAGGGATCCCGCCGTCAACACGACTTTCCCGGAGTACCAGGACTAATTGGTGTATCAGGCTTACCTGGATTTCCTGGACCGCCAGGAGAACAAGGAAAAACGGTATATCATTATTATCATTTACATACATATGCTTGGCTATATTCTATATCATAAATATAGCCAAGCATATGTATGTATGAGGCTTATAAGAGATATACGTCGTCAGGGAGCCCCTGGTAATACTGGTGCCAGAGGTTTTCCAGGATTGCAAGGTCCCAAAGGATCGATCGGATCTATGGGGCCACCGGGTTTACCAGGATTACCAGGACGAAAAGGTGATCGTGGAGAAAGGGTATGTATTTTTACTTTTAATTTTATAATGAGAAAGAAAAGGGGAAGAAAAGGAGGATCTGACTTAGAAAAATTTCTTTATAATAAGAATAGAGCGACAGGAAAGTGAAATTTTTGATAGGGTGATATGGGGTTTCCGGGTTTGAAAGGAGATCAAGGTCCTCGAGGATTTCCGGGTTCACCAGGAAATAGCAATTTATCACGCTTGATAGGTCCTCCGGGAGAGAAAGGAGTTAAAGGTGAACGAGGAGACGACGGTGCTCAAGGACAACCGGGTGAGAAAGGTACGACATGTTATTGTAAGAGAAACTGAAAAGAGAACATCATATTAAGCATTCAATTGAAATAGATTAAATGCACTCGTACAACATTGAACGATATAATCCGATCTTCTTAGAAATCGCAGTAAGATATATTTAATCATATAATTTTGTGAAAAAAAATGATGAAATGTAAAAATATTACAAAACAAATGCTTGATTAAAATATGTGCTCACCATTATATTACAATACCTAAATCAATTAGTTATCTAATCTGAATACCAAAATGAATGTAACAACTTTACAATGTAACGCTCCATGTATATGTATTTAATCATGATATTAATTTATTTTTAAGGAGTGCACATATATATTCAATCAAATTGTTCAGTCAAAGCTGATAAATTAATAAATAATAAGATGGCAACTTTTCTTGTTGATATTAATTCGAATTGTCTATGTTTCATGTTTATGACTTTTTCATTAATATTTTTAAGAGTGGATTGTATGCGTATTGCGCAAATTGTAAAATGTCATGATTCTAATAGCGACTATTAAACGATTCAGACTATTAAACGATTCAGACGATACATGAGGCGACATATTCCATGTATCGATGTTGACCCAGATACGTTCATTCGCAATCATTGTAAATCAATTTATCGCAATTCGTAGCAATGTTCGTATAAATTGTGATTACATCCGATTATACGTAACTCAAGAATCAAAATTAATTGAGCACAATAAGAAAAAGTTTTATTACTAAAATAGTTTTTAAGATATATTTATTTACGAAATATATAGTACGCGAAATATATATTTAGTACTAAACATATGATTGACTCGTGTGAAAATATTAACAAAAACATTTTTGACGTTAATTGTCATGTAAAAAATTGAACAATATTTTAGGTGAACGTGGAGACAAGGGATTAGACGGAATTCGCGGTCATGACGGCGCACCAGGTCCTCCCGGCCCTCCGGGAATTCCTGGTTTCCCTGGACCCGCAGGAAACGTTGTATTTACGGATGTTCCTGGCATTCCAGGACCACCAGGCCCTCCTGGTACAATAGGACCGCCGGGACCATCAGGTCCTCCAGGATTACCAGGATTATCAGGGCCTCCTGGTTCGCCAGGCCAAAGAGGTCCGAAGGGTGATATCGGAGAACGTGGAGAGATGGTTTGCAATTAATTTATCGGAGATTGAATAAAAGAATTGTACACGAATAATAAAATTCTTTCTTTCATTTTATATTTCATTTATAAATATTATAATAATTTAAAATATTTATTTTTATTTTTCAAGGCATACTCGGATTGACGGATAATAACGTAATACCGGGACCACCTGGTCCTGAAGGACCTGTTGGTCCTCCTGGCGAAGATGGTCTTCCCGGTAAGAAAGGAGAAGTCGGATCAATAGGTCTTCCAGGACCACCCGGAGAAATAGGAAAAGATGGACTTTCAGGATTACCAGGACCGCAGGTATTTTATTTTGTTTATATATATTATTATAATTTTTTGTTACGTAAAATAATGCAGTCTTTCATGAATATTCACTTTCATGAATATCACTGCGATAAGGGATCTCCAGGCTCACGCGGAGAACCAGGTTCCCCAGGATTGCGAGGTTTAGAAGGAGTCGCAGGAAAACCGGGACCGCCAGGACTCGATGGGAAACCGGGTCCGAAAGGCAGCAAGGGACAACAAGGCGAACAAGGTCCTATCGGATCTCGTGGCCTACCAGGAAGTTCGGTAAGAATGACCAAAACGAATCTTGTACAACAATGATCAAAAATACAATTCATTTCTCGATCATTTATTGAGATATTTCCACCTTTACTTCTAACATTTATAACAGCTATTCAATATTCTGTTCATAAAATTAAAAGAAATATTTTCTATTTTCTTCAGCTTTTCGTAAAATTTTATTGCAATTCTTTATCTGATTATTTAAAAAGTATGATTTTTCGTTATTATCATGTCATTATGCATAGTATTTTAGATGATCGTCGATATAATATAACAATAAATAAACACAATAACACATTAGTGGAGATTAATAATATTAGCTTTTCACTAATTTTTGCTGTACTTATTGAGTAGTGGCTTAGGTAATTGCGGAATTTTGCGGAACAACATAAGAATTAATTTATATATTTTTAGGGTTTAATGGGCCCGCCAGGTGCACCAGGCATACCAGGATTGGAAGGAAAACCTGGTTTATCCGGGCCACCAGGTCCGCCAGGACCTCCAGGATCTCCTGGTCCTTCAACTCCAAACAATAGCTTTGATAGCATTGGCAATCCCGGTGTCCAGGGACCTAGAGGTCCATCGGGCTCTCCAGGAGTAGTAAGTATTTTGTCTAGAATCAAGCCTAACCTCCCAGATTCGATTAATTAAAGATAAAAGAACTTAAATCAGAATAAATAATTAGCCAGGTGAAAGAGGAGCCCCTGGGGAACGAGGACCAGAGGGTCAAGTAGGTCCGCCTGGAATACCCGGCAAAGACGGAGCACCTGGATTGCAAGGATTACCTGGAAATAGAGGTCAAATGGGACCACCAGGACTTCAGGGTCTGCCGGGTCACAGTATTAGCGAAGCGGAAATTCGTGATATTTGCGCCAGCGTACTAAGAGGTGATTTTTATTTGTCGTTAAAAATTATTGTTTATTGCAGTTGTTGTAAATATTAATTAAAATTTACTGAAGTTTAAATGATCCTTCGATTATCAATTCTTTTCGTTCTTGCTTTAAAAGTAGAATCATTTAAACTTTGGTTAACTTTAATTGAAATAATTTTATCTCAACTATCTCAGGTATCTATATCCTTCACGCGTAAGTCAAAAATGTGCAATGACATCACATACTCAGTAATATGTACTCCACGAATTATGTTGTAATAGTTTTTCTTATTATTACCTACGTACATACAGAACAGATGACCGAAATAGCAGCACTCATGCAGGGCCCACCTGGTCCGCCCGGTCGAAATCGTCCGGGCCGTCCTGGATCACCTGGTCCTCAAGGTCGTCCAGGTATATGATCCAGTCAGGGTTACCAATCCTTTGCGCTTATCACTTACCTATGACACAATATTAATCGCATTAAAAATCAGCTACTACGTAGATTTTTTTGTTAGTTTATAGATAAAACTTGGACATAATAAGTGGAACGCTAGGATCCTAACTCGAGAAGGAACATTTGGCAAGCAACAACGAATATCGCTGTCATAGTAGCATTCATTTAAAAGCTTGAAGTATATCATAATTGTCGCATTATCGTCTTCATATAGAACTATAGCACATGTGAATGGTGTGATTCATTATACGATGCACTTAACAATATCGATGATTCGATATCGACGGATTAATGTCGTCCTTACACCTATAAAAATAATGATATCCTGGCATGTGTCATAGAGAGGCTCAAAGAATTAACAGAAGGTCTACGAGGGCTACCCGGGCTGCCGGGGCCGGCTCGACACGGCCGTCCCGGTCGAGTCGGAAAACATGGCATTCCAGGTACCTACCGCTCGAAATAACGCATCCCTCTGGAATGTCTGGAAAGTAGTCCATTTGAAAAAACTCACTGTACGCATGCGAAAAATTTGAGTAATTTAACTAATAATTTCATAACAGTTATAATGCTTTTAACGTATTTTAAAACAAGTTTATTTTTTAAAGCAGTATATACTTTATGCATTGTCATTTATATATATATATTTATATATAAATTCTTTTTTTATTTTACATTTTATTGTTCTTCCATCTTTGATTTTTATTTTCAGTTTTTTATCATAATACACAATTATATTAAACCGTCTTATAAAAAAAGATAGAAAGATGTGGACATATTCTACAAGTAAAAATTAATGCACGACACATTTTTTTCAAGTGTATATGTTTATCGCTTTTCAAAATTTCTTGATTTTAATTAATTCCATTTTCAATCGTATTTAGGTGATCCGGGCTCACCTGGTTTGCCGGGAGAACGTGGATTCGTCGGTTTACCGGGTCCGCAGGGTCCCATTGGACCACAGGGGCCACCTGGAGATCGCGGAGAAAAAGGGGATAAAGGTCTCGAGGGAGTCGGTTCAGAAGGTCCACCTGGTCCGATAGGTCCTCCTGGTAAAACAGCATTATCATTAGCAATAAAAGATTATTACAGCAACTTTTTTTTAAAATAGCTGCAAAATAATATTTCTATTGCTTTCTTCTTACTGTTATAACATTTTCTTTTATAACAGGGCCCCCTGGTATCGACGGCATTGGTTTACCTGGAAGACAAGGTGACAAAGGCGAGCGAGGCAGACCAGGTAGAAGAATTTAATAAGCTTAAAATAAAATTTTTTTAATTAGCTTACAAAATAATTAAAACTTTTATTAATGATATTTTCATAATAATGTATGTAATCACTTTACGTATAATATATTCTATGTGATTTACAGGTACTCCCGGTGTCGGAGGAGCGCCAGGAGCGCAAGGACCACCCGGATTTTGCGAATTCTGTAATTATCCTAGCAGCAATTATCTACACTACACTCGCGGTAACGAGAAAGGTCCTTGATCAACAATAACGAATATCGTGAGAAAAGAAAATTTTAACGCAGAAAGCGGAAAAAAGTAGTAAAGATAATTCGATATATTTTCTAATACAAGTATTTAAATTATAGTTATCCTAAATTGTTGTAAATCTGCGCAGAGATCCCTTTATATAAATCACTGCCACGATATAACGATCATTTTTCTTTTAATTACGATTAAGTGACGATCGCAACATCGACTGCGATGTATGTATGTATGTATGTACGTATGTACTATTTAATAAAACTTATTTTTGATACGCACGATTTACCTCGATTGCGAATTTCCAAAGGAAATTTCGAAGTTGTCGCGCGCATCGCCGCGGTCCGATTCACCGTTCTCCCATTCACGGTGGCGGCGGCGTCGTCGTCGTCGGCGCCACCAACGGGTCGTCGAGAATCAGCGGTGGCGGTGGCCAGTGATGGCCGCGGAATTCGCGACGTGCGTCAGCTCGGGGATCGACGGACGTGGACGGACGGGCTTGTTTATCGCGACGTTGTCTCGGCGAACGTCATCTCGGCCACGTACGTTCCGAGAATTCAACGAGCGTTGCTCGTACAGGGCCCCGTTCGCGCGCGTGTCCCGAGCGTACATCGACCTGCCCGGGAAGCGAGACGTACGTGTCACGCACGACGAAAACTGTTCCCGTGACCGACAACGGTTCTCTCGCGCGAATCCCCGTCCGGGCTAATCGCGCGCCGCGAGATTAATCGCTCGAATAACGATTATTATCACGACTCGTTTCGTCTCGCGATTCAATGGCGAGGTGGGAGCGATAAGAGGGTACGAGGGAGATCTTCGACGAAGACGGGACGACGACTCCACGCCCCCGTCGGTACCCTTTTTTCTCGCTCGAGACACGCGCGCAGCGAGCGCCTCAGGTAGGTAGAGGTAGACAGACGAGTGAGTCGACTGGTAGAACAGGTTAGGTGCCTGTATACTTTCATAAAGCTATTCTGTATGATTGCAAGTCTGCTTTTTTGCCTTTAGTTTTTTCCCGTAGATATTTGCAATTTTTTTTCGTAAGCATTGGAGTGTATATTTGTCAAAATTTTTTCTTTGTATAAAGAAAATTAATGCGACTAAAGAGAATTTTAAGCGAATCTGACTGTAACAAATATCGTCGATGTAATGGGTTTATGATAAGTGAAAAAAAGTGCGATAATAAATTAATAAAATTAATTAAAATTTGGCAGGATTTTTTTATTCACTATTTTGAGCTACTTAAAGCTGCATTTCAAATATTTGTCCAACTGCATTATCGATCCAAAATATCAAGAAAATATTGAAAATGAATTGATTCTGAAAATTTCAATAAAACATTTTATAAAAAATAATGTATAATTATAATTTGAATAAATATAATTTTTAATAATTATAATTTGAGTAAAATATTTTCGTTTCTACCTATTCAAAATTCACGTAGATGCATACGCTTTAATTGCCAGATTTAGAAATTATGTTAATTGACGATTTCATAAATATTGAATTATTAATGATTAACCAAATGGCAAAAAAATTGTTTATCGATGCTATTTAATTTTAAAATCGATTGGAAAAATTAAGCGCATTTGTGTCTAGTACAAAAAGAAAGTCAAATTAAACAAATTAAATTAAAAGATAGATTCTTTATACCAAATGCTGCACTGATATGAGAAACGAAAATATTGATATTTATTGATGATGTCGCATTGAT
Organism: Camponotus pennsylvanicus; assembly: GCA_023638675.1. Classification (NCBI taxonomy): domain Eukaryota; kingdom Metazoa; phylum Arthropoda; class Insecta; order Hymenoptera; family Formicidae; genus Camponotus; species Camponotus pennsylvanicus. The sequence goes on along the minus strand of JALHBL010000524.1, from coordinate 40,175 downwards.
ATCTATTTGATACTGAATCTCGATATGCAAACTGTGCATCTTTATAAGCTGATTATATATACCGTAATTAGATGACAAAATTAATTGTCGAGAAGATGCTATGCTAGAAGAAATCTTCAAATACTTTTCTAAACTGCGCACGCGCGTACTTATAAAATTATCCCGCGCAAATCGCATATGGAAATTTCTGGTCTATTCTTTTTAGTAGCATCACATGTTATACGTACTTTCTGTCTGAAAATAAAATAAATACATGTTCGATAGAGATTTGAAGGGTGAGAACAAAGTGCAAAAAGATGATGAAAGAACAGACGAGAGAATGCTGTGATACAATTTCAAAGCTCGTTAAAAGTTTTATGTCACCGATTAAACATATGGTTAACATATATATATATATATATATATAACAAGTTTACATAAAAGTACTTCAATATATTCATTACATACATCGATGTCGACGAAATTGCATTGGTTTCGTTTGCCACGAGCGTTGTCGAGAGCGTTTCGATTTATTCCAAATCAGCCGCGATCAAGATTTCTTAACGAGAAATGAAATTGGCCGCGCCTTTTAGTCGCTCCATTTCCTGCGTTCCTTCAAACGCACCTGGCGTTCCTTTCCCGACCGTTCCTACTGTTTCTTTGACCGATCTTACGTTCCCCCACCTGGCTCACTTATCGTATTGATTCAAACTTAGGCATCCGCGTTTAGTCCCCTCATTCCGTTGAACCTATCAGCCGATATTACCTCATTGCTTCCTGATCAATCTATTCCGGTCTATTCCGCTGCAATCTCGATCAATTATTAAGAACGATTGAACGATGCGACACTCGATGTTATATTTCGAGAAAATGAAATGTATTATTAGTACTCCAGTTTATTTCCCTGTAACCTGTTAAAGAGTATACATGAAAATGTTAAATGTAAACAATGATATATAAACAATTATTTCTCTAAAAAAGGATTTCAAACGTTTAGATATTTTGGTTATTGAAAATTGAAAAAAAAATTATTTTTTTTTATTATTAAAATTATTTCATGAGTAATAAGTTGTTATTTTGCCCGAAAATTAATTTCAATTAATAATATCGTAAAGATTGAACTATCTTGAATAGTTTTCGAGATTCGTATATTGTTTCATTTAGAGTGTCAATTACAAGCGATATAAGAAAGAGTAAGAAATTAGTGACCGAAAAAAAATAAACCCCTTGAGTGATGAACAGTCGGGTTTAAATCAATTACATCTTCGGATATCGACGTGTACTAACTAGGTCAATCGTATAAAGCGGATTACGCTGTCACAGTTGAACGATCTTGAATTAACCTTTTTCCGAAAGTATAATTTTCACAAAAATCCAATTTTATAAAAAAATTGCAATAGAAGAGAATAATATTAAACAACTTACGTGTCAAAAAATACTGTAAACATCAAAATCACAAACAAAATAAATAATGACATATGTCTAATGATCTCTAATTTCTTTTTAATATTACAATATAATGTTCACATATTTTAAAAAGAAAAAAAATATCAATTGCCTACTTTTTAAACATTCTAATGAAAATGATGTATAAAAAAATTTCACCACTTTATTAATATGTTGGATCATCTTATTATTGAAGAATTAAAATTGCTTATTATCAATTTAATTGGATCATAGATAAAAAGATAAATAGTCATAATTAGCGAGTACATATAAACAGTTAATATAAATACTTGAGAGATATAAAAAGCACTCTGTATATACATATATCTTTTGTATTTTAAAAATATTTTTATGAAAAATATTTTAGTTTTCAGTTCTGCACATATACACCTCCGAACAGTCCGGAAAATTTCCATTCGTTAATATCACACCAGATCGTGGTTGTTTTCATAAGATGAATACATTGCATGTATACTCTAATCATTACTAATTAGTTTTCTCTCCATCCTTCAACTGATGACAAGAGTTTCATTCTCGTGATCACCATCGCATGACGTTCTTTACCAGATGAATTAAGAACGCAGCTTCGTTAGTTGCTATACATATTATACGGAGTGCTCCATCAATTAAGATAAAATTGCCGTTTGAAATGATTGAAATTAAAAGAAGAAAATATAAGTGATATTAGGGCCGTGTCGTGTTTATATCTGCATGATGCTACTAAAAAATGCAATTAATTTCAGCAAATGAAAGCTATCATTATTCTAGCAGGAGGCACATAATAACATCTCGTTTTGTTTATCTCCTGTAAAATGTTGGCGCAAAATTGCTCGCTTCGCAGAACATTTGTTGAAAAATGCATGATATAATTGGCTGTCGTCTACTATTTATTATTCGGTCTTTGCTTATCTTTATACAATGCATAAATTTACCCCTCCTTTAAAAAGAAACGTAATCAATCTCAAGTATAAGATTATACTGTTCGTTATAAAACAATATTCGGTATGAATGAAAGAAAAAAAGATTTAACATAGAAATACATTAATTAAAACATAAATACATCATTCGTTCATTTTTCGCAGTGAAAATGGCAGAAGAAGGCGCGGGTGGATCGGGAAATGGGAGTAGTGGCGAGACGAGTCGTTTGCAGCTTCTACAGGAGATGCGACAACAAAACTTTGATACCATTCGATTTGCATCATATCGTACTGCCTGCAAGTTAAGATTTATACAGAAAAAAGTGCATCGTAAGTATACACAATACACGTAAGTATACACTTCAACATATTTTGTATACTTATACATATATATACGCTTTTCAAAAATATCTATACTTCTGTTTTTTTATTTTTATTATATTTCTATGAGAATTAGTCTGTTTATCAGTCACACACACACACACACACACACACACACACACACACACACACACACACACACACACACACACACACACACACACACACACACACATACTTTAGAATTATTAACTATGAAATGTTAATTTTCTCACATCTTCTCTATACTAATGCACAACTATACTAATACATCTAATTAGAAGTCTTTTAACGTCAGAATTTAAAAAAATAAAATATTCATACTCATGTTAATTAATCTTGTCAAAAATATTAAAAGATAAAATGTTAAATACCTAATAAATGTTAAATACCTAATAAATGTTAAATACCTTTGTAATGATCGATGCATAATTGTATACAGTGCACAACGTCGACATATGGAACGTGATCGAAGCATTTCGAGAGAATGGTCTGAATACGTTAGAGCCGTCGAGCACATTAGGAGTATCCAGACTCGAAACACTACTGTCTTCCTTGTTTCATGCGTTGAACAAGAGGGTCCCGGTGTCACAGCAATCCAAAGTCGACGCAACTACAGCGTTGCTAATGAACTGGCTATTGGCTGCTTATACTAGCGGGTATACTTATGAAAATACTTAATGATTTTCTTATCAATTTTTACGAAGGCTCTTGGCTTTTATTGCAGTCATATTGAAAAAAATGAAAAATTATGTGAATTTTTTATGTAAAATGGCATATGTTAGATAAATCAATGTATTTCATTATATTAAAAAAAAAATTACATTATTTTCTCGCTTCTGGCGCTATTGTTTTATGTCTGATTAAATCATGTTTATTTATTTTTTTATTTTTTCAGAGAAAATAATAAAATATCTGTATTCTCCGTGAAAGTAGCCCTCGCCACATTATGCGCGGGAAAACTCATGGATAAATTTCGATGTAAGTCACAAATAATTTCTTTAATTTCTTAATCGATCACTGAACAAATTTATTAACGAATTTTTTTTTAGATATATATTCGCAAATATCTGACAGTAACGGACACATGATACACTGGAGGTTCGCCGATTATCTGAAAGAAGTTTTAGCTTTAACCGCAGCGGTCTATGAGTCCCCATCGTTCGGATATTCGGATGGTCTCGCTAATTCTATTTTTCCTGCGGTATGTACGCAATGTTGTATGCAAATCACTTTAATATATCGATAAACTAATGAAACGGATAATGTGTTGTATGTGGCAGAATTCTAAAGTTACTGTAAACGACTTTCTGGATACGCTCATGTCGGATCCTGGACCGCATTGCTTAATTTGGTTACCGTTGTATCACAGAATGGCAGCCGTGGAAACAGGTAACTGCTCGAGACCACAATAAGCTGATTAAAGTTAAATAAGATAAAAGAGATTTTAATTCTCCGTATTTTTAGTGGCCCATCCTATCATGTGCGACGCGTGTCACAAAGAGAATTTCACCGGGTTCCGGTATAGATGTCAAAAGTGCCATTCATATCAGCTATGTCAAGATTGTTTCTGGCGTGGTAAAGTTTCGGGAACACATAACAATGATCACGAAACGAGAGAATATAGTAGCTTTGTATGTATTATTTACTATTTCAATTTTTTTCTTTAAAATTTTTTAATTTTGCATTATTTTTAATCTGATGATTTTTAATTCTCATTGATAGAAATCACCGAGCAAACAGATTGGCCATTCTTTGCGAAAGAGCTTCAGATGCGTTCCCGAAAAGGGGAAGAACAGTTTACCGCGGTTCCCAGAACAGCCCGAGAAGACATTGGATTTATCGCATATAGTGTTAGTATCTATCATTCTATAATTTTTTAATCATTGTCCCTCAGTGTGATTTTACAATTTAAATAAACTACATTTCACTACATTTCAGTCCACCATCACCTTTACCATCTCACAACGGTTTTCCAGATCCAGGATTTATGGCTCCGTTTGATTCAGGCTCAGTGGACAGTCGTTCGACCTTGAGGAGGTAAGCTTGACCGAGATTTTTATTTATGCACAATTTATTTGCCTCTGCCAATTGCGTGCCAGACGCCATGCTTTACTTATTCTTTTGTGTATCGTCCAGTATGGACAGTTCAAGACTGGACGATGAACATAAATTAATAGCACGATATGCACAAAGGTTGGCACAAGAAGCTAGGACCATGGTAAGTCCTTTAACCTTTTTAACATTTATATACATTTTATATTCATTTTGTGCTTACTGTCTTACACAGCCACGCGGTGTAATTTTATTTAAACGTTAAAATGCGAGTAAATTGCTATTACTATTTTAATCCGTTAAATTTGCGAAAGCCAATTAAAGTGTGCGTTATGCCATTTCGCGACTCATGGCCAGCTCTAATTAATTTTATCATAACTGCCTCGTTAACAGCCTCGTACTACGTCCAGAATGTCCCAGGCAGATCAAGCAGTAAGTATGACGTTGTTTAAAGTATCACTGACAATGTCGCGCTGCAAATCGTTTCACGCGTGATAATTTCTGGTTACAGGGGAGAGCACCGTCAGATGCGAATCTGGCGTCGTTAGATGCGTCGCGAGCGCAGCGTGAGCTTATATCGCAATTAGAGGCGAAGAACAAGGAGATAATGCGCGAGATAGCAAGGTTAAGGTATACCTGTGTCGTTTATATTCCTTTATATCAAGCCTAAACCTCGATTTCATCCTGTTGACCCATCCTAGGATCACGCATGTTCAGAACGTTCTGTTTCGCTTTGTGTCACTTTGGTTGCAATAGCTTGTGCTGAAACAAAGAGGAACAACACATATTACTGATTGACATCGATAAAAAAATTATTCACATTAAAAAAACAAATTCATTAATATCGATTATATTCTTATAATTCATTTCTCTCGCGCGGATTAATATATTCATTAGATTCATATACTAACATACTACATAAATCACACATCACATCGCTTATAATAAAACAAGTGGAGTGGAAGTGGAGTGAAATATTATTATGTGCTAATGTGAGATCATGATATATTTCACTTCCTGATGTTATATCGTATCGGAAAATTTCTCAAAAAACTCTATTTTCGCTATAGAAGGCAACAAGAGATAGAAGCCGCGGGTCTAGAAAATCCGGCGTTAATGTCTGAATTGCGAGCTTTGAGACAGAGGAAGGACGAATTGGAGACGCATCTAGCAACATTGCAAGATTCCAGGAGACAATTGATGGTACAGCTGGAGGGATTAATGAAAATGTTGAAGGTATCTTCATGAATACAATTATTCTCTTGCACACTTTCTTTAAATGCCAATTAAAAAATTAACTCTCCTCTAATTCAATTCGCTTCATCATCTCTAAAGAAATTGAGAAAAAAAATCGATTAAATGTATATTATGAAAATTTAAGAGATTTATAAGAATTATAAGATTTATAAGAAGACAAAGCCATTATATATTTTTACATCATTTTCATGATAATGTGGAACGCGATCAATAATGTAACATAATCTCAACAGAACCACCAAGCATCTCCACGATCAACGCCAAACAGTTCACCGCGAAGTACAAAGTCGCCGCCTTTGCCACCTGGTGTTATCCCGAGCAGCAGATCGGCACCACCGACTCCTGGCGGCCCGTTGTCTACAACGCCTCAACAACAACAGCAACAGCAGCAGCAGCAGCAACAACAACAACAACAAGCATCGCAACAAATGTCCCAGAGCTATCAAAGTCCCGTTCCGACAACGACAGTGGCTAATGTACAAGGCAATGCTATCCTTGGCACGATACAGAATCCTATTCCAGATAGCCTGTCGTGCGTTGGCGGCGATGTAAGGTAGGCAAGCATGTACAAAGAGAGAATACATTATAAAAAGGGAATCTTCTAATGCAAAAGCAGCAAAGAACATATTAAACAGAAACTATTGCAATTTACGCGTGATACATAATTATACACGCGATCCATACATTGAACGATTATACTACATAGTCAAAATTTATCTATCCATTTAAATAGATTTCTAAACGGACTTTAGAAATCTATACATTCCACGTGCGTTAAAAATATATTCTAACTATACGAGCATATAATTAAATAATAGAACTAAATCAATATTAATTATTGATATTCACCAATAATATATAATATAAAATATCACTTCCACACATATTGAAAATAGTACGTTATACGCGTCTCGTTGAATTTAATCTCTTTAAATTATTATATCGACTAAGTAAACGAGTAATTGTACGTACTATAAGATAAAGTCAATTTACCAATGTCAAACGCTCGAAAATCAGATTCATCACTTGTATGTGAAATATATATCCACCCTCCCCCCTCCCTTTCCGATTATGTTTACTAAAAGATTAATTTCTCCTCAATATTATTGTAGCGACCGATATAGAGACATTATTGCACACTATATACTAATTTTTTCACAATTAGTTGAAAAAGTCCTATTAAATTCTCTCCTGCATGCAATTATAAGCGATGAGATATTTCTCTGATTAAGCTAGTATTAAGAACAATATGGTACTAGCGCGAAATAAGTATGAGGAAATGAGTATCTCGTGAAACGTTACTTAAATCGTCAGATCTATATATATATATATATATATATATATATATATATATATATATATATATATATCAATCTATAAGTATATATAGTAGAGATATTTGTACATCATATCATATTGCTTTTAATATCCTGTTTTAATATTTTTTTTTAAGTTATATATTAAGTTTGATGTAAGTTTGTTATTATATATCTAGATATATCTTTTAGTTCTTCTGCTGTCATTGTTAGTCATCTTAAATGTATCATTTATGTACAGAGTACAAAAGCAGCTATCCTGTAAGAACAATTATTGATGCGTTGGATATAAGTTTGACGCGTATGAATTATCTATCCAATCCTTCTTTTCTGCTAAGCTTGTGTAAAACATCATCCACCCTTTAAACATTGTTATTTTGTATTTATCATGCGTTGCGATATGTAAATATACTGTCCTGCAAGTAATGTATAACAATCAAACGCGCGGCAAATACTTAAAGACAAAGCATATTTGCGATACCTGTACAATTTCGCCATATTGATATATTTTTATTAGCATCTCGTTACATTAGAAAATCTAATAAATATAGCTTCCCGAGAGATATCGTGCATGTGTATATTATTATCATATATTAATCTCGATAATTTGCTAATTTTAATTTAAAATTTTGTAGATGCCGCTTGTATGTCTTGATATTGCGAGTAGTGAATTGAATGTGTAAGAATTATGATTAAACGGAATGATAACGCTTGCGCAATAAAAGTTGCATGCTGCAATTTCTGTTTAAAAAATAATTATCATTTGGAAATTGCTTCGCGCCAAGAAAATAGAGATTTTCGATGTCAGGTCTGCGTTCAGGACAAACAGCTTACCAGGAAGCGGTTCCAGCAGTGCCAATAATAGCTTGGGCCGATCCTTAAGAAATGACTTACTGGTAGCTGCCGACAGCGTTACTAATGCCATGTCGACGCTTGTGAGGGAATTAAATTCAGGTATGTCAAATAATAATGCGCTATAAAATCAATTAGTATCAGAAACTATTAATGAATTGGACGTAGATAAGCAGACTCGGTTTAAAAATATTTCTCGATCTAGCTATATTAGGAAAATATTAAGAAAAAATATATATTACAATTACATAATGAACAAAATGTATATATTTGAAATTTTTTTAATTATTTCTAAAATTTTATCAAATTTAAATAGTATCTAAATAGTAATAATCTAAATAATACCTAAAAATATATTTAATTTTGCATCACTGATGAGAATTCCGTCTAATTGATAAAACTACGTCCAATTGTACTTATAGTTTAAATAATTATATACAATACTACTGAATCTATTGTTTCGTCACAGTGTAATAAATCCTTAGTTGATATATTAATATCGCAGAAATATAGGTATTACGTTACCTCAGACAGAAGGTAATTTAAGAGATAATAGTTGATGCCTCGTGAATTAAACAGATCAGTTTGATACTGCAAGCTTAGCTACGACGTATCTGTTAGCATCTATCGCCGTGTTTAGCTGGTAGCATGTTAGTAATGGATAATGAGTGATTTTGTCAACGGAGCCGTAATTATATCGATTTCGATAATTCGATCGGAAGCGAGGTGAGCAATAGATAAACTGATTTGCAGTCACCGTATTATCGTGCGTAGCATTTTATAACAAAACCATATATCTATTATTATTACTATTTTTTATTCCTGCTACTTTTATTACTCTCACTATTGCTACATTATAAATGTACATATCAATTATTGCATATTTTTCACACATCGTTTGAAAAGAAATTTTTTCTATATAGTCATTAATATAAACGTGTCCAAAAGCAAGTATAATTTTTAAATCGGAACGTCTTGCACAGTATGTATAATACATATATTTTTTACTATACATATCTTTGACTCGATTTAAAACTACAAAAAATGATACGATGCAGAATTTATTCTCTCCACCTTAATATCTATCGTTAAAATATTTTTGACCATCACAGAGCTGAATGTAAACAGGCATGCCATGTCATTTATATTCTCTCATTTCGGAATCATATCATATAGCATGAAAAATGCTACTCTATTTCTAGTCTCGATATTCGTAAACGATCTTTGAATCATCCGCACAGATGCTATCTACACGTAAGATATTCCGTTAGATTTTTTGAATTGAAGAAAACTTGAATGCACCTGTTTATTTATGTACATACATATGTTCGTATTCGAGGAGATTGTCGCGTAAGTATAACAATCAATCATCGCAGAGAGATGAACAGCGATCGACACGCGAATTTACTATCGCTCTATTTATTATAAAACTTTTGGCGAGATAAGTGACTTTCAAATTCAGTTTCACAGTGCCTCTTGCATTACACAAAATGATTTTTTTATAAATCTTTTATTCAATCGTAAAATAATTCAAATGTATAAAAATCAAATATATAAAATCACACATACATATATAGGGTATCCGGGGAAAATCGCCCGCAATACTTCGGAAGTGATTCGGGACTCAAAAAGAAGAAAACAAAGCTATACGAACATAAGTCGTTTCCGAGTTATAGCCACTTTCATGTTAAAAAAATCGTAATTTATAGTCCACTGGCATCCCCTTTTAAATTTTTTTTAAATTTCAATTAAAATTTTTAAATTTAAAAATTTAAATTTAAATTTAAAAATTCAAATTTAAATTTAAAAATTCAAATTTAAAAATTTAAATTTGAAAAGTTAAATTTAAAAATTCAGATTTAAAAATTTAAATTTAAATTTAAAAATTCAAATTTAAATTTAAAAATTTAAATTTAAATTTGTTTTTAAATTTTAAAATTTGGTTCCGAATCACTTCCCAAAATACTGCGGACGATTTTTCGGATACTTTGTATGTGTGTGTGTGTATGTATGTATATATATATATATATATATAAATCAAATATACAAAAATCACATATATAATAAACATAGATCTTTTTTTTATATTTCTCAATATGTAAATATAAAAATCTATCTATTAGTCCCAAGACTATTTAATTTTCTCTCAACTAAATAAATGTTATTTAACAAAATGTATCTAAATCTTTGACAAAATGTTTTCTTCTATTTTTATTTTCTTTTTTTATTTTGGCAAGAGTGAAAATCATTACAAAATTTTATTATCTATTTGCATTAAAGTTTATATATTTGTATATAATTCAATTATACATATAATTCATTTATACATATTTCTTAAAATTGTTGACTCTGTCTTCAAGAATTAACGCCTTTTTTTAATTTTCTTAATTCAAAATTTAATATTTAATAATTTAAAAAGAGAGAGAAAATACGATAGTTCTGGGATACATTTCTTCTATACAGCTTGTTTCTACAATATTCGGTATAACTTGGCTGGATTCTGCTAATGGAAATAATGAGAAAGATTTATATGAATAAATGCCATAAACGTGGTTTTTTTAGATGCAAATCATATATATGAGCCTTTCTCATTATTTTTGTCAATGAGGTCAAGTGCTAAAGTTAGACCGAATAGTTGAAAAATAGTCTGTATATTTGCCTGTTTGCCATTTCTATTCGTATTCATTTATTTTCTTTCTAGAATAGAGTTAGTCAATATTAGCCTAGTGAATAGCACACGGACTACACTACACGCTAGATTACAAATAGCAAAGTAAAATAATAATCTGATTTGCAATTCCGAAATTATTACTTTTTCAACGGTATTTCGACAGAATTATCAGTTTTTGGACGAACGAATTCTTGATAATCTTTACAAAGGGACAAAGTCTTTAAAAGAAAAAGTTTGAAAATCAGAATTGCTATTTATCAGAAGTTTGTGAAAAAGCGGAGTATACAACGAATAGGAAGATAAAAAACTAAAAGTAAATATACGAACTCTTATGATAATTATAATATTTTTTTTATAATTGGTTAATGAATCCATTGCCGATAAATAGATATTCCTATACTATACAACATAAAGACAATTGACAAATGACACTTTAGACGTGTTGTGGAATGTGTGTGATGCACCCCCTGTGAATGTGTCCTGGTGCCTTGCAGACTCAGACCAGGAGGACCTTTCTCACAACTCCGGGCTAATGAACATCAGAAAACCATTAGGTAAGTATCTCTACATGACTTGGATTCTTTCATTATTTTTATTTTTTGTTTGCATTTTAGATATTCAGCAATGTCGCTCTTTTTTAATCGAAATACATAATTCCGAAACTCTTCAAGCGTCGATTATCTACGATTTTCATGCGTTGATATTTCGGTATTATTTAATTTTTCTTGATACTTTTTATCTTATTAATTTAGCAAATCAAACTGTACATATATTCATATTCATATCTTACATTTCTTTCATCGTCATAAGCATCAGGCACTTTGCGCGATGTATATTTCTGACGATAATAATTAAGATAAGTCATCTTATACAATATATAGATCCCTCCCATATAAACATGTACTTTAATAAATGATTACTCTCTTGTTCATTTATAATTGTAAGTTTAAATGTACATAAATATCAGATATTTTTTTACATATAACTAAACCTTATTCAAATCTTATTCTCGTTGGAAATGGAATTAAATTCAGCAAATATATGTGTACATATATATATATATGCTATTTTATCTGTTCGTATAAAGCAGTATTTGAAACATACGGAAAGAAAGAGAGAGACAACTGTAATAAAAGATTCGCGCATTTGTGTATAATAATAAATTTGTAAATAATCCTACTTAATAATAATGTCTACTTATAGACTTTGAAGCCGGCGAAGACGGGGACGATAGTAGCGGCGGTGGAAATTCTTGGCGCGAGGAATTGCAACGGCGCTATCAACAGGAAAACGATTTTCTGACGGAATTACGAACTCGCAACGCAAACATACCGCAAACACCATCGGCCACATTGTCCAGCGAACAGGAACAGGAGAGAGGTGAACGAGAGGAGGCAGACGGAGAGAAGGAAGATGAGAATGAGTCCAATTGGGCGGAAGCGGTGAAGAGATGGGTCAATCGATAAACTAATCTAGAACGAAATATATTAGGCATTAGATGTTTGAAGATGCAGTTTGAAAAACTTGACGAGGAAACCGCGAAAATGATTGAATCAATCACATATGCGCGCGATATGGATGTATACTTTGATATTGGTATACAATGTAATCCTTAATAAAGAATTGGATGTCGTGCGATTTCAAAAATCTATGCATTTATAAGACGGTATGTACTTGCAATCATAAAAAATAACGTGATGAAGTCGACGAATCATTACATGAATCTCATAGAGATTTTCTCACACGATATAAGTATTATAATTATTCTTAGAATAATATTTGTAATCGCGAAAACATGCAATGATTTTGCTATTTTATTAATCTGCAATTTGCAATGTGTAATCAGATTTTTATAATTTGTTAAATATACATCCATATAAATAACTATTCAGAAATAAGTATCCCCGTTTTTTATTACATCTTTTTATTTATTGTTATCGTTATATTTGTATAATTATCATTACGAGAATTAAATGAAATATGCAATAGTTTATCTCTATCTTGTAATTTCAACGCTTAAAATTTAATTTAATTTTAAGAGAGCATATACTCATCTGTACATATTTGAAACAATTATATCTGATAATTATGTCGAAAATCAATTTTATCATCTCGCAATATTATTCACTCAGATGTTTATATCATAGATCGTATGCAAAAAATTTTGCAGGTTACCGTACCATTGACCAAACCTGAACTAGTTAACTGTAATAGTATAAGATGATCGCAATTAAATCAATTTTTTAATATATTACAAGTTTAGCTTAGTTGAAGAGCCAAAGTGTGTTTTTGTACATTCGTATTAACGCTTAAGATACAATATGCTATTAAACAAAAAACTAGTAATATATATGTAAACGAGTATAAAAGTATCGACGCATTAGATGACGCTTTAAATAACGATTTTTAATTGACCGCATTTGCAGAATACGAAAGAGTAGAGAAACGAAGTCTACGAAACTAGTCTTATATACAAAGTACTTATTTTTCAGTTTCTGGAATAAAAGAGCATTCCAATTAACAATCCAATCGTTAAAACTGATGACTGCTTTTAATAAGAACCAATGCGTTTTGTAACATTGAAATAAGCATGTCACAAAATACACACACACACACACGTCCGTGAAATATTCTGTGTATATATACATATATGAATTTCAGAATTCTTCCTTTGTCTATCTCTTCACATACGAAAACGATGTAGCGCCTACATGATACGATTACTGAATAAAATTTATACAAATACACAATAAAATGATTGTTGCTTAGTTCCTCAATAGGAAAATTAATTAATAAGCTACTCTATTAATTTAATAAGTTTCTATTCTATTTTATATTGTTTTTTTATTATTTATTTTTTTACTGTATTATTATATCTATATTTGGCACACAGTAAGTTAAATAGGTTAATGAAAAGATGGATACATTGAAATCTGATGATAGAATTGCAAGTGATTTTAAATTATATGCTATGTTAAGAAACCGCGTGTAGCTTTTACTTTTTCTTGAGGTAGATATCTATAGGTGCAAATGTAAAATATATCCTCTATTAAAAAAATAGCTTTTCAATTAACTTGCATACATCATATATACTTTGTTATATATTACTTAACCTACTCTTAATACAGCATATTGCAATATAAAGCTAATGATATAGAAACAAAGAGTATTTTGTATACTATTTTTTTTAACACAAATTTTAATATATTACATATTTTTGAAAAAGTAGCACTTGCATGATTATATGTCTTTATTATTTTATCAAAGATACAAGATTTTAAAGTTATTTATTGAAACTCCACAATGTCTATCTCATATAAATTTATATATATATATATAGATTTCAACAAAATATAAAAGTCAATTATTGGAAGGAGAATTATATCATTTTGTACAAATGTAACAGATATTATGTAAATGAACACTATAAATAAATTTCAATGAATTGATTTTTATAAAAAAAAAAAAATGCTAAATTTAAGTATACTAATATTACTAAAGATTCTCTAGGTTTGACAATTTTTTGTCATTTGATGGTATACTTATTTCTGTAACGTTTCTAATATTTTTCTTAATTGTATCGGTAATCGCACAATTCGTTTTATTGCTATTGTTACCTGGTCGCAAACGTAGTTTCGCTCGTTTTATAATAGTCGGACATTCAGATGTAGCACTTAAGCCTTCCTGGTTCATCTTAGCATCAGTTTTTATCCTTGGAGATGATGAAATATTTTGATTTTCTGTTCTCCGTTTTGAGTTTGTCTAATAATGAATAAAAAAGTATAAAATTAATAAAATAAAAATTAAATTATAAAATATATTAAGTCTATTATTATGTCAAAATTATAATACTTTCTTTCTCTCTCTCTCTCTCTTCTTACTTAGGAATATCTTATTTCTAAAATATTTTGTAAATTAACACATACATTAACACATTTTATTAACATAAATAGAACTAATGTCTATTGTAATAGATTCTATAATTAAATTAATTACCTCGCTATAAACGTCTTCTTTTTGTGTAATATTGGGAGAATTTTTATCTGAATTTCTTTGATTGCCAGATTGTTTAATGTGGTTTTGTCTTGGTAGGATGGTTTCTAGTTTATTAACTCGATGTTGTAGGGATAAATTTTCACTTTTGCAAAACTCTAAACGTTCTTCAAACTCCCTAAATAAAAAATATAAACATATACAATATAATATGATATAAACACTATAAATTCTTATGTTATAGATGTTTATGTAATTATTTTATATAAGATAAAATTATAAATTTCTAAAGGCAGTGCTTACAATGCAGCATAATTCCTTTGTTGAATGACAATCTAAAAAATTAGGTCTCATAATTAAAAATATATATATTCTCTTAGATATTTGTTCAACAGAAAAGTTATATTGCATTGTAACTTGATTTTGGAGAGTTTTGGTTTGACCTGACTTTGGCAATAATTTAAGATAAAAAACAAATAAATGTACTACTATGATATTAAAATCAAGAATATAAACATAAGACATACTTTCTCATAGCAGAAATGCAAGTAACTAAAGTATTTTGATCCTTTGTTTTCTCAATCATTCTTCTAATATCTTCCAACGAACCCTTTGAAAATATATTTCGCATACTGAAAAAAAGGCACGATAAAAATTAGTTTGAGCAGTAAATTATAAACATTTCATCATGTTGAAACTATTGTGTAAACAATTAACATAAACAGACATACTGTTGGAATTGTTCCAATTCTTTTTCTTTTTGAGACAGTTTCTGCGCTAGAACTTTATATTTCCCATACTTTTCCTTAAAATACGTTATTTGCTCATTTAAAGCATGAATAGCAGATTTTTTCTGATTGATTTCACTTTCTACTTTGCGTACTTCCTGCCTAAGGCCAGCATTTTGCTTCTCCAGAGTGGCAATCTTTGAGAGATGATATTTGATATTCTTATCCTTCACTAAAATTTGAAATTGCAAACTGTCAATCCTTCCTTGTAACAACGAACTGTCTGCATTATCCGAGGCGGTTTCGCTATTCGGAAATGTGAAATAAACTCTATAGATTTTATTTTCCGTCACTTTCTCACGACATTGCGGACAAGTCTTGGATCTGAAGCATGAAAAAAAAAATTAGTTAATATTAGTTTATATTTTAAACTACTGGTTTTCTACCTTTTTTTAAAAATGGAATCCAAAAAAAAAAAACAAGAGTAAAAAAATTAAAATCTCATAATGTAACAAACGTTAATTTTACCTGCATATTTTTTTGCGTTCAAAATGAGATAAGAAATATATTTAGGCTCTGGAAAGAGATGGAAAGAAGAGGTACAAAGTGTAGGAGGTGCAATTAAAATTGAGAGCTAATTTATCTCGCGTGAAAACATAACCATCAAATATGTTTACCTTTCAAGCCATCGTGACAAACAGCTAAAATGAAACACATGTCCGCAACGAGAGAAAACGATATCTTCGGATGGCAGTAAAAAATCGTGACATATAACGCAAAGGATATTCATCCTATACGCGAACAAAAGAAAGGACAAGATACACGAACGCAACGACACGACCGATATGATTAGACGCCACTTGCGACAGTTGCGACTACAGGACTATACGAACAGCACAGGATTGTTTCACTTGTCCTTGACGGCAGACAGCTTGTAATTTACATTATCATATGACATCCTCGGCAATGTCATATTTGATAAATTTCAAAAATTACAGATATTATCAATAGCGTTTGAAATGACGGAAGGAAAAAATATACAAGATGAAGAAAAAGCTATAAAGATGCGATTTTTTCGTTTCGATCAAACGGACATAAGTGAGGAGAATTTTGTGCGCCAATGTTCGCGCATCATCGTGAACAGCTGATGTGAATGATCATAGATAACTTTGCTTCGCAAAATAAACGTATAAAACTTGGTGTACTTTATTGTGTATATCGCGATTGTATGTACTAATGTTTGATTATGTTGACGAGATCTACCAATGACACAGAATATATAAATTTAATAAGATTTCTTGTCCAACCTCAAAACTGCAAAATGCATATATTTCTCGATATTAGAAAGTGAAATTTATTGTTAAAGTATAATTTGAGAATAATTCATTGTCAGCAAGATTTTTTGCGGCAAAATAGTGTTTGCAAATTTTGACAGAATAAATCGTAATACAAAGACTTCTATTAAATTTTGATATTAAATATATTATACTTTATACGCAATGTATAAATCTCAATTTGTTGGTCTGGATGATAAACCGTGCGATACAAAATGCCTGTTATGCAATTGCATATTTGTCCTTCCGACAAATGAAACTGACTTTCTCACACATTTATTCAAGTCGCATCGTCTTGTTATAGCAGATGTTTCGAAAATAGCTAGTTTGAAAAGGTACGATGATGATATGATTTTTATTTGTCTGTTACTTATGTCTATATTATTTTAACAGTTAAATATAATATAATTTTGATTAAATTTCAGTTATATACATTACTGGAGTGTAAAGTTTAAGGAAGCACCATTGACAGCTTATTGTACAACATTGTTAATGAATTGTACACCAGATGGTCAGCCAAGTAAAAATGAACATTATTTTTTGCTCTCTGACTGTCTGTCAGAGGACAAAACTTTGAGAAATGAAATACATCAGGCTAAATTAGTATGCATATCAAAAAGATTATAATATACATATTTGTTATATGTTTGACATGTAATTTAGTGACAATATATAATAAATTGTTATTTTAAGGAATGGGCATTAGCGCAACAAGAAGCTGAGCGTGCGGATAAAAGTTTTAAGCGTGGTTGCATGTTTTGCCGTACAGAATTCTGTGAATCACGTATTACATATATAAAACATCTTTTTCAAAAGCACAATCTTCATCTTGGCAAGCCAGAAAATTTAGTATTTGTCGATGAGCTTTTGGACAAAATTCAGAATAATATTGAAAGGTATACTCAAAAATTGCAATCTATGTGTTATTTTAATGATATTTATATGCTATTTTAATTTACTTTTACATGATATTTATGAAAATATACAATGTTATATAGTATTTATATTTATTTTTTAGTTTAATATGTATTTATTGTGAGAAAATATTTAAGGATCGTACGGTATTAAAGGAGCATATGCGAAAAAAATTCCACAAATGTATAAATCCTCATAATAAAATGTACGATAAATTTTATATAAACAATTATTTAGAGTCGGGAATAATCTGGAAGCAAGGACAGGTAATGAAAGTTGTCTATAATTTAAAGAGTAAAACGTTCCAAGTTTTTAAAAATATAATTTTTTTAAATGTTTATAGCCAAATTCAGGAAAGAATCTGGATCTAGAAGATGGTAGTAGTGAAAATGAAGATGAGGAAACTTCATGGTCTGATTGGAGTGGTGAATCTATTGAAATAATATGTCTATTATGTAATTATGGCAATAATGAATTTGTCTATACCTTAAGACATATGAAAGAAGTTCATAATTTCGATTTTGAAGAAACAGTCAAAGACTTGACTTTTTATCAAAAGGTTACTATTCTGTGTAATTAATTTTATATTTTTAACAATATGTTCTTCTAATCCGTAATTGTTATTATATAGGTAAAAGTAGTCAATTATATAAAGAGACAAATTCAATTAGAACAATGTATTTTCTGTGAAGCAAAATCAGATAATGTCTTAGAACACATGAAGACTCAACAACATTGTAAAATTCCTGCAGAGAAAGTCTGGAATCAACCAGAGTAAGAATAATTAAGATCGTACAGAATTTTTTTACTCTATAAAATGAAAAGAGAAATAAATTATATTAAATATGTTTTATTTTACACAGATATTATTTTCCTATGTCAGAAAATGATTCATTTTTATACAATCTCGACGCAACTAGTAAGAGCGATGAAGAAAGTGATACTGAGTGTCTTACTGAAGCAATGTGAGTAATATTTAAAAAAATTTCCTTGATACATATTAAAAAAAAATTAGGCAAATAAAATATATATATTTAAAAAATTTCAGGTCTAATTTATAATGTTTCTCTCTTGAGATGATTCGAAGTTCTACTAACTCATAAATAATCAGTTCACCATCAGTTTGTGAAAAACGTTGTTATATATATGTACTGAAAAAATCTTGTTGTATACTCTTTTGCTGTTATTATATAATAAATTTATTTATATTGCATTTTTAATGTATTATTTTTTAATTATATTAAAAACACAATATATAACATATTTTATATTTTATGAGAAACACATATTTATAAATTCAAAATACACAGTTGTCACTGATGCTGTAACATTTATCCATTTTCAATACTTGAAAATCTTTCTCTAACAAATGTTTACAGCTACACATTATCCATTATCACTTTTTTATTTTGGAGAAAAGCTTTTTACCACGTACTTTAGAAGTACCTTTGCTAGTCAATAACTTTTCATCTGTTGGTAAACATTTCTCATGTAAAGCTTTATATAACAATTCAGCATCATTTGTATTCCCAAGTATTTCTTTTAGTTCTTCCTAATTGTACATAAAAAATTTATAATAGTTTTCTGAATATTTGCACACAAGTTGCCATAGTATAATAAAAATCATATTAAAAAAAAAAGAAAAAAAAATTCTAGAAGAAATTGAAAAAAGACCCTAATTATTATTCACTTACTTGTGTGAACTTGATGAGATGACTTAATGATTGTCCTTTATTTAACAGAACACGTAAATTTTTCGAATGCACACCAGGTAATTTAGCCATAAAATCTTGAATATTAGAATTATATCTTTCTACCATTAGTTGTTTGTTTTCTGCATCTTCATCTGCTCCAATTTTAGCAGCTACATTTGAATCAGGTTGATCTCGTCCTTGCTACAATATATACAAATTAAATACCATTAATTATCAAAATTAGTAATTTTATTTTAAATTTACACGTTACCTTTAATTCTTCAAATAATTGTGCTGTTGCATGTGGACTAGGAGACCATATAAGTTTTAATTTAGGAAAATGAAGTGTTAATAATTGCAGCTTTGCTGTTATTTCAGTATTTTTAAGATCTCTGCTAACATAATAATTTCCCTGGAATAATAGATTTATAATTATTATGTAGAAAAAAACAAAAAATGCACTTTTGTATCATTCTTATAAAATTGCCTATATATACCTGGAAACAGAATGGTTTATTCTGATCAAATTCTATGAGGAGCATAGGTTTAGCATAATGTCTTGTCATAGCAACTGCTTGATTGTACAATCTTCCGGAAAACAAGGAACCAATCAAATCAGATATGCTTTTCCTCTCAACACAAATTTCAGGTGTAAGAATATAGTCACCCACCTATAGTAACATTATAAATCATATAATTAGAAATAACAATCAACTTGTATTGATAAACTTCTCACTATATCTCACTTACCACTAACGTCACTGGTTCAACTTTTATACCGCGCGTATACAAAATAGCAGGCAATTCACTTCTAAATTCTCTCATATCAACAATAACTTTTTGAATTATTTTTGCTTCAGATTGCATTCCACCTTTACGTGTATTTTCTTGATTTACGTTATCTGATTGAACTGCAAAAGTCAGACAATCTTCTGATTTTCCATCTTGATCTTCTGGCACAATCATGGTCTATGAAAGAAATAAAAATTATAATGTAATTGCTCAATATTATATTGTATTTATTGAACTATTTAACACTTACAGTTTTCGTATTAATCAAAAAATGAAATGCTTCCTTTTCGCGTCGTAAGGAGGTAAGATATTCTTGTTCCTCGACGGATCCGCCATAAATCAAAAAATACACTTTCAAATCTAATAATGGATTATTATTTTGATACACCTCTAATTGTCTCACAGTACCAATATCAGCTACGTATAAAATAATATTGTTCGGCGTATATTCAGCTAATGCTCGTTGTAAAGCCATCGAATCTCCTCCCTTTTTTATAGCTTGTATGAAAACAATGGGTGCAGATGTCGCGCAATTGGTTACATTTAAATCTGTCAGCTTTAAAATTATAGAAAAATTTATGTAGAATAACATTTTCTATAAATATAAGCTTATACAGGGTGGAAAATTGCCCGAGGTACTTTGGGAAGTGATTTGGGATCCAAAAACAAGGAAAAAAAGCTATAAACATAGGTCCGGAAATAAGTCGTTTCCGAGTTTCCGAGAAAATTCAAATTTTTAAATTTAAAAAAATTTGAATTTAAAAATTTAAATTTAAAAAAAAATTTAAGAGAAATGCCAAACGGACTATAAATTACAATTTTTTTTAACATAAAAGTGGCTATGACTCGGAAACGACTTATTTCCGGCCCCATGTTTATAAGCTTTTTTCCTTGTTTTTGGATCCCGAATCACTTCCCGAAGTACTGCGGGCGATTTTTCAGACAACCTGTATATATACACAAATATATTACAATACATGTATTTTATTTAATTAAATTATACATATTTCATTTAATTAATTTAATATTTAACATTAAATTACTTGCGAGCATTCTTCAAATAATGTCTGATGCTTTATATCTTCTGTAGAAGTACTTGGCTCAGTTTCTTCTGCACATTTTTGCGTTAAAGTAAGTACATAAGTGTCTGGATCATTTTGCATATCTTCATCTGTATTATTTTCAGATTGTTCCTCTTCCATATTTTTTTCATTATTGTCACTCATCTTTTGTTCTTTATTATGCGACAATTTTTTTAGAGCTTCATAAAATAGATATTTATTTGCACCCATAGTTAAATAATTCTTCAACTGTTTACATATATTGTTATCATGTACTAAGATAAGAACTTTATCAACCTTTTCATTGTCCTTCTTTTTATGTTTCTGCTCTTGAATCTCAGATAAAACTTCTGACAAAGCTATCCATTTTGGATTTGGTTCTGGTTTTAGTTCATTTTTATCTGTATAAACTCTACTTCTGGCATATTTAAATAAATTGTCAACTTCATCCAACATTATCCAGCCACTGGCTTTCACAGCATATTCCATAGTCCGCAAACGATTCAACATAGCATAGAATGAAACTGAATCTTCATAGGTCAAAGATATAATAAGAGATCGCAATATTTTTAAGTCAGAAAACAATTGTTTGGTTGTTGTACTAAGTTGATGCCAGATAGGATCTAGTTGTAAATGTAATTGCTTGTGGAACTTCTTTGCTATTGCATTTTCCACAGTTAATTCTTCTAAGTCTAGATATTTATTGAGCGCCTTTAATTCTTTCACAATATAATTCATAACATCAAGCAAAGCTGTTTGAATATTTTGCATCTTTGGTGTGATTTGTACATGTAATTCTATAACATCAGGCTCGTGCTTAGACAAACAATTATTAACAACTGTATGAAAGCGTGGCCATAAATATAAGTTTTTCACAAATAGGGTTTTCATAACTCGCTCTACTTGTGAATATCCAACTGTGAAAGCCAGTGCCGAATTTGTAAACGCCTTAATAAATCCAGTCTTATTATTTTGCCTATACAAACGTAATGCAAATGCTTCTTGATATGCATTCCGAATATTATGAGCTCTATACACAAGAATGCCAGTGATTAAGTGCAATGGAACTCTGTTCTTTAATAAATCTACCACCAAGATACGGCCTGATATAAACAACACTCCACCTTCCAGATACATTATTTCCCTATCAAGTTTGATAACAAATTTTATTAAATGCATGTATAAAGCAAAAGAAAAATAAAATATTTTCTTAATATACCTTTCATTAGAAGTACATTCAGCATTGACAACACGCGGCAATGTGTTAGTTCCATAACTTTTAAGCAATTCAATGAAGTAACGCTCATCATGATCGGTGGTTCCTAAGATTATAACTAAGTTGCCTGGATCCAAATAAGCTTTTATTACATTAACAAAAACAGTTTCTATACCAAGACCCCTATAATTATATATTTTCCATTAAATGATTAAACAAGTTATTTGATATATGACAGCGAAAGCAAACTGATGATACTTACTTAGCTGTAATAACTAATCCATCCTCTTGGATGATTTCAAGAAAGATTTGATTTTCGTATTCCAACATATTTATCGATATATTCTCAATTTAATTTTTAAGATTCTTGATCTTTTTAATATTTAAAACAACAGTTGAAACAAGAAATCCATGAAGTACCATATCAGATTGGCAAAAAATGAGATGTGGACTCTCTAGAATAAGATATTTATATAAACTAACCAAAATACATACATGCTCTATGTGATATAAAAAAATAAAAGTAATAATTTATATGTAGTTGTTTACTTTATTATCTCGATCTTTATCATTATTTCTTGATGTTTGATCGTATAGTATATTATCGTCTTCAATCAGTAACTCAGACACCAATAGAGTATATTTACTAATTTCATGCGACGGATGGCCATAAACGCCGATACTCACAGGTCGTTTAAAACTGAAGATACGCAATATATTATGAAATATTTAAGCAAACTTGGAAGGATATATGTAATATTATTATAATACCTTTTAGGGATGAAAATAATATCTTCTCCACAAGTTGTCGATTGCAAACAATAATGATCCGGTTCATACGTTGGTTTGGTTGTGGTTTGCGATGCATATAAATCTGCATCACCTGTTCTAAAGAGTATAAAGTCACACAATATATAAAACATGTAAGGTTAACGGAAGAGAGATAAAAATATCCATTTAATGAATATATAAAATGATTAAAAATGTTGGACAAGAATGCAAAAAACATTAATAATTGTGACACAATTAAGCTCTTACTTACATCGATGTTAACCGTATTTTGATATAACCGTCGTATGTCAAGCTGTAATACTTGTAAAAGCCACCAGGTACATCGTCACTAACGTAATGCAATAATTCCTCTTCTAATGCTAATACGCAGGTTATCTGAAAGTTTAACAGAATCCTCACTACGTGTGTGCGCGGAAACTCGACAAAACTATTATTCTCGAAATTATTTCTCGGGCACTTTAGCCGCATTGAATAGAATTATAACCTTGTATTCGTACCAATGTCGCAATAACAAATGCCTTCATAGTATAACGCATAACATTATTGGCGAATATACCGTTAATCTAACGTTGACTCTTTCACTCTATACTTTGCATAGACGATAATACGATTGTTTAATTGTGGGATCGTTCGCAAACTAAAATGAGTCGTCGAAATCGCTTTTATAAACATATTACGTAAAGCGTATGAAATTTACATTCAAGCTGCTGGCGACGCTCGTAAAACTGAAAGCATCAGCTGAGCATAAGAATCATGGGGCCTAATCGGCTGTGTTCCGTTTGTTTATGTTCTAATAAATAATAATGAATCGCATTAAAATTTTCCCAGCCCATTTCAGCCTCAAATAACGATAACAAGATCGATGGATAATAGAATTACGCTTTTACAAAAACAGACCTATAGCAGAGAGAAAATTGAGAGATGTCATGGCCTGTTTTTAGGTGATCCCTGAAAGCGATACTCCCTCTATGAACATTGAAAACGTGGACATGAACTACAAAGCCAATGTCCATGAATGTTCTCAGAGGGTAATATATAATGTGCACAATTTCTGGTTTTGTTCCGTGCTATGTGCACGAAATGCCGGTAGCACCAGAGTATAACAATCATTATTTTGAAAATAATATATAAATATGATAAATAATAATTTTTATAAAAATAATTTTTATAAATTACTTACCTATATGTGTATGTATGTGTGCCCATACGTTGTCCAAATGATTTTAAATATAAGAATAGACTATATGAATATCGGCGTATGTTACCGCCGGCATAGCTGTCAGGTTCATGAGAGTATTGAAAGTTCCTCACCTGGCAAATGCCTTTGTTAAAGCGGAGATACAGGGGAGAAAAAATTGAGGAAAAATTTTTTTATTTTTTTTAATACAGTTTTTAAACAGAGACTATAATACATATAAAAAATATATATTACATAATTATAATATATACAACGTAAATTATAATTAATTTGCAATTACATAAAAAACATTACAAAATATTACATTATGTAATATAAAAATAATTACATTACAAATATATATATTACAAAATTTAATGCAGAATATATAAAATACAATGCATTAGAAATATGTATTACAAAATATAATATAAATTTAATATAAACTATAATATTAAACTTAATACAAAATAAAATTTATTACACGAAAGTGTCCAAAGTATACGTATAATATAAAATTTACTAAAAATTTTTACGTAGACCAGACAAGACTGATTAATGATGATTAATGACGCGATATATATTATCAATAATCGACATAGAATAACAGAATTTAATTAGTTTTATATAAATAACGTATAAACGTAAATAATCATGATCAAAAGAGTCATTAATAAAATTATTGATCGTTTCTTCGATTGTAAAAGAAAGTATTTGCATTACTGGCGCATTTTGTGTAGAGGAATCCTTATCAAAGGAAATATTCAAAATGAAAAGATAGAATAAACTTCGAAATCAACAATTAAGTTACTAAATAAATCGCGATTTAAAATTCGCGAGAAAACGCGACGAATAAATAAATCGACAATAATCGGAATATTCGATTGCGAGATACGCATAATTTTTATAATATGATAATCGAAACCATATTATATAATCAATAGACACGCGTGCGATATAATTATTATCACACAAATGTTGACAGACGAAGATATGTTAGCAAACATTTGTGATCCGTATTGTTTATGAACATAAAATTCACCGAACGATTTACTTGCGAATTTTTATAAAATAAATCGCGATTTAAAATTCGCGATAAACCGCGACGAATAAATAAATCGATAATATTCAAAATATTCAATTGCAGATACGCGAGTGACATACCGGTAATATCCGATAAAAAGAGGAGCGATCTTAAAAATGGAGAACGATTAACATCTTGTTTCTACATCAGATTTCGCAAGATCAATCTGCGAAGAAAAGTTAAGTGATCCATTGAACGTCGGGAATTTCACTGTAGGAGGGAACGAATCCTGGATCTTCCGGACTATTCCCGATAGCAATGATTTCAGTATTAAATCAAAGACAATTATCCCTCGTCATTATTTTCAATTCGCGAAATTGATATTCACGTCAGAAAACATGTTCTTCCATTACTAAGAAATATATTTCATTATTGAAAATTAAATGGATATAACCTTTGTTATTGAAATGTGATTACGAACTATTATATTTATAAATAATAAAATACATGCATTATTGGAGTTTATGTTAAATGTGCGAACACATAATTTGGGGTACCGTCGCGCGCGAGACGAATCGAACCCGATAACAGCAAGATTTAAAAAATTTCAATTCGAATAGTGTTCAAAATAAAATTAATGAAATAATTTTAAATATATAATTAATTCTAGATTAATTATCTAGATTCTTATTCTTGTAACGTTTAAATTAATAATTTTTTTTTCTTTTAATCAATATCTTACTGATATAGGGGTACCCATTCGATTCGTCTCTAAATTTTTAAGTATTCGCACATTTTATGTAACATTCATGTATAATTTCGCGTATATATAATATATTATATTAACAAAAATTATAAAAATATTTTGGATTCGTTAATTTGTGCATGTATTTTAAATAATTTTTTCAAATTAATTAATAATTAATAAAATATATTTGTTCGTAATTATTATTATCATAAAAATTAATTAAAATTAATTAAATTATGAAATTATTTAAAAAATTAAAATTTATACACAACGCTATATCTATATTTAATCTACCATTAAATCTTTCTGGCATTATATAGACAATAATGATATCCTAATAATGAAGAACATTTCTTAACGAAGAAAAGAAAAGATACATTTCTCTCATCTAAATATATATTATTTAAATTAATTCGACGTTAAAGAAGCGTATCGTCGTTGAATTACTACCGAAATCATTGCTTTCGGAAATTGCCAGGAAAACCTGGAATTAGTTCCAATCTTACAATAAAAATTCCCAATTTTTAACAGGCCACCGAACTAGACGTCGCGAATGGATCTCACAAGAACCGGTGAGAAATAATTCTCCATGATGAAAATCGTTTCGACTTTTCGGCGGTACGAGCCACGCAATTTTTATTAACGTTTATTTAACGGAAGAAACAACGATAACTCTTTTATTAAAACGACAATCTCGTTTAAGAATGCGAAAAGAACGCGGGAAAAACACGGTGTTTTTCGCAACCGTAATTTATTAATTTATTTATGAATATTTTCCGATTCGAAATTCGTAAATACAAATATAACTGAAAAGCAAATTATTAAATTCATAATAATTAACTCGCGATCCTATAATAGCGAAGGTGACGCGAAGAGAACGCGGAAAGAACACGGTATTTTCGCAATCATAATTTAATAATTTATTTTAAGAATATTCAGTTCCGCGCGATATGGAATTCATAAATAGATAAATCTAACGGAAAGCATATCATTAAATTCATAATAATTGACTCGCGATTCTACATTTTATATAAAAATTTTCCGAATTTATTAATGACTCTTTGATATGAAAATATAAACAGTTATTCTTTTACGAATATTTCAAAAATATATTCTATAAAAACAAATATGTTAATTTAACGAATTAATACTATACGTATACTTACGTATAATCATATATATACATATAATATATACATATAATCATTATACGTATACTTTCGATAATTTTTCGTGTAATTTACATAAGAATGTATTTACGTAATTTACAATCGTAAATACAATTTCATGTAATATAATTATAGTTATAATTGTATTTTATACACAACTATGTCAATAATTAAAAATATCAATATTAGATTATAATTAATATACAATTATAACTATTTACAATTTGCAAAACACAATTTTTTAATTACAAAGTACGATTTACAAAATATAATTTATGATGTTATCAATATCAAATAAATGTACTCGATTTATTCAAATGTTTAATAACATTAATAATTTGATATTGATAGCATTAACATTTGGACTTAATATTATAGCTATATATTAACACATTACCGTCCGGAGACATAAAAATATGTTTTTTCTTGACTGCTCGTAAAATGCCGGAGACATATAAATAGGGTTTACCTTAAAATATGCCGGCTACACGCAAAAGTTTTCGTGCAAACAGCCCGGACCGTAATGTGTTAATTTACACATTTATATGATATACTTTTAATTTTTAAAATCAAATATAACATGCTAAAATATATCTTGAACATTTATAATTACGCAATTTGTTTAATCTTCTTGAAAATAATTTTGATAATTTAATTTAATTTTTAAAACATTTTTAAAAAGAAATTGAATTTAATTTTTGAAGAATAATTTTAAATTATTACAAAGAATTACAAAAGTATCCAAAATATACGTATAATATAAAATTTATTAAAAGTTTCTACATAGTCCAAACAAGGCTGATTAGCGATGATGAATTACGCGATATTTATTATTAATAATCGACATATACAATAATAGAATTTAAGAATAGAAATTAGTTTTATATAAATAACGCTTAAACATAAATAATCGTGATCAAAAGGGTCATTAATAAATTTATTAATAGTTTTTTCGATTGTAGAAGAAAGTATTTGCATTACTGGCGCATTTTATGTAGATTATTAATATTCAAAACGCGAAAAGATAGATCAAGCTTCGATGTAAATCAATGATTAAAGTACAAGATAAATAACAATTTAAACTTCGCGAGAGAACGATAAGGAATAAATAAATCGATTATTAGGAATAGTTGATTACGATATGCATAATTTTTGTAATATGATAATCGAAACCGCTAATAGACAGCGCGCGACATAATTATTATCAAACAAATGCGAAGATATTTCGAGACATTTGAGATTTATAATATTTGCGAATATAGAATTTATTACAAATTTTTAGAAGATAAATCGTGATTTACAATTCGCGAGAAGACGCGACAAATAAATAAATCGACAATATTTGATTCGGAATATTTGATTGCGATATGTATAATTTTTATAATATAATCGGAGCCCCTAATAGACACGCGTGATATAATTAATAGAGAATAACGGGTTTAATAGAAAATAACGGAACGAATAATTTTATCAAAGTCTCTCTCTAATAATTTAACTATCTAACTGTATCTCTAACTATCGATGTATTAGTAGAGTTTAATAAGATTTATATAATGATTTAAATAATCGCGATTTTAATCAATAATAAAATTATCGATCATCTTCTTAAATAGTAAAAATAAATATTTGCACTATTAGCGCAGACTATAAAAGACAATATTCAAAGACGTGGAAAGGTAGACAAAGTTTCGACGTATAAGTCAACGATTAAATTATAAGATAATATTAAGTTATAAGATAAATCGCGATTTACAATTCGCGAGAAGACGCGACAAATAAATAAATCGACAATATTCGGAATATTTGATTGCGATATGTATAATTTTAATAATATAATCGGAGCACCTAATAGACACGCGCGATATAATTACTATCACGCACAAGTGCAAAGATATTTCGACAGATATTTAAGGTCTGTAATATTTGCGAATTTATTTGCGATTAATACGCTATTTTATAGAAATATCGCGATTGAAAAATACATATTGAAAATACATACATCTAGCGCATGATTAGTTAAATGAAATAAAATGAATCTTAAGACTTTACAATTTTGAATATAATTAACATATAATTAAAAAATCGCGTTGTTTGCCACGTTTAATAGAGAATAACGGAACGAAT
Organism: Camponotus pennsylvanicus; assembly: GCA_023638675.1. Classification (NCBI taxonomy): domain Eukaryota; kingdom Metazoa; phylum Arthropoda; class Insecta; order Hymenoptera; family Formicidae; genus Camponotus; species Camponotus pennsylvanicus. Next base: position 10,555 of record JALHBL010000524.1, on the reverse strand, counting down.
AATTTTATCAAAATCCCTCTCTAATAATTTAACTATCTAACTATATCTCTAACTATCGATGTATTAGTAGAGTTTAATAAGATTTATATAATGATTTATATAATGATTTATATAATGATTTAAATAATCGCGATTAATCATTAATAAAATTATCGGTCATCTTCTTAAATAGTAAAATAAAATATTTGCACTACTAGCGAAGACTATAAAAGACAATATTCAAAGACGCGGAAAGATAGACAAAGTTTCGACGTATAAGTCAACGATTAAATTATAAGATAAATCGCGATTTAAAATTCCCGAGAAAACGCGACGAATAAATATAATGATCGAAGCTCTCAATAGACACGAGCGCGATATAATTATTATCACGTAAGTATAAAAAATCAAAAATATTTCAACAATTATTTGAGGTCTGTAATGTTTGTGAATATACAATTCACCGAACGATTTACTTGCAAATTTTTATAAGATAAATCGCGATTTAAAATTCGCGATAAACCGCGACGAATAAATAAATCGATAATATTCAAAATATTCAATTGCAGATACGCGAGTGACATACCGGTAATATCCGATAAAAAGAGGAACGATCTTAAAAATGGGGAACGATTAACATCTTGTTTCTACATCAGATTTCGCAAGATCAATCTGCGAAGAAAAGTTAAGTGATCCATTGAACGTCGGGAATTTCACTGTAGGAGGGAACGAATCCTGGATCTTCCGGACTATTCCCGATAGCAATGATTTCAGTATTAAATCAAAGACAACTATCCCTCGTCATTATTTTCAATTCGCGAAATTGATATTCACGTCAGAAAACATGTTCTTCCATTACTAAGAAATATATTTCATTATTGAAAATTAAATGGATATAACCTTTGTTATTGAAATGTGATTACGAACTATTATATTTATAAATAATAAAATACATGCATTATTGGAGTTTATGTTAAATGTGCGAACACATAATTTGGGGTACCGTCGCGCGCGAGACGAATCGAACCCGATAACAGCAAGATTTAAAAAATTTCAATTCGAATAGTGTTCAAAATAAAATAAATGAAATAATTTTAAATATATAATTAATTCTAGATTAATTATCTAGATTCTTATTCTTGTAACGTTTAAATTAATAATTTTTTTTTCTTTTAATCAATATCTTACTGATATAGGGGTACCCATTCGATTCGTCTCTAAATTTTTAAGTATTCGCACATTTTATGTAACATTCATGTATAATTTCGCGTATATATAATATATTATATTAACAAAAATTATAAAAATATTTTGGATTCGTTAATTTGTGCATGTATTTTAAATAATTTTTTCAAATTAATTAATAATTAATAAAATATATTCGTTCGTAATCATTTTTATCATAAAAGTTAATAAAAATTAATTAAATTATGAAATTATTTAAAAAATTAAAATTTATACACAACGCTATGTCCATATTTAATCTACTATTAAATCTTTCTGGCGTTATATAGACAATAATGATACCAATCCTAATAATGAAGAACATTTTTTAACGAAGAAAAGAAAAGATACATTTCTCTCATCTAAATATATATTATTTAAATTAATTCGACGTTAAAGAAGCGTATCGTCGTTGAATTACTACCGAAATCATTGCTTTCGGAAATTGCCAGGAAAACCTGGGATTAGTTCCAATCTTACAATAAAAATTCCCAATTTTTAACAGGCCACCGAACTAGACGTCGCGAATGGATCTCACAAAAACCGGTGAGAAATAATTCTCCATAATGAAAATCGTTTCGACTTTTCGGCGGTACGAGCCACGCAATTTTTATTAACGTTTATTTAACGGAAGAAACAACGATAACTCTTTTATTAAAACGACAATCTCGTCTAAGAATGCGAAAAGAACGCGGGAAAAACACGGTGATTTCACAACCGTAATTTATTAATTTATTTATGAATATTTTCCGATACGAAATTCGTAAGTATAAATATAACTAAAAAAGCAAATTATTAAATTCGTAATAATTAACTCGCGATTCTATAATATCGAAGGTGATCGTTAAATTTTGTGAAGCTAATATTTAATCGTTGACTTATCACATCGAATCTTTACACTCCTATTCGATAATTCTTTATATTTAATTAGCAATATTTAGGAATATTATCTGACGAGAGGGACAGCGATAAAAATCTTTTGTTAAAACGATAATTTTGTATAAGAACTTATATTAAAAATTTTATATTTGATCGCGCGATGTATATACTAATATGTATACCTATACATTAGACGGCTCTCCCGGTTTCGGTACGAGCGAAAATCCCATTTCCCTTATGAGAATCAACTTCGAGCCAACCGGTCGGGATTGCAACGATACAACGAGCAAGGACTAAGCACAAACCGGAAAGAAGACGAAACGATTGACGGAAATAGAGGAAAATGAAGTTCACCAACTCTTTTTCGCGCATAATTATCCTATCTCGTATCGAACCTGGACCCGCTAAGCACGATTTCAGGTGCTCCGCCCGGACATATTATGCCTCCCGCGGTTGCGATTTGCTACACCAGGCTAGTAGACGGCAAAAGAAGAGGATACCCACATTTTTTAAATGCTTACATTCAGCAATTTAGAAAATGGGGAGGCAACCCCTTTTACCGAGCGAAAATCGTGCCTAGGGGAATCCACTCGACTCCTCGACAGGGTTAACACACGCAGTGCGTGTGGCTGTAGACGAGCAAAGAGAAGGGACCCATTGACGACTATTCCGAGCAATCGATCGAGTTCTAACTAATTCGGGCCGAATCACTTGACGAAGCACGAAGCAAGAGTGTACGTTGCATAGCAACGTGTGCAAACTCGAAACATCCCAGTTAGTTGGCATCGGAAGTAGAGACTCGTGACAATATAAGGAAATTGGGATTTTTATACGAAAAGTCCAACGCGGAAGCGCGAAAACGCGACGACGCGAGAATACTACAACGGGGAAACGCGGTAATGCCGCCGTCCGCGACATGTCGACGGCACCGACGATGGAAAGTCGATGACGCAATGTAATTCTTTTATTAAAACGACAATCTCGTCTAAGAAGAACGCGAAAAGAACGTGGGAAAAACACGATGTTTTTCGCAACCGTAATTTATTAATTTATTTATGAATATTTTCCGATACGAAATTCGTTAATACAAATATAACTGAAAAGCAAATTATTAAATTCATAATAATTAACTCGCGATCCTATAATAGCGAAGGTGATCGTTAAATTTTGTGAAGCTAATATCTAATCGTTGACTTATCACATCGAATCTTCACACTCTTATTCGATAATTCTTTATATTTAATTAGCAATATTTAGGAATATTATCTGACGAGAGGGACAGCAATAAAATTCTTTTGTTAAAACGGTAATCTTTTATAAGGACGCGAAAAGAACGCGAAAGGAACCCAGAAAGAAAGCGAAAAGAACCCGGAAGAAACGCGGAAAGAACACGGAGAGAACACGGTATTTTCGCAATCATAATTTAATAATTTATTTTAAGGATATTCTGCTCCGCACGATGGAATTCATAAATAGATAAATCTAACGGAAATCATATCATTAAATTTATAATAATTGACTCGCGATTCTATAACAAAGGCGTCCGTCAAATTTTATAACGCTTATATTTAATCATTAATTTAGCATCGAATTTTTACATTTTATATAAAAATTTTCCGAATTTATTAATGACTCTGATATGAAAATATAAATTGTTACTCTTTTATGAATATTTAGAAAATATATACTATAGAAATAAATATGTTAATTTAATGAATTACTATTATATAATCATTATACGTATACTTTCGATAATTTTTCGTGTAATTTACATAAGAATGAATTTACGTAATTTACAATCTTCTTAAACATTTATAATTTTGCAATTTCTTGTAGTATTCCTGAAAATAATTTTAATAATTTAAATTAATAATTTAAATATTTTCATTTTTAAAGCATTTTTAAAAATAAATTTAATTTAATTTTTTAAACTGAAATAAAGCCAAATTACAAATTTCTCTATATTATATTAGACTGCTAACACGGCCATATCTCATATGATAAAATGTAAAACAAAAGCAACCATTTATAACTGGACAGAATTTATACCGGGTATCACAAAATTTAACATAACATAACTATCGCTTTCGAAAGATGCAATTGTAATTTATATGAGTATCGCTTGTATATTTATTTTAATAATTGCTGGTTATTGCTTATATTTATTTAAATACTATATTTTAATATTTTGTAACTACTTATGTTCATTTTAATCACTATCTCATAGAAGTTTATATTTATTTTAATAAATGCCGGCAAAAATTGAAGTACGACATAATATGTATATTAATCTAATCTGTATATGTATGTCCTGCCCAAATGTAAATGGTTATCCTGGCTTCAGCTGTTAGCAGCCTGGTATAATATATGAAATTCTTATAATATAAAAGTCTCTGTGCAGATTACCAATAAAAATTGATTGATATTATAATAATATATATAATTAATAAATTTTTTATAGTAATGCATAATTTAAAATAAAATATAAAATTAATATGTGTATAACATTTATCATATTACATTTATCACATTACAAGTTATTTCATTAATTAATCATTTGGCTTTACATTAAGTTTAAAAACAATATCTACAACAAATGTTGTAATGGATGAGCTAATAAGAAATTAGAGTAAGATAAGTGAATAAGATAAATGCGCGTTATAAGCGAATAAATTAGCATTAGATGTAATTGATACAATTTTTAGTGTTCTTTATTTTTAATAAATTAGGTAAAATCTTTACAAAAATAATCTTTTCTCTATCTTTTTTCTTTATAATTGAAATACTGCAATATATTTTCGCAATGGATGCAATATATTTCGAACGAATTTATTAAAAGTTATTTAATTTAATCTATTCTAGCTCATCCATTTTAAGGCAACGGATTTATCTACAATCTGTATGAATCCGTTACTTTAAAATTAAATAAAAGTTTTTAACACTTACCGGAGCATTGATGTGCCACAGCGGAGTTGTCATTATTGAAGCTACGTTGTCTGTAACATACAAATATAAAATTCATTTATAACAAAGCTCAAAATACAATCAATATTTCAAAAAATTATTATTGTGCGGAATTTCATATCCGGTGTGTAAAATAATAAGCAGATATAAACACGTGAAAAGATTTTATAAATTTTAAAATTACTTTTTAAATAGAAATTTTTATATATGATTTTTATAAAAATCTTTCTCTCTAATTTTCACTTTAATTCCTTTAAATTATAAGAACGAATTATTGTGGGTCTGTACGATTTATAACAATTGATATACAAATAATAAATATTCACCATCAGGTTGCTTCGCCGATGCAAGATGCTTCTCCCAGGCCTCCTCCTCCTCTCACAATAGTTTTTGTTGGTCTGTAACATACAAAGAAGATTCAAATTGTAATCACGGTCAAAAAATTATTATTATATGCATTTAATTTTATATCCGACGCACATAAATAATAAGCAGATAAACAATTTTATAAATTTTGAAAAAAATTCTACTAATAAGTAATAATTTAATAATTCTATCAAAAGCTATTCGAACGTAGAAACTTTTAAATTACAGTTTTTATGTAAAAATTTCTCTCTTTTTCTCTTGTTTAAGTCATATAAATAAAAAATCAAATTACGCAATTAATTACTTAATTTAAATCGCGTGTACGCAATTAATAAATAATTATATATAAGCGATAATTTATTTACCATAGAGTTGCTTCACAGGTGCCTGATGCCTCTCCCAGGCCTCCTTCTCCTCTTATGTTGTTGACGCGCGATACTTTCAACGGCACTCCCGCACTCACGAGCGATATTTTTATATCGCTATTTCCGCTATTTTACGCGCGATACTTAAAGGTGTCCGCACTATTTCGGTACGATAAAAAATTGTATATTTGATCGCGCGATGTATATACTTAATATGTATACCTATACATTAGACGGCACTCCCGGTTTCGGTACGAGCGAAAATCCCATTTCACTTACGAGAATCAACTTCGAGTCAACCGGTCGGGATTGCAACGATACAACGAGCAAGGACTAAGCCCAAACCGGAAAGAAGACGAAACGATTGACGGAAATAGAGGAAAATGAAGTTCACCAACTCTTTTTCGCGCAATTATCCTATCTCGTATCGAACCTGGACCCGCTAAGCACGATTTCAGGTGCTCCGCCCGGACATATTATGCCTCCCGCGGTTGCGATATGCTACACCAGGCTAGTAGACGGCAAAAGAAGAGGATACCCACATTTTTTAAATGCTTACATTCAGCAATTTAGAAAATGGGGAGGCAACCCCTTTTACCGAGCGAAAATCGTGCCTAGGGGAATCCACTCGACTCCTCGACAGGGTTAACACACGCAGTGCGTGTGGCTGTTAGACGAGCAAAGAGAAGGGACCCATTGACGACCATTCCGAGCAATCGATCGAGTTCTAACTAATTCGGGCCGAATCACTTGACGAAGCACGAAGCAAGAGTGTACGTTGCATAGCAACGTGTGCAAACTCGAAACATCCCAGTTAGTTGGCATCGAAAGTAGAGACTCGTGACAATAAATGAAATTGGGATTTTATATGAAAAAGTCCAAAAGTTCCGCGAAAACGCGACGACGCGAGAATACTACAACGCGAAAACGCGGTAACGAAACGCCGCCGTCCGCGACACGTTGACGGCACCGACGACGCGAAAGGGTACTTAGCTTCCCATTCAGGCACCTTAAGATTTACCATAAATAGAAAAATTTAAAATAAACCTCAAGGCACCATCCAAGTACTAAGCCCTCCCACCGCGACAAGGTGTACCCCATGGGAGGGTTATATTATATATAATTTTATATATAATATAATACATAATTTGAAATTTATTTTGTAATATAGTACATAAATTTAAATTCGCAAATATAAACGATAAATAAAAATATAAAAGATAAAAGAAAATCTATTATATAAAGCAATGTTCAAAATAGTTGATTTTAAAACTAATTATTGCGCGCAATTAATTTTTACTTTTAAATAGATATATTTTAATGTTATATATCGCGTAATTACAAAATAATTTATATTTCTTATATATAAACTTATAAAAATATGATAAATAAAAAAAATTTCTATTTTTTTATACATGAAATATTTAAATAGATATATTAATATGAAATGTTTTATAAAATATAAGAAGTATCTGAAAATATTAATTAATAAAAAATTTTATAAATCTTTTAATTATTTTAAAATAAAATGGAATATTTTTTATAAGTATATGTATTATATATGTTACAATTTAAAATCACTATTGAATCACTATCAAAGAAATAAAACGAAACGAGAAATATGTATATTTTGAATATAAAATTAAAATATTAATAATTGTTTGTAAAAAAGAAAAAAAAAAAAAAAAAAAAAAAAAAAACATATGAACATATGTTTGTAAAATAAAAAAAAAAAAAAAAAAGAACAAAAAAAAAAAAATTTATATAAACATATATTTATTTTTTTTTTTTTTTTTTTTTTTTTTTTTTTTTTTTTTTTTCATTTTTTTCACCACCAAAGCATTTGCGACCATATGTTCATATGAACATTTGTTCTTCCTTTTTTTCCAGCACCCCCCCCCCAAATTTTAAAACATACTTTTGACTCACCCTGTATATACTATTGATAAATAATTTATATATTGTTGCGTCCGCGGAACGATATATATCGAACGCGGGTGACACAATCGGCAGGCGCTGACGCTCGTGCACTCGTAATAAATACTCGTAAAATAATAACGCGATTTAAGGTACACAGGAATTTTAATAAATCGCGAGTAACATACAAGAATTCAGAATAATCGTAAAACGGATCACAAATAGACGCGCGTCCACACAACTTGACAGCTGGGCTTAGACTCTCTGACAGTCGTTGTTTATAACAATATCTTGACAACGCGCGCGAAAACGATCTTCTTCGAAAGAATTCAACGGGTGACGAATACAGTCAGCGGGACGGGACGCGGTGACGCAACAATATAATAAATAATGAATGTGATAAATAATTTATATTAATGACTTACATCATATTTTATTGATCCATCCACTTCCAAAACCTCCTTTTTTCTTTTGCTTCCTTCGCTCTTTCCTCGTAGCACTTTAATCCTCGTTGCACTCATTTAAATTCCTCGTTGCACTTACACTAATTCACGAAAAGTTCCTCGTTGCACTTGCAATTGTGTTTAGAGAAAGAATTTGATAATATATGAAACGTCTCACATCACTACTTCACTGCTCAAGAGCCACTGAGCGAATGATCGTAAGTCAAGAACATTACCGCGGTACTGTTTATATCGCCAGGGTCGACTATGTATAGAAAGAATTTGATAATATATGAAACGTCACTACTTTATTGCCCAAGGTTACTGTGCGAATGACCATAAATCAAAAACATTACCGCGGTACTGTTTATATCGCCAAAGTCAACTTATACTACGTTATTATTATAATTTATCGTTGAAATATTCTATAAGTGATTGCCGATTAAGAAAATTTAAAGCATTGGTTGAAATTTATTTAATTCTAATAAGTATTGTTAGGGAAATTATTATAATAAGCATCAATAATCGAAAGATTATAACAAAATTAATTTTTTTATCCCTTTTTATGTATCACCTATGTTTCAATTTTTATTCGCAGTAATTAATGATTGCAATTCGATAGATTTATCGTTGCGATATACAGTTTCATGTCGTTTATCATAAATTAATTAATTTTTAATTATTAATAATTATATCAAATTATGTTTCGATACTATCGTAATCGTGTTTAGAAAAAAAAATTCGACAATATGTGAAGCGTTTCGCACTACTACTTTATTGCTCGAGTGTCACCGTGCAAATGATAAAACCGTAACATATTAATAATAGCGCGCTACTGTTTATATTGCCAAAGTCGAACACCATGTTATTGATAATTCATGTATATATGCGTGGAATAAATTAAATTATACGAATATTTTAAAGTATAAATTAATTATTTATTAAACGATTAATATATCTCACAAAACTTTAACTATATGACTTTTATCATTCGATCATTTTATCACGCGTTCTCAATTTGAATTGTATTTAGATTGTTAGAAAGTTGAGTGAGAGAGAGAGAGAGAGAGAGAGAGAGAGAGAGAGAGAGGGAGGAGAGAGAGAGATAAAACACTCGAATAAATACACTTAATTTTTAAGTATCGTTAAAGAAATAATTATTCTTATAAAGATCACAATAAAACGATAATTTATAATTTTAATTCTTGTCACACACTTCTATTTTTAAAACAATACGTCAAAATTTAAATACAAGTATAATCAATTAATACTCTTTATAGATCTATTCTTTATAAAACTCAAAATAATTCATTTTGTAAAACTAATTATTACGCGCAATCAATTGTTTGATCTTTTATCTCTGATATTGATACTTTAAATGTAAAACTAGCAAAAAAATGTTTCTTTATTATAAATTTTTGAAAAATATAATTATATAAAGAGAGTATGTTAATTTTCATATATGAAATATTTAAATAATTATATTATTTTAAAAATATTTTATAAGATATTAAAATATTTATATATAAAAATATTAATTAATAACAAAAATATTATAAATGCTTTATTATAGATACTTTAAATGTGTTAAAATAAAACCTGGAATATTTTATACATGCATTATATTACGTGATTTTTAGAGCGAATTATATATACCATTGAGAAAATGAAAAAATAATAAGCAATATGTCTATTTTCAAATTAATATATATTGTTGCGTCCGCGGAACGATATGTATCGAACGCGCGCGACACAATTGATCGGCACACGCTCGCACTCGCGCACTCGAAAATAATAATACGGTTCTTTGAAACACAAGAACCACGAAACATAGAACCACGAGAAACATACAAGAACTCAGATAATTCGCAAAACGAAACACAGATTTTAACGCGCGACCGCTCAGCTTGACAGCTGGGCTCAGACTCAGCTGACCGTCGTTGATGTTAAACAACCTCTTAACAACGCGCGCGGAGACGATCTTCTTCCATCGACGTACTTCCCGACAGAATAACGGATGGCGTATACATCCGCAGGAACGAGACGCGGGGACGCAACAATATAAATAATAAATAATTTTTATAAATTACTCACCGCATATCTCTCTGGCTGCTTCAGGCTCTCTCACTGTTCTCTGGCTGTCCGATACTTTTCCAGATATCCTTCTCCTTTCTTCATCTTTTGCTTGCACCTTCACAGCACTCATGTTCACTCGCGAACAAACAATTAATTATATTTAGTCATATGTAGAAACGATTGCGAGACACTTTGCACGGCACTCCCGATCACGGAATAATTACGAGAGACGCACTTTAATATATTGTATAAGGGATAGAGAAGTACGATTCGCTCGACGTTTTTATGAGATCAAATTAAATACTAATTCATTACAAATGTTGTTTTCATTATTGTTTTCAT
>JALHBL010000523.1:307500-694754 GCA_023638675.1 Camponotus pennsylvanicus | reverse complement strand
TATTTTTTTTACTATTTACTTGTTATTACTTTTATTATATATATTTTATTTTCCTCCACTTTATTTGAGATGATTGCACGTCTTATTTCCTCGTGATGTTCTCTCGAGCGTTCCAGTAACGTACTGAACCTTCTCTAAATGTTTATCCTTTTGTTTATATCTTAGACCCTTTCTCGCTGTTAGTATTACGGCCTGACATTCTAACTTGTAATTTGATACGCGCTATATTCATTCTCATATGCTTTAATCAATCGCCCTTCTCGCATTCTTCTTTTTCGTTCTTTATTTCAATCTTACGAGATTTTGTAGTTATGTTATTAGAATTTTATAATTGTGGGGATTCGAATTCAGATTTGACGAGTTGGTTTAGTTTTCACCGTAATAACCAAAAGAGTGTTGTTTCTCTTTCAGATATTGTTGTTTCTCGTTTAATAATTTTGTGTGATTTGACGTCATATAATAAGAGTGCGATGTCATTAGGGTTTACACATTTTTTGAAATTAATAATAAATTGTACATAAGATTTAAAACAATCGTCGCATTGTAAAATTGAACGCATTTCCACTATTTCATTTTTACATATACTGCATTTGTAGGGGGTCAAATTTCCATCCAGGAAACCATGAAGTATTTTTGATTCATAATCAAGCGGTTTCCTAGTTTCGTAACATTTGTTACAAATTCTGTTATGTGGTTCGGTAAATTGCGAAGTCGGGGTGCGCACACATTTTATTTCATATAAGTTCGGAAAGAAATTAAAAAAGGGTGCGGTGTATATTTATAACTTTTCGCTATGCACATTTTCAAAATTCTTATTAAAATTTCCAGAAGGACAAAATTAATTATTCTTTAACGTATGTTTCCTTCTTGATTTAAAGCAGTAACGAGGGAAATTAAATGTTTCAGGTAACAAATCTGGCGTTCATGTAAGGATCTGAAAGTAATAATGGATTGTGAGCGGTTATCATAAACAATCATTGGTGTGGTGATTCACCTAGGAGCAGGTGACTACATTGGAAGGAAAAATAGCATGGGCATTACGGGATGGAAATGATGATATGTGGTTAAAGAAGGTAATGTTTTAGTTGGCGGTGCCAATATATCTGAAACCAAAGATAGTATATTAATTTTCATCCGGGTTCGATATGAGAAATTTTTAGTTTATTAATGTGTACGATTCGAGGTTTATTCTTGACCATAATTTTAACATTGCCGTGAGATAAAATTTCTATGACTTTATGAGGACCAGTATATTGATCGGAAAATTTCCCTTTCGCGGGTTCTTTTAATAAAAATACATATGATCCTTCGCGAAAGTTTTGAGGGTTTAGATTTTTATCATAATAATGCTTACTTCTTTCTTTAGATCTTATAAGATTTTGACGTGCTTCTTTTTGCAGGTCACATACTTGATTAAACAGATTTATTAAATAGTCCTGGTAAGTGGGTTCAAGATTTGCATCGATTGGTGCATGGGCAGAAGGAAGTCGTGCTATATGACCGAAGACTAATTCGAAAGGTGAGAATTTGGTTCCTTCATGGACACTAGTATTATATGAAAACATTGCTAAATTAATATAATTATCCCATTCTTTTTCTTTTAAAATTTGAGTTTTTAGATATTCTATTAATACGTGATGTGATCTTTCGATTGAGCCATTAGATTGTGGGTAATAAGCAGTGGTTTTAAAATGTTGGATTTTGAATTTTTTAGTTAAATTTCGTATTAAGGCGGATAAGAAGTTATTTCCCTGATCTGTAAGAATGGCTTTAGGGGCTCCGTATATACAGATGAAATTTTTCGCGAAAGCATCAGCTATAGATAAAGAGGTCGCATCTCTTAATGGAACGGCTATTGAATATTTTGTTAGTAAATCTTGCATAGTTAGAATATATTGGTATCCGGAGGTTGTAATAGGGAGGGGGCCCACGATATCTAAAGATACCTTATCGAATGCAGAACCGGGAGTATCTGTAATTATCATAGGCTGTTTTGTTTTAATCCGTGTTAATTTCTTTAATTGACATTGACGACATTTTTGAATGAAGTTTTGTATATCTCTCTTCATGGCCCCAAAAAAAAAGGGGTCTTAATCGATTGTACGTTTTAGTAATGCCTTTGTGACCACCGTGTGCTGATGCATGATTTTCTATTATTAATGCTTCCCGTTGTTCGGCAGGAGGGATTTGTACTAAGTTTTTACAAATAGTAATAGTAATGCAAAGCGGTAATTCCCTTAAATATGCCTGAATTCGACCTATTATGTAATGCCAAGGTAAATCATCAAAGTGATCGGTTTTACTAATACTGAATGAGGTTATTTGCAATTCAGTCACTACGTCTAAAAGTGATTGTATGCAATTTTCCAACGATTGAGCTTCTACACGTGTTCGATTATCAAGCTTAATTGGAAGTGATATTAGAGTTCTTTGACCGAAAGTTCTCACATTAGCCCTCTCGTGAGTAAGATCTTGATAATTTGGTAATAAATTAACTGTTTGGTATTCTTTGGCACCATTATCAAAAGGAGTTCCGTTTAAATAAATGAAAATTACATGGTTATCTGCCTGTTTTAATAAGCTATCCCGGGTTTCAGTAATGATAAGTTGATCGATATCTTGGTATTCTTCGTTAATATCGAAAATTTCTTCGTATATGCGATTTTCGCTATAATCTGAATTGTCAACCATCCGCTCATCCTTATCCTCCTCGTCGTCGCTTGAATATTCTTGTATTACTATATTCGGTTGTTCTAACACGTGTTCATTATTTTCAGATTGTGAGTCATACGGAGAGAATTCAGATAGTGGAGATAATGCATCTTCAATTATATCAGATCTATGTTCGGAGGGAATGGAGTCGTTAGAGGAGTCGTCGAGGTTATTAGCAATGAAGAAGGGCATAACACAATTAGCAGGAGGATTTCTAGATAAGGCATCGGCATTATGGTTTAAACTTCCTTTTTTATACTGTATGTTATATTCATATTCGGCCAATTTTGTTCTCCACTTCCATAATCTAGAGGAAGGATCTTTAATTGAATGAAGCCAGATTAACGGTTTATGATCGGTTACGATAGTGAAATTTTTTCCGTATAAATAAGGTCGAAAATGGTTAGTGCAATAGACTATTGCTAAGCATTCTTTTTCGATTGTGGAATAACGTTGTTCAGCACTGTTTAAAATACGAGAAGTATAAGCAATCGGTAGGTCTTTCCCAATTTGTCCCTGGCTGAGTACTCCTCCGATAGCATATCCGGATGCATCGGTAGTTAAGATAAATTGTTTAGTAAAGTCGGGGTATTGAAGTACGGGTTCGGAACATAGAGTTTTAATGTATTAAACGCTTCTACTTGATGTAACTGCCAATTAAAGGTGCTATTTTTCTTTAATAAGTCGGTTAGTGGTTTGGCGGTTTTAGAAAAATTTGGGATGAATCGTCTGTAGTATCCGGCTAAACCCAAAAATTGCTTAATATTTTTCGCGGTTTTTGGTACAGGAAATTCGGCTATGGATTTTATTTTATTTGGATCGGGCTTAACTCCGTCGGATCCGATTATGTGTCCGAGATAAGCTACTTCATGTCGTAAAAATTCGCATTTATCAGGTTGTAGTTTTAAATTTGCGTCTCGCAATCTTTGCATTAACTTATTAAATTTAATTTCATGTTCTTTTAATGATCTTGCATATATGACTATGACGTCCATGTATACGAATAATTCATTACCTTGTAATCCTGAGAGAACATTATCCATTAATCTTTGAAACGTTGCAGGGGCGTTCTTCAAACCAAAAGGCATTCGTTTAAATTGATAATGCCCGTAAGGAGTTGAGAAAGCAGTTTTGGGAGCATCTTTGGAAGCCATGGGAATTTGATGGAATCCGGAAGCTAAATCAAGGACGGAGAAATATTTGGCAGATCCCAATTGATCAAGGATATCCGTTATGTTAGGAAGAGGATAAGCATCTCCTATTGTCTTTTCGTTAAGGCAACGGTAATCAATAACCATTCGCCATCTTTTATTACCGTAAGAGTCGGGTTTTTTAGGTACTATCCATACGGGAGAATTATAAGGGGAAGTAGAATATTCGATTAAATCATGAGACAAGAGTTCATTAACCTGTTTGTTAATTTCGTCTTTGTGAATCGGGGGAAATCGATATTGTTTCGTATGGATGGGGATTTCGTCCGTAGTAGGTATGAAATGTTGAGTAACGTTAGTAGCTTCAAGTTTATCGTGAGGGAGATGAAATCTATCGGAATGATTAAGAATTAATGATTTGACATTGTCAGCTTCCTCGGGATTTAAATGTTCTAATCGCAGGAGCTGCATAATAGCGGACACGCGGTCGCGGTGGACTTCCTCAGAAGTAGTATTATTTTGAGTCTCGATGGAATACAGAGGATTTTCGGAATTATTTTGAGTCGTCAAGAACCCTCGGGTATTGGCGACGGAATTGTTCATAGAATGATTACTAATCACTGAGAGCCCTAGGGTCGCGGTGATATCCTTAATATCGTTTTTCCTACAGGAGTTCGTTTTTGAATTATGAGAATTACCAATTCCCTTACTCGTCTCACTCCCTCGGGATTTGACGGCATTACATGGGAATATGAAATCAAAATCCTGTAATTCAACCGTGGGAACCTCTATATCATATTCTGATTCGGAGGTATTAAAAATAGGTAAATAAGCTTTTCCATTAATGTTCTTGACAATAGCATCTCCGAAGTAAACCTTTTCAAACGGCATACAGCGCGGTATATATCCGTATTGTTTTTCGGAATTAGCAACATGAACAAAAAATGGTGTAACAGATCGTTTCTTGATATGAATAAGAATTGTTTCTATAAATGGAATGCTCGAGTCGTCGTAATGTAGCAACTTGTTTTTATAATCTATCTTAGCCATTCGTTCCTTTAGAAATACATTCCCTAAGATGCCGTCTTGAGGAAAACTGACTGTGTCTGGAATTACGTAAAAATTAGTAGGTCGATTAAGTAGAAGGATAGTAACAAAGCCTAGGGTAGGGACAGGTTTAGAGGATATACCTTGAAGAGATAGTGTTTTTTCATTATTTATAATGACATTTGCATTAAGAAGATGTTGTTTTATTAAGTTAACACCGGAGCCAGAATCTATCATGAAAAAGCATTTATTCTTTAAGTCAGTAGAAGAGAGAATGACGGAAGGTAAGCTATTATATTTTGCGTCTTCGTTTATTGGTTCGGTACAGGAGATAGGGCAGTTGTCGAGGTCTGAGGTAGCGCAATGGTTATTGGAATTTGTTGAGGACGTCCGATTTGAGCTTCGTTCCGGCGGACGTCGGTCATTACCGGAACGTTCTGTGCGTTTCCCGGATTATTTTGATTATTATTAATAGGGACTCGTGAAGGATTATTTTCAACCGATCGTCTATAAGCGAGTTTCCGACATTCGTCAATTAAGTGCCCAGGGGCTTTACAGTAACGACAAATTTTTCCAGCAGGGAAGTTAGGTCCAGGTATTCCGGGGATAAGTGGTTTTATAAAAGGAGTTGCGCTATTTCGAGGAGGCAATTGTTGAGGGTTATTATCTGATGACTGGTTAGTGGGTTGAAGAGGTTTTGTGAAATCCGCACGGGGAAAAGTATTAGGTTTATAAGATGATACGGTTCGTTTACGTGCATTTTCTGCTTCTAAGGTTTTAGAAAGTTGTATAGCGGATATAATAGCGTCGTCTAACGAGAAATATCTTAACGCGGATTAAATGGTCAGAAGGGAGACCGTTTACGAAATTATCTTTAACGCTCATTTCAATTTGATGTTTTACCATTTCGTCGATGTATCCACTGGGACTAGTCTCTCCGTCGATGATAGCAGTGCGTAATTCTTTTACTCTCCCAATGTAATCGAAAATATTTTCATTCGGTTTCATATAGATGTTTGCTAACTCACCGCGATATTGATCAGTAGATTTATTAGGGCCGAAAATACTTTTCAGCCGTTTTGTAAGTTCAATAATAGTTTCGTAATCTGTGCCCTCGATAGCGGCATAGGCGTGTCCTTGTAGTTTATTAACTATTAATTGCACCAAATGATATTCTTGATAACAGGGGATTAATTCTAGGGCTCGTTCACACGCTTTGGTGAAATGGAAGACCGAAATATTGTGTCCGTCATATCTTGGAATTGAATCAACTACATCTTTAAGACGGATTGGAGAAGTGTCCGTCGGACTGGATCTATGAAGAGGGTTTCTTAAAGGGATATGGTCGTAAGTCGTCTGTTGGTTAGAAGGTAAACCTGCGTTTAAATTAGAAAGTTGAGCGACACGTTGATTTAAATTTTCCATTTGGAAAGGTAAAGAGCTCAAAGCAGAGATTTGTTCCTGCAACGTATTTAGTATTGTATCAATCTGTCCATTGCCAGCATCCGCGTTTCTACTTTCAATATTTTGTTGCAAAATAGTTAGTTCCCGTTGTTTAGCTTGTAATGCTTTAGCTTGTTCTTTCAGCATTTTCTCCTTCTCGGTTACTCTTTTATTAAGTATTTCTAGTTCCGCGCGACTTACACTATCGCCTGATTCAGAAACGGTTGATCGTGTATTAGGCATGATTGGAGATATATGTATTCGCGTGCTTTTATCTATCCGCGAAAATCTTCGTCAGTCCTTTGGCAATCCCACCGCTGCCACCAAAATTTTACGATGTCACGTCTCAGTGACCAACTTTTCCCCTAGATGCCTCAGTTCTAGAGAAAAGTGCGCTCTCTTTGTTTTCAAGGCAACCTGCTTACACCGGCTATACCTTGGGGATGCCGAGAGCGAGGATCCGACTTATCGATTACGGAAAAATATAAGGGAGCCGCGAAACTCTATAATTGAATAATGTCGAATGAGTAGTGATTATTGAAATATATATATTTGTATATGCAAAAGGTATCTATTAAAATGGGATTTCGATATTCTCTATCAAATCCATTAGTTGGTCGATATCGATGTTACCTACGATATATTGATCTATGAATTCTAAGAGTATATCAAGAATTTGAGTTAGCTCCTCATCTGTTAAGGTGGAAAAATCTTTATCGTTGCAAGAAGGCTTCATTGAAGAGTCTGCAAGTAACTCTCTATTTCACACTGATTCTCCGGAAGTTGGGATCTTAATTGAGTTATCAGATCTATTGAATTTAATGAAAAGTTTTCAATCGTATCTTTATTTTTTATAATTTCCAAATAGTAATTATAGAAAGAGTCAAATTCTATGTTTGAGGTAACTATTCGAAGAAATTTCTGTGAAATAAAATTTTCCGGTAAATAAAAGAGGAATTTAGCTTTAGCCTTTAAAGCGGAAATAAAACTTTCTGGAAGGAAGACCCTTGTTTCTGATTTGACAAAGATATGCTTTGAGTTTAATTCTAATCTCTTGAACCGACGGAATCGAGAGGCGTCACGATATTCACGGGTTATTTTTCCCGCTCTATGCCTTTTTCCTTTAAATTTTGACGGCGGGTTTACCATTTAAAGGGGTAACATTATATATTTTTTATTACAGGTAAAATATGATGTTGGTTAAGGAAATTGATGTTTTATTTATTCTTATTATTGTTATTGACTGAATCAGCGTCAATGCACATTAGAGCATAGTACATTTATTCTTGTAATTTTGTTTCAGATAAAACGTCGATGAAGGAATAATTCATAAGGATATGTGGATGTCTCCGGCATGACCGTGGATGCCCGGGGACGATGGAACTTGAAGGCGGAATACAGTTATGATAGCGGAATCTGCGTATAAGGGTAGGGAACTTAGGATGCTTCCGGCATGACAGTGGATGCCCGGCAGCGACGGAAGAATGGGTGAATGGGTAATAAAATCTGTGTACAACACCGCGAAGATGCTATACCTATGTGCGCGAAAGGACGTTTTATCCTAATAGCAGTATTAGAAATTTATACAAATCCAAATATCGTTGGTATACTCAATGAAGCGTCGATTAAATGAATTGGTTTTAGGATGTGGAAGTCTCCGGCATGACCGTGGATGCCCGGAGACGATGGAAATCTGGGTTTGGGGTAAAAAGTGGCAATGAAACTTTAAGAATAAAAATTGGAGAGTGAAGAGTTCTCCGGCATAGCAGAGGATGCCCGGAGATGAAGGAATCTTCGGAGAAGGGAAGCTGCGACGCTCGATTGATGAGGGCGATTTTTGGAATTCTAATTAAATTTTGTTTTTGACGCTTATCAGAATAGAATAACAAATTGTGCAGGAGTAAGAGGAGGGAATACTGCCAGCGACGTGCTAGTGCTTGACTGTATGTTTGTTTATTTAATCCTCGATGTTTTTTGTTTCAGGAAATGTTGCGAATGCAAGGAAGGTGAATATTATCACACAAGAATGAAGTGGGACAAAATCTGGTACTTACCGCTCAGATGTCGATTTCGGTTGGTCTCGATCGCCTTCGTCCAAGCAAGGTCTGGGAATCTCCAAGGATTGACACAGTGAATTTTGCACAAGTATAACTTCTTTATTTGAATTTTACTGAACGATATAGCAGATTGATACAAAGTATTAAAATTTTAATTATAATGAACGGTTAAGGAATAATAAAGTGGTTATGACTAACGGCGAGCCTACTGTACTGGCTAATTATTAATGATAGAATGAACCCCTTGCGCCTAGAATCCGGGGTTTATATACTAGCGGTTTCGTTGACCCTTGCATGATCAGCCGTAGGAATCCTCGAGTAAGGTGATCCTCTACGTCGGATCACGCCGTTCTCGGAAGCACTACTGAATTACTTATCAATTGTTTTGACATAGATATCCTTTTCATAGAAGCGCGGCGGTGATCAAAGAGTAGTACGCGACTATTATCGGAAGTGTCGGTTGACATCTCTAAGAAATCAATGTTCGATATGTTTATGACTTCCTCTTAGACCACCTCACGTGTCAAAACTATGCGCTCTTAATTTAATATCTATCATTAGCGGTGTTAGGATTACGGAATCATTTTATATGTATAACTTCCTTTATATTTTAGAAAAAGTTTAGAAATTTACAGCTCGTTAAAATAGATTAATTTTAAGTTGTAACGTATAGAGAAAGTTATTTCCATTGATTATGATTCCATAATGAATTTTAAATAAAGCATTTCAAAGTGTTTAAATATTTTTGTATTTATTCATTTTTAAGACCAATTCAACAGTTCCTTTGAAATACCTTACTTATTATTGCTTAAGTTATATATTTTCGATCGCGTTTGTTAAAATCTAAATTCGAGTTTTAGCGCGTGTATAAAGTCTTCATTATACATTGATTGAGGGAGTACTTATTTAATTAGCGGGCTAAATAACCGTGTAGAATAAAACGGTAAGCAAATATTATAATTGATATTTTAAGCGTTAAAATTCGTATGCGCATATATTAGAATTAAAATTAATAGTAATATAATTGATAATAATGAGTAAAATTGGATTATGAATAGTAGAATTGAATATTCATTCTTATTCCATAGATATAGCAAAGAAATAAGGTGGGTAAGCGAATAGTAACTAAATCTAGTAATTTTACGATGGCTGGACGTCACAGGGGTTATAATGATAACCCAACTGCTCGTCAGTTTAAAGCGGCTATCAAAAATTCTTAATTCATTCTGAAATTCGAGATTCAGGCAGTGGTAATTGTATACCTCTTAAAAATATTGCAATTTTGCACGTTAGTTCTTCACAAAGTAGTGAACAAATAATCAATAATTCAATTCCATTGACATTATGTAATGAGGATATGCAAAACAATGTATTAACTGCAGACATTATAGAAGATCACGGATACTTTCCAGACATTCGTAGAATCACCGAATTTTCTTCACGAATTATAGTATATATTGCTGGTTTTGTCGTAAAATACCTTAAAAGAAGATTGTATTATGAAGAATGCGTTAATGCATTAAATTCAGATGGTGAACAAGATGAAAACTGTAATTTAATACAAATAAAAAGCCGCGGCAATTTACAGTATCCATCGTCTAGTGTGACAAAAATTTGTCGTGAAGCAGAAAGAGGCATCCGCTTCGCTTTGGCAGAAAGTAGAGGAAAATTTATGAAAAAAAATTCACAGAAACTTATCTTGTAAGTTGCGTTCTTGTCAAATTTACTGAATCGGATAATTTGTTTTTTAATTTAAAATAACATTCACATGATCAAAATCCTTTAAAAAATCACAATGTACATTTGATTAAAGCAATTGTTGGTAAATATATAAAAATTAGACTTTATCATATTGGCAAAGAAGCTATAGAAGATGTACAGTCAAAGGCATTTTCGCAATAAGTTAACATTATTCGGAGGACAATAATATTTTCATTTTGTAATTATGTAATAAAATAATTTTATAATAACAGTTGTATAAATATTGTAACAAATCATTTTATCCTATAAAATTATATTTTGAATGAAAAAATCTAATCTTTCTTTCTTCGAATCCAGTAACACAATTCTTTTAATCAACCAACTGATGTAATGATATTTTTTTGTTATATATATATATATATATATATACAGGGTGTTTCATTTTAATTGCCCCAGGCAAATATCTCGAAAAATATGGAAATTATGAAAAAATGTTTCGGACAAAAGTTCGTAACGGAACACCTTTCCCGACGCCGCGGATCGGCTCGCCGGAGTCAGGGTTTGGGAGAAGGGGAGGTTCAGGCTCGCAGAACTACACGTTAATTAAAACAAAAAAAAACTATTCCGTAATTGCTTATACTACAATTTACAAACAGGTGTATTTCTAACAAGACGCGTACAGCTAGCAATGCGGACGCAAGTTCTTCACGCGCTGGTCGCGTATAGTTCGTGTCGGACACTGATTTCTCGCGATTAATATTAGAAGTGTACGCGGATCGGACGCAACGAGTTTACGAACACATTCCTTAACTAGTAACACAGGATATGTACAGTATGATCGCGTGTTACACGAAGCAGATCGGATGCAAACACAAACCTTAATCTAGTGACGCAGGATATATATACAGAGTGATCGCGTATCGCGGACGCGGGCGCGAGAGACCTACAGGGTGGTCACGTGCAACGAAGCACGGACACGGGTCTAGCAGGGTCTGCCAACCGAGGTTGGCCGAGGACGGGAGCACCCGTCCTCAGGGTGGTGTACACGAGAGCGCCCGTAGTACACCGATATACTGGACGTCGGTTGCAACCGACCGGGCCCGGTAGCAACCGGGCTCTAGACCAGGGGAGTTAAGTCGGGTCACCCAAAGTACAGCTAACGGACGCGGCTTGGCATGACGCGAGGCCAAAGAAACGGTCGGTTTGGTCGAAGACCAAGGATACCGCTGTCGGGTAAGAAGTACGACTAGGAAGGGAGGCCGTGAAGGCGGATGTTCTTTATTCGTACCAGGAGCCGTGAAAACGGCTGTTATTCTAAGAGTCGTGAAAACGGCTGTCGTCCAGGAGCCGTGAAAACGGTTGTCGTCCGGGAGCCGGGGAAGCGGCTGTCGTCCAGGAGCCGTGGAAACGGCTGTTGTCCAGGAGCCGTGGAAACGGCTGTCGTCCGGGAGCCGGGGAAGCGGCTGTCGTCCGGGAGCCGTGAAAACGGCTATTCGGTCAGGAGCCGTGAGAACGGCTATTCGGTCAGGAGCCGTGAGAACGGCTATTCGGTCAGGAGCCGTGAGAACGGCTGTTCAGTCAGGAGCCGTGAAAACGGCTATACGGTCAGGAACCGTGAAAACGGCTGTTCGGTCTTCGAGGATGAGCCGGACAGTTCCGGACGTCGGTTGCAACCGACCGAGTACGAGAGCGCCCTGGACCGGATTGTCCGTGGCTCGATGGGATGCTTTTGGTTGTCGAGTGCACCCGACCGGGCACGGTAGCGACCGTGTTCTCGACCAGAGCAAGGATAGGAGCTAGGTAAGCTTCGAATGCCCAGAATGCGCCCTGTGGCTTCGAGCGTCCCGAGAGTCGAGACAGGAATAGTCTCGATCTGCCGGAGCGACCGCCTTATATACCCGGCTGGTTACCCCCACGCGATACCCCCACACGGTCATGCGTTTTGAAGTGGGGTAGGCCGCGACTCTTAATCGGCGGCTCTTAATCCGCGGCTCGGTCGAGGTGCTCAATCGGCGGCGCTTAGCGCCAACTTGGCGCGAGCGTGGGTTCGTAGTTCGCTTTAGTAACGGCTCTGCCGTTACAAGTTGTATAGTTTCGAGGGGGGCCATAAGATAGTAACATTGGTTTGACCTTGAACAGTCATTTGAAGGTCACATAAAGGTCACCTTAAATTTCTTAAATGGAACCTACTATTTGTCATTGCATATTCTTGTAGCTTATCTCCAGAGCTTTCCAAAACACTATAATTAAGTACCTTTTCGTTAAGTACTTTTTGAGTTATGAGGCTTGAAATAATTTCTTAATTTTACATAAACCGTAGTCGAGTTATGAGGCTTGAAATAAGTTCTTCATTTTACATAAACCATAAAATATCTTGTAAAATATTCATTTTTCGATTATCTTACCTTAATACTTTTATGTACAAAATAATGAGAGGAATCAATTGGTGTAAAGAAAACACATAGTTGTTTTTAAGAAAAAATATGGAATTGTTAATTGCAAATTACATATTTCTTCTTCAAAACAACTATGTGTTTTCTTTACACCAATTGATTCCTCTCATTATTTTGTACGTAAAAGTATTAAGGTAAGATAATCGAAAAATGAATATTTTACTAGATATTTTATGGTTTATGTAAAATGAAGAACTTATTTCAGGCCTCATAACTCGAAAAGTACTCAATGAAGAAATACTTTATTATAGTGTTTTGGAAAGCTCTCGAGATAAGCTACAAGAATAAGTAACAAAAAAATAGGGGATTCCATTTAAGAAATTGAAGGTGACCTTCAAACGACTTTTCAAGGTCAAACCAATGACGCCATCTTATGGCCCCCTTCAAGCCATACAACTTTTGTCTGAAACATTTCTTTCTAAAGTGCATAGTTTATGAAATATTAAACCGGTCCGGGACTTTTTGAACACCCTGTATATATATATATACTTGACCATGATTAGTAAACGTCGATTCATCAGAAAATAATATGTTAAAAAAGTTGTCTTGTATTTGCAGTAGAGCCCATTGACAAAATTCGACACGATTTTCAAAATCATCTCCATGAAGCTCTTGGTGCAAACAAATGTGATATGGATGGAATTTGTGGCGCTTCAGTATTCGAAGAACACTTCTTTGAGAGATTCCCAAATCACGTTCAATTTGACGGGAACTTACTTGTGGATTATCGGCCACGACAGCTAATACAGCTATTT
Source organism: Camponotus pennsylvanicus (assembly GCA_023638675.1). Taxonomy (NCBI): domain Eukaryota; kingdom Metazoa; phylum Arthropoda; class Insecta; order Hymenoptera; family Formicidae; genus Camponotus; species Camponotus pennsylvanicus. The sequence continues at coordinate 681,435 of JALHBL010000523.1, read as the reverse complement.
CCGAATTTTCTCCAGTAACAGTTCTCATTCGATGTCTTTTTTTCATTGCAACACACCCCGTTTCTGAAAACAACTTCACAACTCGTTGAAAACTGCTAGCGGATGGCTGCCTTCTTTCAGGATATCGTTCCGCGTATAAGTTGCATGCTACTCTAGCGTTCTTCTGTGCTTCACCATAAATGTAAATCATATCGATCTTTTCAGCAACCGAATATCGGATATCCATGATTTTAAAGTAATCATCAATGAAGTAATAATCGAATGTGAAAATTTCTCTTCCGAATCTGAATCTGATCTGATCTTCTTTCAAACTCTCCTCCGTTGTCAACGCTTCGTTGCCTCGGACGCAAACCAAACAAAAACAAACTCTACCTCGATTTCCTTCTTTGTTTTTATTGTTGTTTATGTCGTTGATCCCAGGTAATGTAGAGAACGGATATCTGTTGTCTTATTTTTGAAATATCTCATCAATTATTAATTTTAGGTCATAAGTGTACTCGTACTTTTAGACTCAAAATTGAACGCTATTTTCATTTCCGGAAGAAAAAGTACACCCTCCCATTTAAAAAATCAAGTAGACATCAAAATGACCTTCAAAATCGCATTCCGAGAATAATCCAAGGTCACGGTGTTATGTCCCCCTTGGAACCCTACAACTTTTGTCTGACATTTTTTAATATCTCGCTTCGTTTCCGAGAAATACGCCCGCGTCACTATAAATGCCTCACCCTGTATATATATACAGGGTGTTAAAAAAGTATCGCATACGCTCAGTGCCATCCGATAGATAAGGAGAATTTAAGAAAAAATGTCTAATACTATTTTTCGATCCCATTAATAATTTCGCCGCAATTAATTATTGTAATCAGTTAATCAGCGCGGAGCTACAAGAGGAAGCCAGGGGCGAAGCGCGCGAAATCTGCGGCGCGACGGCTACCGCGCTCATACCATGCTCTCGTACCGAGCGGAGGGAAAGTGCTTGCGATCTATTTATTTATTTTACTCACCTTCTTTTTGATAAGAGTAACAAAATAATTTACAGAAACAATCATCACGTAAAAATTTGCGTGATTATATCACGATACACTTTGTTAATTTAATGAAAGAATTTATTTTTAATAAGTAAGAAGGCAAGATAATTTAATTAATATTAATAATTATTTTAGAAAACTAAGCAGACTTTACCTAAAAAATCGCTTGCGAAAATTATCAAACTGTTAGCTAGGTGCTTATTTGAAAAATCATTTAGTTTATGCGCTAAACAAGAAAAAAACGATATAACAGATAGAAATTTATAAATAAACAATTACATAATCACAAAACTTTTACACATAAAACAAACTTACTTTATTTATTAGCAAGATGCCAGTGTTTGCTGCAATTTTTTTTCTTATTTAATAAAAAGTTGTATCAGTGCATGCAATGTTATCAAGATTTTAAATGACAAAATAAAGAAAATAAATTTATTAAATAGTGATAAATTTTTTATTAAATAGTGATAAAGTATTTACTTTTTCTTACATTAAATGCTGAAAGTGAGCACCATTAGCTTCCAAACATTTATTTGCCCTGTACGCAACACTTCCTGTGGCATTTCGTATGTGCTGCCGCTGTATGGTAGCAAACGCTATTTCAATTTGCTCCTCCAATTCGTCCTGCGTTTCTATACGGTTAAAATAAATTCTCTCTTTCTGTACACTCCACAAGAAAAAATCAGAAGGATTATAATCTGGTGGCCATTGCCAGAAATGTACTCCACGACCCATCCAATTATCACCATATGTAATATTTAAATATTGACGAACAGGTGCTGTTAGTTAAAACAATAACATAATTAATTAAATAATTAAAATTAAATAATTAAAACAATGATAGAATATGTTATAAAATTCCTATTTATTTTTACTCAATTTTATAGAAAACTATGTTTCAACATTCATCGATATTGATATTCTTTTAATATTTAACGCATGTAGATCTGTAAAAGGTATAGTTTCTAAAAATTGAGCGTACTGCTGATATTTTTATCATACAGATTTTCTGTTGATACAAATTAAAAAAATTTTCAAGCAAGTAAGTAATAATAATTAAACATAATTTTCGTCTACGAAAAAAAATATCTATCTGTATAAAATAAAATTTCTTTAAAATCAAAAGTTGCGAAAATACATTGAAATAATATCAAAGCATCATGTATTTATTAAAAATCATAAGTTTAGAAGCTCTTAGAAGCTAGTATTTTATGATACACAAAACATATTGCAAAGTAATACTAATAGTTGTAAATTCTTTTTATGTTGTACTAAAAAAAATTTAAACTACATTAATTTATTATTTAATTGAGACAAAAAAATTTTTATTAAAATAAATTATGTTTCCAAATATGTTTAATAATTTATAATAATTGTAACCTGCATTGTGTGCTGGACATCCATCATGCATAAAAATGATGTTACGTCGAAATAGCGGCATATCGTCGATAGCAGGAGGAAAAAATAAATTTGGCAACTCATCGCGCAAAAATTCCAGATAATTTAGACCGTTTAATCTCTCCGGCAAGAATACTGGTCCAATCTAATGATAATTATTTGAAGTTCGTCATTAATAAAATGCACATAAATACATATTATTACTTCATAGAAGTTTTTGGTTTTTGGTATTGAAGAAAGCAGAAGTAAGAAAATCGAACGTAAGAAAATACTAAAATAGTTTTCTAAATAAAAAAGCTAAAAATTGAACCAAAAATAAATGCGTGAAACTTCAATCACAGGAGAAAGGCCGAAAGAATGTAAAATGTAAAAACATATAATATTTTGTTATAAATTTCAAGAAGTCCTAGAAGCCCTTCTTCAAAACTGAACCATTAATAAGTTTTCTAGATTTTTTTTCGCAAATCTGGCAGTTTATCGTATTTAAATAACACATTATTTTTAAACACTACCTGCTATTAAAAACTTGAAATTTATTAAAATATTGTATGTAAAAGTTATTTACCAACTCATCATCGATCAAGCCAGCCCAAACATTGACTTTAAATCGATACTGAGATTTATTATCCCACGTCAAAAAAGGAATATTCAAAACCATAATAATGATAATTATGAGAGTTAAATATTCCATCTTGCGTAAAAGTGCATTCGTCAGTCCATAGTATACGACGAGGAAATAATGGATTCTCTCTCACTGCCTCTAAATAATTCCGGGCAAACCTTCGACGTGGAGGATGGTCAGGAGGAAGCAATTACTGCACTCGAATAAAATGATATGGATGGATTTCATTTTCTTTTAAAATTTTATGCACAAGGACGTGCGAAATCCCCATTTCTCTCCCGACCATTCTAGTACTTGTTCGAGGATCGGCTTCGACCCGCGCTATCACATCTTCTTCCACTTCCGGATTTCTCACATTACGAGGACGTCCTTCAAATTGTACAGGCATAATAACATTGCCAGTTTCACGTAAACGTCTCACTGCACCACGGATCACATTCACGTCTGGATGTCGCACGTTTGGATATATCCGCTGATATTCCCTAGCCGCGAGAGCTGAATTTTCCTCGTTTGCAAAATACAAACGAATCATATTAAAATAATCTATAAAATATGGCATGATTTATGATGTTTCATGCACAAAATGACAAACAAGAATGACAAATAAAGCATTTTCTTTTGTTTAAAAGCAATTCTTTTAGTCATTACATAAAGATAAACAAATGGTTGCTATGCCAACACGGATATAACCAAGAAATTTTTGAAAAAAAATATCTGACTATGGCCATGTGTATTCTCTCAATTAAAAAAATATCCAAGTACAATTTAATAAGTTTAACGTCGCAAAAAAGACGAGCAACTTTTCGTGTAAAAACATTTTCTTCCGCGCGCGTTGTAATTAATGTATTTTAATTTTGTACTTACTTTTAGGCTGTCGAAATACAAAAGTATTTTCTTTATTTCAAATATTAAAAATGGGCAAATAATTTTTCATAAAATGTACTTTTAATATTCAAATCGTGCAAGTTTTTTAAGCGCGACCAGACATTATAAAAAGTAAATTGACGTTACTAATAACTCAACTATCTCGCTGCAGCCACATTTTATTTTAAATTAAAAAACTGTTAAGATAATTTTGATGAGACCAACACACTCGAACAAAACGCGAAAAGCGCTTCTGTTTACAAAAAAATTTTTCTCGTTACGGCCGTATTTCAGTTAACATTTTAAAAAATGAGTTAAAGAGGATTTATTTTCGCTTCTTACTTATTAAAAATAAATTTTTTCATTAAATTAACAAAGTCTGTATCGTGATATATTAGAATCACGCGAATTTTTACGTGATGATTGTTCCTGTAAATTATTTTGTTACTCTTATCAAAAAGAAGGTGAGTAAAATAAATAAATAGATCGCAAGTACTTTCCCTCCGCTCGGTACGAGAGCATGGTATGAGCGCGGTAGCCGTCGCGCCGCAGACTTCGCGCGCTTCGCCCCTGGCTTCCTCTTGTAGCTCCGCACTGATTAACTGATTACAATAATTAATTGCGGCGAAATTATTCATGGGATCGAAAAATAGTATGACATTTTTTCTTAAATTCTCCTCTATCGGATGGCACTAAGCGTATGCGATACTTTTTTAACACCCTGTATATATTTAGGTATAAAATTGTTTTCAATAATTTTTCAAAAATTTTAATAAATTATATTTTATATAATTATAACTTTATAGCTTAAAATGTTTTAATACGTTTCAAAAAAACCAAAATATGAGGATTATTGTTCTCCATATAAACAATAAAAATATATCATTTTGTATCATTTATATTAAAAGATATAAACTTTTAATATAAACAGAAAATTATTTTCAATTGCGCACAACTGTTGCATTAATGTTCTCTTCTATAAAAGTTTGTTCTCATGTAATAGAAGTAGAAATAAAATATCATGATATGTCATATTTTAAACAAAGCGCCAAAATGTCGCCAGACAAGATGGCCGATCCCCTCCCGCGCCAGTATCGGTCCCCTCGCCCTAAAACTAACTTTACGCTCCGTCCAGATATATTTATACGTCCATGGTTGTTACGCAGAAGATCGACTTGGTCAATCGCGATCCTCGCATTGACAGGTGGGTGACAATCCGTGATGAAATTGGCGGCGAGCGCTCTCTATAGTGATTTCTCCCTAAACGCAAAGTATCGAAATAGTAGATGAGAAACTCATGTGGCGGATCGGCCCCGAGCGAAAAGTTACCAGGGTAGTTCCAAGACATGTAATGGATATATTATAGACGGGAAACCTAAATTAAATTATTAATATGTTGCGGAAATCATACGAAATGTTTCTAATGTGATTTTTGGGATCATTTTAGCGAATTCCCAGTTAAGATAAATCTTATCGTAGTTGTAAAAAGACTGATCATCAAGGTCTTTGTTAGGATGATTATATGGGAATAAAAATTGTTTAGGCTAATTTTTATGAAAATGAATATGCATTTAGGTATAGAGATGATATAGACTTGTGGCGTGTGAGATGGTTTCCCCCTTCCCCCCCGGACAGACCTCGTCCGATAGCTTTTGCGAGAGGTCTAGGAGAAGGAATTCCGATAAAAAACCACATTATGGTAGATTGAAGAATACAGGAAGAAGCTTACCTCCTCAGGAGGATCGGACCCCCAGAAGGCGGCGTGGGAAGGGTACTGTCCCGAGTGGCCTTCACTTGGACAAAGTACAATTAAACACGTTGCAAATGGACACGTTACAATTAGACACAAAACTTTGCACACGGTTCAATTGGGCACCGTTCAGTTGCGCACTGTTTAAGTTCACACCGTTCATTTGGACACAGAAATATACGCACTGTTTATTTGCGCACCGTTCAGTTGCACACCGTTCATTTGGACACAGAAATATATGCACTGTTTATTTGCACACCGTTCAGTTGCACACCGTTCGTTTGTACATCGTTCAGTTGCGCACCGTTCGTTTGCACACCGTTCAGTTGCGTACCGTTCGTTTGCACATCGCTCAGTTGCACACCGCTCAGTTGCACACCGTTCAGGTGCACACCGCTAAGTTGCACACCGTTTTAATAATTTAAATTTATATAGAATTGTTTCGAAAAAAAAATATGTAATTTGCAATTAACAATTACATATTTTTTCTTAAAAATAACTATGTGTTTTCTTTACATCAATTGATTCCTTTCATTATTTTGTACATAAAAGTATTAAGGTAAGGTAATCGAAAAATGAATATTTTACAAGATATTTTACGGTTTGTGTAAAATTAAGAAATTATTTCAAGCCTTATAACTCAAAAAGTACTTGAAGGAAAGATATTTTATTATAGTGTTTTGGAAAGCCCAGATAAGCTACAAGAATATGCAATGACAAATAGTAGGTTCTATTTAAGAAATTGAAGGTGACCTTCATGTGACCTTCAAATAACTCTCCAAGGTCAAACCAATGACACCATCTTATGGCCCCCTTCAAGCCATACAACTTTTGTCTAAAACATTTCTTTCTAAAGTGCATAGTTTATGAAATATTCAACCGGTCCGGGACTTTTTGAACACCCTGTATATATATAAAATAAATATATACATGAATAATTAAAAAATATATGTATAACTAAATATTATAATTTATAAAATCATTAATGATTTGTACTAATTTTATTTGTATTTTATGTGTTTATGTTCGTAAGTTTAAAATAAGATTTTTTTTTTAATTAATAATTGGAACAAAGTTTAAAATAAGACATTTTTTAAAATTTATAATATGTATATTTTGCAAAATAAAAAATTATAAATATATTTGCATTACATAGAATTACTTTATATTTCATGGAATTGTTTCGTATTATGTCGCATTACTTAGAGTACATGGTGCATTACATGGAATTACTTGAAATTGCCTGATAATTCGCAATACATGTACAAATTTTTAGTCAGTGATACACCCCTTGGATTCACTCAATTGCTCTTTCCTAAAATTGTTCATATATATTATATATATTATATAATGTATATGTGTATAATATATATGAACAATTTTAGGAAGGAGCAATTGAGTGAATCAGTTACATCAAAAATTAATAAATCTTATACATTTTAAGAGTCACGAACTGTATTTGTAACGTAATTATATTTTGTAGGATGCACAAACATTTTTAGCTTTTTAAAATATAAAATTAATAATTAACTTGTGAAATAAAGTAGTTATCCTACAAAAAATTTGATTGTAGACAAAAACTCACGAAAATAAAAATTTCAATTCTACAGATCAAAACCTAACTTTAACTGAAATTAATTATTAATTTTATATTTTAAAAGGTTAAAAATGCTTTACACAATGTACATTCATGAATTTTAAAATGTATTAGATTTATTAACTTTTGCTGTAACTGATTCACTCAATTGCTCTTTCTTAAAATTGTTTATATATATTATATATATTATATAATGTATATATGTATATAATATACATGAACAATTTTAGGAAGGAGCAATTGAGTGAATCAGTTACATCAAAAATTAATAAATCTTATACATTTTAAGAGTCACGAACTGTATTTGTAACGTAATTATATTTTGTAGGATAACTCTTTACTTTATTTCACACATATGTATAAAAATATTTATAGATAGGAGAGTAATTTAGAATTTAGGTGGCGCGTATCCAGGTGGCGTATATCCCGGTGGCGCGTATCCCGGTAGCGCGTATCCCGGTGGCGCGTGTCCTGGTAGCGCGTATCCCGGCGTGGAATACCCCGGTGCCGCGTACCCTGGCGCTACGGGGTAGGTCGGTGTTGAAACCGGCGGTATGACGTATACTGCTGGCGGTGTCACGTAAGGTTGTTGCATCTGTGGCATTATACAGGGTTTGTCAAAAGTGTGGAAACCCCTAAATATCTCACACACGGTGCATTTTAGAAAAAAATGTTTCAGGCAAAAGTTGTTTGGTTTCGAGGGGGCCATAAGACGGTACCATTGGTTTGACCTTGAAGTCATTTGAAGGTCACGTGGTCACTTCAATTTTTTTAAATGGAACACCCTATATATTTTTGCAAATTCTTATAGCTTATCTCGATAGCTTTCCAAAACACTATAATTAAGTACCTTTTCGTTAAGTACTTTTTGAGTTATGAGGCTTGAAATAATTTCTTAATTTTACATAAACCGTAAAATATCTTGTAAAATATTTATTTTTCGATTATCTTACCTTAATACTTTTACGTACAAAATAATGAGAGGAATCAATTGGTATAAAGAAAACACATAGTTGTTTTTAAGAAAAAATATGGAATTGTTAATTGCAAATTACATATTTTTTCTTCAAAAAAACTATGTGTTTTCTTTACACCAATTGATTCCTCTCATTATTTTGTACGTAAAAGTATTAAGGTAAGATAATCGAAAAATAAATATTTTACAAGATATTTTACGGTTTATGTAAAATTAAGAAATTATTTCAAGCCTCATAACTCAAAAAGTACTTAACAAAAAGGTACTTAATTATAGTGTTTTGGAAAGCTATCGAGATAAGCTACAAGAATTTGCAAAAATATATAGTGTTCTATTTAAAAAAATTGAAGTGACCACGTGACCTTCAAATGACTTCAAGGTCAAACCAATGGTACCGTCTTATGGCCCCCTTGAAACCAAACAATTTTTGCCTGAAACATTTTTTTCTAAAATGCACCGTTTGTGAGATATTTAGGGGTTTCCATACTTGTGACAAACCTTGTATAAGCCGGTGCTGATAATACCAGTGCTGATATTACGGTAGTGGCGAACGGACGGCCATGTCTCTTCCGCCGCTCCTTGTTAACCGCCCGACGCACTGCCTCGTTGATACGCTGAAACAAATAGGGATGGGCGATACAGTAAAAAATATCGATATTTTGTATCGATACATATCATAAATAAAAATATCGATATAGCAAAAATATCGAATAAAATATATCGATATTAGTAATATCGATTATCGATATTGACAATATAATAATAATAGTATCATAATAAAGTAAAATATTCTAAAAAAATAACAATTTTATGATATTGATATCTTTATTATTGCTTGCATTCCAATATATATACAGGGTGTTGAAAAAAAAGGGTCACATATTTTGATAGCAGGTAGTGTTCGCGGGTGAACGAATCGATACGAGAGGCGCGATGCGACAAAGTTTTGTAGGACACCACACGATTGAATAATAAAATAAATGAGCCACGACACGTAATTTTTTTGTGTTTTTTAGTTTTTATTTTACGACACCACAATTATAATTTAAAGAAAAACAATGAATAAAAATAAAGGTGCAAAGCTGAAGAGCTAATTTGCTTTCAGATGATTGAGCGGTTTTAACACGGCGGTTTTATCTAAGAGATCGCGGAAAGTCCAGGAGAGTAAGCGGTCGTATATTGAGATAGCGGTTTTCACAAGCGAAGCGGTTTTAACAAGAGCGTTTTACGAAAAGTGCGAGACTTCGAGTTGCGAGCGTGCGGTGCCCGTTATAAGGCTATCGGATTTTTGGGCCCGTTGCGACGTGGCCCAATAAAATTTGTACTTTGGCGGTGACCTCAGGGCGCCACGTACAATTGGCCGTCGATGAGGTCCGACGTAGACAGTTCTTTAATTGCCATGCGCGCAACCTTTTTCTATCAGCTGATTGGCAATCAGCTGATTGTGACGTATGGGCGCGCATGCCCATACGCTGCGTTAATTTTGTCGACGGTTGACATTGTTGATGGTTGTTGTTGTGAACGTTTATGACACGCGTTTATGATGTATGGAAAAAATGAGAGATAACGGGAACAGTCGAGTTTTTTTTGAAAAACAGAGATCTCGAGAAGTTTCTCGACGCCCGTTAATTTTGAATTATATGATTTTCGTATGATAAACGTTAAACAATTCGGATTCTCAATTGGAATGAATTTTATGATTTTCGAACAGGTAGTATTGATCAAAACAAGAAGAAAAGGTCTAATTAACATGGGTCCTAAGACTAATATCTTCAAAGATACAAGCTATTTTGTTATTTGAGCTCTTTGTCATTTTCTTATTAGTCGTATCATCTTTAGAATGTAATCTTTAGAATGTAATGAACAAAGGAGTAGGGGAGAGTGGGGTACAATGGGGATATCTTTTTTCTAGGTGCCTTAAAAAATAAAAAATAAACAAAGAGAGATAAAGAAACAATTTTTATTTTAATATGAAATGTAATCATTTATCTTCCATAAAAAAACTGAAGTAAAGAAACTGAATGTATGATAACAAAATAAAAACTCTTTTTTTACAAAAAACAAAAAATGTTAATGCTGACTCAGCATTAGAGGAGGTGCTCTATGTGATTGCCATTCACTCTCACGCATGTTTCAGCCCTACGTCTTAGAGAATCACGCACTCTTTCAAATACACCTGGCTGGTCAGAAATTTGCCTCTAATGCTGAGTCAGCATTAAAATTTTTTGTTTTTTGTAAAAAAAGAGTTTTTATTGACACGACTAATAAGAAAATGACAAAGAGCTCAAATAACAAAATAGCTTGTATCTTTGAAGATATTAGTCTTAGGACCCATGTTAATTAGACCTTTTCTTCTTGTTTTGATCAATACTACCTGCTATCAAAATATGTGACGCTTTTTTTCAACACCCTGTATATATATATATATATATATATATAATAAATATACAATATATATAAATAAATATATAAAAATGTATAAGAGATGCCTAAGAAGAGAGATGTATAAGAATGAAAATACAATTATATATAGGAATTATATTTTATATTCAATCTATTCCTAAATGTGCCCAAATGATTCCCACACACACACACAAGCGATTGGTTTAATAGATAATAGGGAATATCAAATTTGTCTGCTAACTATATGATCGTCGTCTGTACTCCTTGCTTAACTATGATTCATATCGGAAGTTCGATACACTTATTTAAATATCGATCAAGAGACACGGTAGTGTCTTGCGTCGAGTTCATCTCTTTAGCAAGACGCGCGCCGTGTCTCTTTACGCGAGACGGGAAATTGAGACCAGTTCAGATTATTTCATATTATTATATTACGATAACCGCTGAACGGATCGAGCTCTTATTAGGCTTAATCGATAGCTTATGTTCGAATTATATAGTAAAAGTGTCTTTATTTTTACTCTACGAGCTGTAGAAGTGGAAATATCGCGATATATAATTCTAAAATCGTGAAAATACGATTAAGAAACGTCCACGTCGTGGTCATCATCATCAAACAATATATATAGAACAAAATTTGGCGTCCGACTGCCGCTGTCGACACCAGATGGCGGAGGCGCTGGCGCCTGGCGCTTCGTAATTGACATACATATACATGTCAAACATATACATGTCAAATCAAGAAACGTATATGTTTGATAACCTTTACTTCACTACAGCTATAACGTGGACACAGCGAGTGACAATATATCTATCGACGACAAGATAGATGACTTTTGCGAAAATGCGACGCGGGATGCATTAACGGAAGGTTTTACGAGTCTCTTGAAACATACGGTGGATTAACTGGACGAGAGAATTCGCGCCACAAGGTGACGTCAAGTTTTCTGTTCAGCGCGCATGCAATAATAGTAACATTTATTTTCTTCTTGCAAATTTACGTATATCTATTATTTCCTTATATTTCTTTCACAGTACGTACTATTTATTGCAAAATATATGTTTATTCATCGAATTGTAACGATAAAAAATTGCGATTTACTTACACAAGCAACATATATATCTTATTGTTACCTATTTTACAAGAATTCTTGAGCATTTTGAAAATCATTTTCAATTTTCATATATAATTATTGGAATGTTATAAAAAATTGTGTTTCTATCATGTACTACAAGTTGCGTACAAAAGTTGCGAAGAGTATTATTTTTTATGCATAACTATTCTCTTTGTTATAGGATATGTCAAATAGAGCTGAAGCAGCGGATTGAATCCTTAACAGAGGAACTTCAAAGAATTAACGACGCACTACAATATCCGCTAGAGACAGATTTTTATGTAAAGAAACTTCTTGATGCTAAGCACAAAATTACTATTGTTAGCAACATCTTACAAACCACTCAAGAGCGATTAAACAAAATTCATCAAGCTATCGAAAAGAGCACTGCTAAGAGAAAAACACTTTTAGATAATAGTTCTGCGTATAGTAGTACTACTGTTGAGTCGGATAAGGAAGAGCCAGCCAAAGTAGAAGCTGAGAAACAACAATAATTTTAAATGTAAGTAATTATATTATTAATATTTTATTTTCAAATTATTACTTAACATTGATTACTTTGCAAGTTTTATAAAAGAAATTTCTTACAATTTTCATCGTAAATTATGGAAACTCCAGTAGTTAATTTATCATTACTTAGTATATTTATCATTATTTAGTATATAATTATAAATATAGTTAATATTTATATAGTTTATTTATTATTATAAATATTATAATTTATTTATTATAGATGAAGAACTCAAGACAGTTTATGATCCTTCTGAGGATTCGTATCTTTTAATAGATGCTTTGGAAGAAGATTTAGACATTCTGCATGCGATGAAACCTGTGATTTGTTTAGAAATAGGTAGTGGTTCTGGTATAGTCATCACAGCTCTAGCAATGGCATTGAAAAAATATAATGCTCATTTTATTGCAATTGATATAATCATCATAACATAGAATATTGAAATTCAAAATTTCAAAATTAAAAATAATTTATGCTTTGCGAAAGAAAATTAAAAATGAAAAGTAGTTTATACAAAAGCATAGAAAGAAAAAATCATCATAACATAGAATATTGAAATTCAAAATTTCAAAATTAAAAATAATTTATGCTTTGCGAAAGAAAATTAAAAATGAAAAGTAATTTATGCAAAAGCATAGAAAGAAAAAATAAATACTCTATGCTATGATGATATTACATACACACACGCACACGCATGTACACATATACAAACATATTTTTATATCATCATAACGTAGAATATTTAAATTTTCAAAATTAAAAATAGCTTATGCTTTGCAAAAGGAAATGAAAAATAAAAAGTAGTTTATGCAAAGTATTATACCTATGACACTTGTGTGTGTATGATGTTTTATATATATATATATATAACTTATATATATATATATTATATTATATATATATATATATAAGTTATATATATTCCCGTATAAATTATTTCCGTATAAATTGTTATATATATCTATGAAAGTATTCGATAGCTGTGAAACAATGTGTATTAATTATGGTATATGTGTATGTATGTGTATATATATATATAAAACATCATACACACACAAGTGTCATAGGTATAATATAAGAAAATAATTTGTTCAAATTTTATACTTATGAAGAGTTCGTCCTAATTTCATATTTATTAATTGAAAATTATCATTATTATTATTTCATAATTATATTAATAATTGAAAATTATCTATAACGTATGGTTATAATATAATATTAATACGATACAATATAGTCATAGTTTAGTTTTAAAGTTATTTGAAGTCACCTATAACATTTTCTAACACTAATCATATTTCATTTTGTTCGAATTTCTTTTTATATTTGGTAAATCACAATATTATTTGAATAAATTAAAACTGAACTATGACTATATTGTATCGTATTAATAATATTATATTATAACCATATGTTATATTCTATGTTATGATGATTTTTTCTTTCTATGCTTTTGCATAAACTACTTTTCATTTTTAATTTTCTTTCGCAAAGCATAAATTATTTTTAATTTTGAAATTTTGAATTTCAATATTCTATGTTATGATGATTATATCAATTGCAATAAAATGAGCATTATATTTTTTCAATGCCATTGCTAGAGCTGTGATGACTATACCAGAACCACTACCTATTTCTAAACAAATCACAGGTTTCATCGCATGCAGAATGTCTAAATCTTCTTCCAAAGCATCTATTAAAAGATACGAATCCTCAGAAGGATCATAAACTGTCTTGAGTTCTTCATCTATAATAAATAAATTATAATATTTATAATAATAAATAAACTATATAAATATTAACTATATTTATAATTATATACTAAATAATGATAAATATACTAAGTAATGATAAATTAACTACTGGAGTTTCCATAATTTACGATGAAAATTGTAAGAAATTTCTTTTATAAAACTTGCAAAGTAATCAATGTTAAGTAATAATTTGAAAATAAAATATTAATAATATAATTAGTTACATTTAAAATTATTGTTGTTTCTCAGCTTCTACTTTGGCTGGCTCTTCCTTATCCGACTCAACAGTAGTACTACTATACGCAGAACTATTATCTAAGAGTGTTTTTCTCTTAGCAGTGCTCTTTTCGATAGCTTGATGAATTTTGTTTAATCGCTCTTGAGTGGTTTGTAAGATGTTGCTAACAATAGTAATTTTGTGCTTAGCATTAATAAGTTTCTTTACATAAAAATCTGTCTCTAGCGGATATTGTAGTGCGTCGTTAATTCTTTGAAGTTCCTCTGTTAAGGATTCAATCCGCTGCTTCAGCTCTATTTGACATATCCTATAACAAAGAGAATAGTTATGCATAAAAAATAATACTCTTCGCAACTTTTGTACGCAACTTGTAGTACATGATAGAAACACAATTTTTTATAACATTCCAATAATTATATATGAAAATTGAAAATGATTTTCAAAATGCTCAAGAATTCTTGTAAAATAGGTAACAATAAGATATATATGTTGCTTGTGTAAGTAAATCGCAATTTTTTATCGTTACAATTCGATGAATAAACATATATTTTGCAATAAATAGTACGTACTGTGAAAGAAATATAAGGAAATAATAAATATACGTAAATTTGCAAGAAGAAAATAAATGTTACTATTATTGCATGCGCGCTGAACAGAAAACTTGACGTCACCTTGTGGCGCGAATTCTCTCGTCCAGTTGATCCACCGTAGGTTTCAAGAGACTCATAAGACCTAAATAATAAATATACGTAAATTTGCAAGAAGAAAATAAATGTTACTATTAGTGCATGCGCGCTGAACAGAAAACTTGACGTCACCTTGTGGCGCGAATTCTCTCGTCCAGTTGATCCACCGTATGTTTCAAGAGACTCATAAAACCTTCCGTTAATGCATCCCGCGTTGCATTTTCGCAATTTTTTATACAAAAAGAAGTGATATCCCTAAAAAAATACCTTTTAAAAAAAGGTAAAGAAAAAGCGTCGAGTTCATCTAAAAACCATCTCACAAAAAATAGCTATCACAAAAACTAGCTACCTTTATGTAAAATAATAAAAAATTAACTGTGAAAAATTTTCACAAAAAATAGTTATCTAAAAATTGTTTCACAAAAAATAGCTATCACAAAAAATAGCTATCTTTATGTAAAAATTTATTACAAAAAGTACTGATATGAAAAATTGCGTCAAGTTGGGGTGCAATTTCACTTTAAGTTTGTTAGTGTTATAAAATTTTATACATATGTGCTTTTATATAATTCGCTGCTGACAAATAGGTAGAAGTTCCGTTTAAAATCTACATTACATTTTTGTCATAAAGAAGAATATTTTTGTTAGAGTTGATTACGTCAAATGATTTTTAAATTTTCTAGAAAATTAAAATAAGATTAAAAAACTTATTTAAAAATTAAAAATTCAAAAAAATGAAAGATTACGTCAATAATTTTTCAATCTTCTACAAAAATAAAATAAAAGAACAAATTTTTTTAAAAATTAAAAATTAAAAAAAATATAAATTAAAAAAATTTTAAATAAAAAAACTCGGCGCTACCTAGTAATTATTGAAATAATGTTAATATGTAATTGTTCATTTATTATTATTGCCAATCAAATTGGTAGCGCGCCGTTTTTTTATTTAAAATTTTTTTAATTTATATTTTTTTTAATTTTTAATTTTTAAAAAATTTGTTCTTTTATTTTATTTTTGTAGAAGATTGAAAAATTATTGACGTAATCTTTCATTTTTTTGAATTTTTAATTTTTAAATAAGTTTTTTAATCTTATTTTAATTTTCTAGAAAATTTAAAAATCATTTGACGTAATCAACTCTAACAAAAATATTCTTCTTTATGACAAAAATGTAATGTAGATTTTAAACGGAACTTCTACCTATTTGTCAGCAGCGAATTATATAAAAGCACATATGTATAAAATTTTATAACACTAACAAACTTAAAGTGAAATTGCACCCCAACTTGACGCAATTTTTCATATCAGTACTTTTTGTAATAAATTTTTACATAAAGATAGCTATTTTTTGTGATAGCTATTTTTTGTGAAACAATTTTTAGATAACTATTTTTTGTGAAAATTTTTCACAGTTAATTTTTTATTATTTTACATAAAGGTAGCTAGTTTTTGTGATAGCTATTTTTTGTGAGATGGTTTTTAGATGAACTCGACGCTTTTTCTTTACCTTTTTTTAAAAGGTATTTTTTTAGGGATACATGTTAATATCGGAAAATAAAATATCGATACAAAATATCGATATTAGAATTAAAAATATCGATATTTTGAAATATCGATACTGTATCGCCCATCCCTAGAAACAAACAATATATAATTTTATACATATTTTCCATGCACCAGGCAAGTGTAATGTCCGTCGGCGGCGCGGTTATAGATATGCATGTGTGAATATGATAACTTAGTTATACGTATATACAGGGTGTCAACAAAGTCCCGGGACAGCTAAATATCTCATAAACGGTGCATTTTAGAAAAAAATGTTTCAGGCAAAAGTTGTTTGGTTTCGAGGGGGCCATAAGACGGTACCATTGGTTTGACCTTGAAGAGTCATTTGAAGGTCACGTGAAGGTCACTTCAATTTTTTTAAATGGAACACCCTATATATTTTTGCACATTCTTGTAGCTTATCTCGAGAGCTTTCCAAAACACTATAATTAAGTACCTTTTCGTTAAGTACTTTTTGAGTTATGAGGCTTGAAATAATTTCTTAATTTTACATAAACCGTAAAATATCTTGTAAAATATTCATTTTTCGATTATCTTACCTTAATACTTTTATGTACAAAATAATGAGAGGAATCAATTGGTATAAAGAAAACACATAGTTGTTTTTAAGAAAAAATATGGAATTGTTAATTGCAAATTACATATTTTTTCTTCAACGAGACTACTTCCTCTAAAGCCTCACAAATCTTTTTCCCGTTAGCGGCGCGTAGCGGAAAACACTCTACCCACTTCGTAAATAAGTCCTGCACGAGCAGGATGTACGTGAATCCGGACTTACTCTTGGGAAACGGTCCCATTATATCGGCAGCAATGACAGTCCATGGGCCCTCTACTACGCGACGACCCATGAGTCCCGCCGGGGGAGCTTGTTCCACCTTAGTGCGTTGACACGTGTCGCACTGTCGAACATATTTCGCAACATCCCGAAACATGTTCGGCCAAAAGTACGCGATCGCGAGTCTCTGAAAGGTCTTTTCCACCCCTAGATGTCCGGACCGCGGTTCGTCGTGAGCCTCTCTCAAAGCTTCCTCTCGTTGTTCTTGAGGTAGTACTAATTTCCACCGATCTAAATCCTCGACAATGTCCGATACGATTGCCCTCGGTCTACAATAATACAACTGACCGTCGACCGCCCTCCAATCCGTATATCTTTTAGTTCGGTCAGATACCTCCCTGAAACGCCGGCGATACCACTCATCGGCGGTATCGGCAGCTAAGTCCGCTTCCGCAGCAACTAATACCTTAACCTCGGTGTCACCTTCATACATTCTCGACAGAGCATCCGGTACGTGATGTAACGCGCCTTTTCTATGCACTATCTCGTAATCGTATTCGAGTAGCTCTAAGGACCACCTTGCGAGTCGACCCGTAGGATTCTTAAGATTATGCAACCATCGCAGGCTACTGTGGTCGGTTATTACCGTAAACTTATAACCCTCTAGATATGGTCGAAATTTCTGAATAGCCCATACGACAGCTAAGCACTCCTGTTCCGTGATGGAATATCTCTTCTCCGGGTCCGACAAGGCTCTACTCGCGAAGGCTATTACGTTCTCTTTCCCGTCAATAATTTGCGTTAGAACGGCTCCTATTCCGACGGAACTCGCGTCGGTTTGTAGCGTAAATGGAATACTAATATCAGGGCACGATAACGTAGGCGCAGTCATTAGATGTGAACGGATCTGTTCAAACGCACGGACTTGGTCTTCCGCCCACTCCCAACATTGATTCTTCTTTAGTAATCGCGTTAAGGGTTCACTAATCGTAGCAAACCGCGGAATGAACCGTCTGTACCAGGAGGACATACCCAATAAACGACGTAGCTGTTTTATGTTCCGCGGGGCCGGATATTCTAAGATTGGTTGAACTTTGTCCGGATCTACGGTTAGCCCGTCCCTCTGTACAATAAACCCGAGATAGCGAACCTGTGAGCGACAGAACTCACATTTCGCCGGATTTATCGTGAGGCCGGCAGCAAAAATTTTATCCAACACGCGTCCTAACCATTCTAGGTGTTCCTCGAAAGTCGGCGTCACGATCACGATGTCGTCGAGGTACGCGAACGCGTGCGGTTCCATTTCCGGCCCTATTAATTTGTCTAATAAACGCTGGAATGTCGCGGGTGCTCCTGTCAGTCCGTAAGGCATCCGCGTGAAGTGGTATAATCCTTTTCCGGGTACGCTAAAGGCGGTAATCTCTCTGCTTTCCTTGGCCAGAGGTATTTGAAAATACGCCTGACTCAAGTCAAGAGTCGAGATGTACTTTGCTGATCTTAGTTTATCTAGAATGCCGTTCATGTTCGGCAGCGGATATGCATCCTTCTTGGACACGCTATTCACTTTCCGGAAATCTAAACAAAATCTGTATTTCCCAGTAGATTTCTTTACCATGACGATAGGATTTGACCACTCACTAAAAGAAGGCTCTATAATTCCAGCCTCTAACATTTTATCCACTTCATCGCGAATAGCCTCCTGAACTTTAGGTGAGACTAAGTAACATCGCTGTTTAATAGGTCGATGTTGGCCAACGTCAATAACATGCTCTGTAAGAGAAGTGACACCGGGGTTTTCGACAGCTATCGGTACCTTATTCTCCAAAAATGACTCTAGGCGTTCATTCTGCAAAGGTGTCAACTCGGGGAGTCCACTGCATACTCGCGATTCCTCGCTCTCCGACTCAAACGGATACCTCACGGCAGGACTATTTCTAAAATTCCATTCTGATAACTCATAATCCACAACTATGCCACATTTTCGCAAAAAATCCATGCCGACCAAACACGAAACGGTCAAGTCCGGCAGCAAACAAGCTGAAATGATACGAATCCGATCCCCCAATCGAAACGATAAATCGACCTCTTCGCGCGCTCTCGCTATTTGCCCATTCGCGGTACGAATCCGAGTAACTCGTTGCCGAGTAGGCAGATTCAACCTTCGAACAATTTTAATGGCCTCAGCCCCGAGGATCGTACGAGTCGATCCCGAATCGACGAGCGCCCTTAAAGGTTCCTTATTAACGGCAACGATAAAGATAATGCAATGGTGGTAGCTCTAAAGAATCGGTGGGATCGACCATGTTCGACGACAAGACTATCTCGCGCGTGGAGCTCGCGACGCGGGCCTCCCCTTCATTATTCAGAGTCGTAGCGGCCCTCCCTAACGACTCTCGGCCTCGTTTCCCGAACACGAGGGGCACGTTTTCACGGTGACATTCGCCTTGCCGCAACGGTAGCAATATTGGCGACGCGGTTCTGAGCATTCACGCGCTATATGGCCGGTCTTTTCACAATTCCAACACTTCACCGTTCGGTTGGAAGCCACTGGAGTGCTAGGAGTCGGAACGGAAGTACCGGCGGTCGCGGCAGCAGGAGGCGCAACGGCAACGGTCGCCGGAGCAGCCCGGGTGTCGGTCGCCTCTTTCTGGGCTCGCTTGTCGTTCTTTTTCTTCTTCGTGGACTGCACGCCAGCGATCCCGGCGGCAGCCACGGCAGTCGGGCCTTTCGCGGTCTTGCGCGGAGGACGATACGCTAAATCAGGAAAAATAGACTGATCCGGGGTCGGCGGAGGACGATATTGCGTTAAAGCGTCGTAGCTACGTTCAACACGGGTAGCCGCATATTCTAGCGAGGCGAAATCATAAATATTACAGCGGTGAACCGAGATCTGTAACCGCGGCAGCATATTACGGTGTGCGTAATTTAACTGTTCCTCTAAACTCCACGGAGGACTTAATCTATCGAAAAGAGCGCGAATACAAGTTAAATAATCCGCGATAAGTTCGTGTTCGCCCTGTGTACGCCGCATAATCTCGTCTCGCAAGGCAAACTGGAAGTCAGGATTCCCGAATCTTTCACGCCATGCAATCTCAAAATCGCGCCATGTCCTCCATTGATTTCGTTCACCACGGTACCAATATAGCGCGATGCCCGATAAAAAAAACGGAATGCATTTGAAAATTTCTTTGTCGCTAACCGTTATCAACGCGCGACCCTCCTCGGTACGTGTTAGGAACGTCTCCGCGTCGCTACCTCTCGCGCCGGAAAATTGTAAGTTCCACCGACGCATGACATGATAAACGTCCATGGCGGAAGACGTCGATCTCGGTGTGGATCGGTTATCCATGGACTGCGGGGGTAGTTCTATCCGCGGGGGTCGTACATGCAACCGCGAGCGATCCCCCTCCGTTGCCCCCTTGGCAGCTACGGACCGCTCGTCTCTTCCACTGGGCCTTCCAGGCGCCCCTTCCGGCTGTTCGAACGCTTCAAAATCGACCCCGGTGGGTGTCCGCGGCGCCTCCCAACCCAGTAGCGTGCAGTTCTCATGCTTAATTAATCGAGCTCTTAACGCGGAGGCGGTACCCTCACTACTCTGACCCCGTCGTTCTAACTCCGCTCTAAGCTGGTCCACCGACAGCGCGTGAACCCATTCCGTATCGCTCCTATTTTCTACGCTCATCGTGAACACTCGATCCCGAAGTAAAATTCAAATCCGGCCGTTATCTCACGGCAGCTATACGAGTCGAAAATGCTACGTATTTCGATCGACGAAGGCTGTGGTTTCCTGAGAACGCAAATATTTATTATATGCTGCGAAGGCTTGATTCGAGAGATCCTTGAGAGAAGCTAACAATGACAACCGTTAAATCCGAAAATAATGGGCTATCGCTCCGAACGGTAACGCAAAAAAAAAAAAAAATATAAACATTCGCGCGAAGACAAACGACTCTGGTGTTCCGCAAACTCCGAGCAAGCGATCCCTACTAATAATATAATTTTTCCCCAATAATCCTCTCGCAAAATCACACCGAAATTCCACAGATAGGGGTAAAGATTGATTCAAAATAAGAATTTTACTACAGTAATTACATCCTGAAAGAAAAGGCACATTAACACACAAAAAAAAAATAAATCAAAGCAAATAATCTCAATCGCAAACAACAGCGAAAAAATATACAAGAAAATAAGTCAAAATCAGTAGCACATCCATATACAAGAAATAAAGTCAAGTGTTATAACGGTAGGCAGCAATTAATGCGCCAATAATGAAAGAAAGGAAGAGGGGTGCGCAAGCATTCCAAAATTAAATAGATAATAAGATTCTCTATATTGACTTTTAATTCGCTACGTTGGCTTTTCAACAAAAAAAAACTTTAATCAAAGGGTGACGAAGTTTTCCAAAAGTTAACAACAATCATTAATAATAACCGAAAAATGATGATAAAGACTCTAGAAATCAATAAAATCTTTGAAAAGTTAAATTCCAATATATAACATCTCAGAAGTTTTAATATTGAGGAAAAAAAAATTAATATTTTCATTAAATTAAAATAAATTACAAAATTTCTTCTGATCGACAGCTATAATTTTAGATATTCCATTAAATCGATTAAATAGAGGGTATTACTAATATTTGAAAAGCTTCCCGTACGGGAAAAATATTAATCTGTATTACATATGCTTCTGAGAATTTCCGATACTTTCAAAGCGGTTGTTTTCAAAATTCGTATTTGCTTGCGACCCTCAAACATACGCGAATAATACAAGAGAAATACATGTTCAAATATAAGGCACAAAGAGATATCACAACATTCAAAATTCAATATATATTACAGTTGACCTTGTTATTCTCGATCTGCTTTCCGACTTAACGGATTTTATTCAAACGATAATGCTAACAATTTCCGATAGACCCTTTTCATAGTGGGCCCCACGTTGGGCGCCAATTTGTGACCGTTTATTTTTTTATGTTGGGCTGATGTTAATTGTGGCCGGTGATATTGGCCCACGGCACACCTTCGGCGCGATCTTCTCTCAAAATGTAAAACTCTGAAATTGTCTGGGCGCCAGGTGCGGGGATACGCACCGCTCTGATAAAGTCTCTCAATACATAATATAATTTACGACACTAAAGGAAATCAAAGAATTCGAAAGCTATCGCGACGGACACTCGGCTAGCCCCGTATCGAAATTGGTAGAGGGGCGGTCCGTTTAATTAATTCACAAGGAAGGATCGAGAATATAAGGTGGCTGCAAATAAAACAATATTTTAGTAACAAGAATTAATATATTTAACATATGAATAAATTTCAACGGCAGACAGACTCGCGTAGATGTAGAACGATTTTATAATATTGATTATCAGATTATTAGCCGGCAGCGACGGACCGGCATTCGAGCGCGATCACCGCGGTATCACGTATCACGCGGCAGAAAGAAAGCGTAAAAGAAAAGTCCTGGAATTCCGCGCTAAACGAAACTTGTTAGAGTTTCGGCAGCTACGGATTCCCAAATAATTTTTAATAATGAACACCGCGGTTTTGGCTCCTTTAATGACATCCGTCTGTCGCAAATAAAATAATTAATTACAATAGTAGATCTACTCGCCACTCGCACAGTTAACAGAATCGATTATAGATGCGAGTCGATTATTCAGATCTACTGCGAAAGAATGGAGCGACTACTAACGTATCTCACATAGACGATTGAATCTAGACATGAAAAATTATAAATAACAATGAAGTATCAAACGATTTGAGCCTCGGAAATATGCGAGCCGACGCCGCGACGTAGTTGCCGGTTATCGAGTATCGCAATCGCCTTCGTGCGTGAGCTCTTCGTATCGAAAGTTTAACAGGCAAAGATTCTCACAAAATCACAATAAACGCAACAAGAAAGACAATTAATTTGACCGTCGATTATCGGTATATTACGCGTTAACGAAAAGAATTTAGACACGACTCGATTACTCAATAAAAGACACATTAAATTCAACGCGCACAATTACTCTCTATAATATAATACACAGAATGCGAGTCGACGCTGCAACGCAATTGCTAGCTATCGAATCTCGAGATCGCCTTATGTGTGTGAGCTCAGTTAAAGTAATTTTAACGGACGAAAATTTACAGTTAACAATAATAATCGTACAACAAACACGTAAAGTGACTGTCGGCGCGCAACTGGGAGAGAGGGCACTTAATTTTACGAAAGCTCGAACAAAGTCTTTAGGCCGGCCGTCGTACGGTAAGACGCAAATATCGAGAACGCAGAAAAACGAAATTTACAATGAATTTAATGACGGCAGCTATACGGCCCCGACACTGTTCGAGCTAATTCTACCTTATTAAACAAAAACGGCCAGATGGGGTCGACGCCTGTCTCACCGGTGGCTCCTTGCGGTCCTCCGTGCTCTCGGCATCCAAGTCTCAGATCGATCACTTTGGGCCGTCGCTCTCGCCGCCGGTCCGCCGAACAGTGGCGAGCGGAAGGCCCGTCGGAATCACGCCGGCGAATTAATGTGTAATTGGGCCACCTGTGGCGCTTCCGCAACCCTCAGGATCGTCGTGTGGCCCATTTTATCCTGCGGCCTTCAGGGCCGTACCTGTGCCGGTCGCACCCCGTTTTCTTTGGATTTTTCATAATTTCTCTCGGCGGAGCCCGTCAGGAGGAATATCTTCGGCAGCCACTCGCCGTTGATTATAAGGTTCTTCTTGAGCTCTGTTCCGGCCGAGGCGGCTCCGGCGCGGGGTCCCAGTGTTAATTTATCCGCTGGTTGGCCTTCCCCGCTATTATTCTCCGTACCTGCTGGGCATATTAATGTTCACAGGGCGGCAGCGACAGTCTTAAGTGGACTTTAGATCAATTGACGCAATCAAATAATACTTATCCTGGCGTGTTCCTTTTAGTCGGCGCCTCCACTCGCCCGTTTCCTTGCATCCTGTACTCCTTCCTCAAATTTTTGAGCCACCGGATGAGATCCCGTCCGCGTTTCCCATCACGCCCGCGCTTAAACCTAATCTTATCGCTAACAAATAAATTTTTACGCAAGGGAGGCGAGTATAACCTCGCCTCCAATAGCCGCTTTCTCCCTAAATTAGGGGAGAACGAGGGCCCAAATTCACTCTCGGTCGGATCTCGCGATCCTTGTGACGGACCGCCAAGTGTCACGTCACAATATATATAGAAATATGTATAATACATTTACGAATTGTATAGGAAAATATTTCTTTCACATAAATTTATAATAACATTCAGCAATAATATTAAATATCTCATATAATACTTTTTAATAATGTTAGCTTGATATTTTTTTATAAGTAAAATGAATAAAAGAAATGGTTTATAGTGCATATTTTTAGTATTTTATGCTACAATTGCATTAAATAAATTTACAAGTTTTATACAATCAAACGTTAACAGGTTGCAGCTAAGCAAACTATCGATATTTCTCTAAAATACATTTAGAAACATATAAATAATATTACTGGCTATGTATCAATATTAAAAATTATGGTATTCAAGAAAACTTGTTTAAATTTTACTTTATGTCTTTTGATGTATTTGTCAGCGGATAGTATGCGACATATTTTATATCAGAATATAATTTCTTATACATCCAGAACTGTTATATATGTATAAAATTAAAAAACCAAAAAATTATTTTTCTTATTATACATTATTCGTTTAAAACGATTCTCTTCATCCTTCTTGTGTCAAAAAATACTAAGCTAGAATAAATGAATTAAATCTATTAGGTGGTAAACTTAATTCGTGCCACTAAATATTGTACAATACATTGTATTGTACAATACAATACGTTCGCTTATTCTATTACATCTTTTATATTTTTCAACGAAAAATCTTTATTGAAAAGACCGATAAGAGCAATGTTTGCGTTTGTCAAGAATTTATTTGTTTGAAATCATACCTGCATATAGCTAAAAGTTTTAATAATATCATTTCTGATAATTGTTCATATAGTGATAATTACATGATTATCTAACAAGTGAATATTTTAATTATTAATTTATTTTAAATATTTCTCATATTTCATATCGATATACTTTTTCACACAATGTTAATTGTTTATCTACATATCTATAATAAAAATCTTTTTGATCATTGTAGCTTAGTATTTTTTGACACAGGAAGGATGAGGAGAATCATTTTAAACGAATAATGTATAGTAAGAGAAATAATTTTTTGGTTTTTTAATTTTATACATATATAACAGTTCTGGATGTATAAGAAATTATATTCTGATATAAAATATGTCGCATACTATCCGCTGAAAAATACATCAAAAGACATAAAGTAAAATTTAAACAAGTTTTCTTGAATACCATAATTTTTAATATTGATACATAGCCAGTAGTATTATTTATATGTTTTTAAATATATTTTAGAGAAATATCGATAGTTTGCTTAGCTGCAACCTGTTAACGTTTGATTGTATAAAACTTGTAAATTTATTTAATGCAATTGTAGCATAAAATACTAAAAATATGCACTATAAACCATTTCTTTTATTCATTTTACGTATAAAAAAATATCAAGCTAACATTATTAAAAAGTATTATATGAAACGTTTAATATTATTGCAGAATGTTATTATAAATTTATGTGAAAGAAATATTTTCCTATACAATTCGCAAATGTATTATTAATTTCTCATATATTTATAATTGGAAAAAAATATTATGTAAAAAGCCTGAAAATAAAACACATAAATAACGTCGTCAGACGTATCAAGAAGCGAGTAGCATCGCGTGTCGTCCGTCGCTTTTAGCTGGGTAGAAAGGAGACAGAAAAACATATCTCTGTCCTCTTCTATAAAGTTAGTTGAACCGAGCGCCGAACCAGTGATAGCAGAATGGATACGCTGGCAACAACAAATTATTTCACATAGAGTATAGCTCGACGTTCCTCGACGCCCCTCGACCCTCAACTGTTCCACAGGAACGCCGAGCTATACTCTATGCGAAATAATTTGCTGTTGCCAGCGTATCCATTCTGGCATCACTGCGCCGAAACCATATGTATGTACGCGGCTTGTGTGCCTTATATTTACACGCTGTAAACGTGCTGTTTCGTGTGCAATTAGATATCTCTCAGATTGAGACAGGTCACTGTCCACGCGAAGCTGCATAAACTATTGCGTGCGTTTTAATATATATTCTGAAAGTGTGTAAAAAAGTGTTTTAAATTGTTAGTGATATATTGTTGATATATAATTGTTGGTGATTTCTAAGAATGGGGAAAAAATATGATGCAAATCATTTGCCTCTGTGTCGATACAGATTGTCCAGGAAGAAAAGTCGCATACAAAGGTTGGTTTACTTATTTTACTTGAAAAGAATTGTTTTAATGTCTGCTGTTTTTATATCTAATTTTATTTTGTTTATAAAGTCTAAAAACTGGCAATGACATTTACTACGCATTTGCATTTATTATATATTATGACATTAAAACAATTAAACACACACACACACACACACATATATATATATATATATATATCAGAGAAAGTGTTAAAATAATAAAATCAAAAGTGATATTGAAATTTACAGAACAACTTTTATATAAATATATTTATATTTTAATATAAGATAATTTACAGAAGATAATTTAGTGAAAAAATATTGAGGTTTTATAATTATACAGGGTGACCCATTTTAATCGATTACCCCGCATAACTTTTTTATTTTTGATTGTAAAAAAAACGTTTCAGACTAAAGTTGTTTGGTTTAAAGAGGGACATAAGATGGTGTCATTGGTTTGACCTTCAGTGAACGTGCCAAGGTCATATGGAGTTCAACTTTGCTTTTTTAAATAGAATCCCCTATTTTTCATTGCATATTCTTGTAGCTTACCTCGAGAGCTTACCAAAGCACTATAACGAAGTTATTTTTCATTCAGTACTTTTTGAGTTATGAGGCTTGAAATAATTTCACAAATTTACATAAACCATAAAATATCTCGTAAAATATTCATTGTTCGATGATCTTACCTCAATACTTTTAGACATAAAATAATGAGAGGAATCCATTGGTGTAAAAAAAATACATACTTCTAAAAAAGAAACGTAATTTACAATTAATAGTAACATATCTTTTCTTAAAGATAACTACCCAGCAAACACAACTTCGTATTTATCACGAAAATTTTTCGTAACCGACGTTACATGAGACATAATATATTCGTCACAAACTCTGTGAATGAAGCAGTATATGCTCTCAAATATGTCATCCTCTTAATATATCACGGTTACGAAAAAAATACTAGTCAAAATCTAGTCATTTTCTCAGCTTTATTATGTCTCGTACGAAAAAAATCTAGATTATTGATAAGTTCGTTACGTAGATTTTCCGTAACCGATATGTTGAATGAGAAATAATAATTTCGTCACAAACTCCGTGATTTAAGCAGTACATGCTCTCAAATTTGTCATATTTTTGACAAATCACGGTTACGAGAAAAATACTAGTCATAATCTAGTAATATTTTCAGCTTCATTACATACCTCATATGAAATAAAATCTATATTGTTGACAAATTCGGTACGTAATAATAAAGTCACTACTTACTTCATAATTACGTCATAATTATGATATAGGGTCGAATAAATATTGTAGAATGTTATTTCCATTATGCTTTTTTATTATATCTGCATTACATGAAATTATAACATTAGAAAATGAAGGTCAATAAAGTTATGAAATGTTATTAAGTAATTAAAGTAAAATACTTATATTAAAATCACATTTAAGAAATTGCACTTTGGCTAAAAATTAAATAACAAAGTTATTAAATGAATATAAAATAATTTTAAAATCAAAAAATGTCCATAGATTCTATTAAATTCTTACTTCTCCTATTTTAACTTAGCAATGTGATAGGTATACAAAATTTAACACAATTCTTCTTTGTGATGAAAAAATGAAAGTAAAAAAAACATTCTTGTTATGAACGACTTTGAAATTTTTGAGTTTCGCTACAGATATTTATACATGTCACTTATAAAAGCATAAAGTGAAACAGTTCCTGTTTCTAAAAGAAGATTTTTAACCTTTATTTTGCTGAACATGACGAATGTCTGCAGGTATGATGAAAGAAGGTTATTCTCTTTTAAATTGCAATTCTCAAAAAATAATATAAAAATGCAATATATAATAATATAATAATAATTAATATATAAATGTCTCATAAATGTTTATGTTTCTTGTAGTCATTTTATAAAACTTAATTAGAATCGAAAAATGACCATAGATTCAATTAAATTCTTACTTCTCCTATTTTAACTTAGCAATGTCATAGGTATACAAAATTTAACACAATTCTTCTTTCTGATGAGAAAATGAAAGTAAAAAAAAACTTCTTATTATGAACGACTTTGATATTTTTCGAGTTTTGCTGCAGATATTTATACATGTCACTTATAAAAGCATAAAGTGAAACAGTTCCTGTTTCTAGAAGAAGATTTTTAACCTTTATTTTACTGAACATGAATGTTTGCTGGTATAATGAAAGAAGATTATTCTCTTTTAAATTGCAATTCTCAAAAAATAATATAAAAATGCAATATATAATAATATAATAATAATTAATATATAAATATCTCATAAATGTTTATGTTTCTTGTAGTCGTTTTATAAAACTTAATTTTAAAATAAAAAAAAATTACTGGCATTTTTTTACGTTGTATCACCGTTACGTTGTATCACCGTTACGTTGTGTAACCGTTTTTTCTGCATTTTTTTTAATTCTGGCGTATTTTTGGGTTGCTTGTCGAAACCACTCTTTTGCTTTTTCTTCAAAATATTTATCTGTGCATGCGAAAGTTTTTCTTACAGCATCTGATGAAGAAAAAAGAATGAAGCTCTCATATCCCAAGTAAACTCATTCGTTCCAGTTACTAAAAAATAACAGCACATATACCTTTAACAGCGGCAATACTTTTTAAGTTGCCAACTTTAAAATTTCCGCGTTGGCCGCACCAAGAACATTGTTTAGCGACAGTAGGCGTGAAGATCCCCCGTAACATTCTACATATACATTCCTTCGCGTTTTTTCCTCCGATTTGGGTAAGATACGAAATCTAAACACAAAAATTTTATATTTATATTTTTTTTATATAAGAAAAACCAACAATTTTAACATTTTTTATAAAAAATTATTTATTTATTTATTATTTATTTTTTATAAAAAAGTCAAAATTTTCAACAACAAAAAAATCAGTACTTTATCTAGACCAACGTACGAGTACAAAAAAATCAATTTGTAGTTTTAATTTCGATTTTTTTTGGTTCCCACCATAGAAAAGTGCATTTTTAATTTTTTTTTTCCGAAAAGAGCGGTAAATTTTACAAAGACATGTGGATTAAAAAGTGAGCACTATTTAGCAATATAGGTAAAAAAAATCAATTTGCCTTTTTTTTGTTAACATAATTTTATATTCCTGAATAGTGCCCACTTTTTAAACTACATAGGTTTTTGTAAAATTGCTCACTCTTTAAAAAAAAAATAAATAAATAAAAAATGCAATTTTCTATAAGGTGGAAAAAAAAATAGAAATCAATCATTCAAATTGATTTTTTTTGTACTAATAATATATACATTGTTCTAAAATAAAATACTAATTTTTTTGTTGAAAATTTGCTTTTTTACAAAAATAAAATTAGGGCCGATTTTTTGTACACATCATTGGTGGAATTGTCCATATACAGGGTGACCCATTTTAACTTAGGCAGCCAAATAACTCGAAAACTAAGACCAGCAAACAAAAATGTTTCAGACAAAAGTTGTATGGTTTCGAGGGGGCCATAAGATGGTACCATTGGTTTGACCTTGAAGAGTCATTTGAAGGTCACGTGAAAGTCACTTCAATTTTTTTAAATGGAACACCCTATATATTTTTGCACATTCTTGTAGCTTATCTCGAGAGCTTTCCAAAACACTATAACTAAGTACCTTTTCGTTAAGTACTTTTTGAGTTATGAGGCTTGAAATAATTTCTTTATTTTACATAAACCGTAAAATATCTTGTAAAATATTCATTTTTCGATTATCTTACCTTAATACTTTTACGTACAAAATAATGAGAGGAATCAATTGGTGTAAAAAAAACACATAGTTGTTTTGAAGAAAAAATATGTAATTTGCAATTAACAATTCCATATTTTTTCTTAAAAATAACTATGTGTTTTCTTTACACCAATTGATTCCTTTCATTATTTTGTACATAAAAGTATTAAGGTAAGATAATCGAAAAATGAATATTTTACAAAATATTTTACGGTTTATGTAAAATTAAGAAATTATTTCAAGCCTCATAACTCAAAAAGTACTTAACGAAAAGGTAGTTAATTATAGTGTTTTGGAAAGCTCTCGAGATAAGCTACAAGAATGTGCAAAAATATATAGGGTGTTCCATTTAAAAAAATTGAAGTGACTTTCACGTGACCTTCAAATGACTCTTCAAGGTCAAACCAATGGTACCATCTTATGGCCCCCTCGAAACCATACAACTTTTGTCTGAAACATTTTTGTTTGCTGGGCTTAGTTTTCGAGTTATTTGGCTGCCTAAGTTAAAATGGGTCACCCTGTATATATATATATATATATATATATATATATATATATATATATATATATATATATATATAATTTATTTATTTATTTATTTTTATATATTATATATTTTTATAAAATAAAAAAATATATTTATTTTTTTATTTTAATTATGTACGTGTATGTGTGTATGTGTAAAATAAGAAAAATTTTAAATTAACTGACACATTTCTAACTGTCATTCTGAATAATCGACATAACAGAAAAAGTATTAAAAAAACTGTACCCACCAATCTAGGTACGACATCACCGATGAGTCGCTCCTCAAATTCAGTCACTCCTTCAATTGTTTCCAACGGTAAAAGTGCAACAAATTCATCGTGGTTATTGTTTTGACCAGGCAGTTGATTAATATTGATTATTCTTTCGATCCCGTCTAAATGATCGGATACAGTCCTCATTGCGAAAGTCAATTCGCCCATTTTTGTGCTAATTTTCTTATAGAAATCTGCAAAACATAACATATAATGTACATATATGTATGCATATGGATAATAATATGGATAATAATACATTGAATATAATAATGCAGTTACTTACTATTCATTAATGCTGTGATAGCTATCTCCAATTGCAAGGATATTGACCTAGTGTCTGAAAAAATTACATAATTTATTCAATAATTATTTTAAATTATTCAATACATTTTTACATAATGTATTTAATCATTTACTATTGTTGTTATTTAAATTAATAATTTATTATTAATCGATGTGACTAGAATTTTTCCGTAGAATAATATTATTGCGTACCGATCAAATAATCTCCCACCGGTATATCCAATGGAAACGATAAGATGTTACCGTTGGCTTGATCCGTAGTGGCAATATTGCTTGCATCGAGCATATTTTCTAGAATTAAGTAGAAATGTAGAAATAACCAGATCGACAAATGAAATTCAATTATTTATTCACGTATTATGAATAAGTAAGTATATAAATACCATCATTTTTTGATAGACTCGATACTGTAGCCGATTTCTTCAAGGTAACGTTCACAGGAATATCGCTTACGATTTTTATTGAATTTTTTTTTGCATCGTCATAAATCGGAATAGTAGTAAATATATTCTTCGACTGTGACGAAACATGACCATGTTCCATGTCGGATTGAAATATTGTATTAGGCTTAAACTTTGGCGGACTCGGAATACGATTATCATTGTCACTATTCGCTGCGTCAGATTCATCGGAAGCAGAGTAATCATCTAAAAAAAATTTATTAAACTCAAATATTCTATAGAATTATATTACGAATAATATATTTTTACCTTGCTTTGTGACTTTCTGACGTTTCAATTTTACTTTTGATTTTTCGTATTTAATATTTTCGTTTTCCTTTTTTATCGATGACAGAATATATTTCGGATTTAATTCTTTATCGTACTTATTCTTTTGTACGACAGATGCGTCAGTAGCTTCATCGCAACTTGATATACCATTTGCTTTATACCGGGCGGTGGAAAGATCATCTAGTTACAAAAAAAAATAGCCTCAATGAAAAATTATTTAAAAAAATGTACATATACCCTTATACATTAAAGCATGTGATTCAATACTATAATCAAATTACTGTGGGAATACTATGCAATAATTAAAAACTTACCGTAAAATCCCACACA
This sequence comes from Camponotus pennsylvanicus, assembly GCA_023638675.1. Lineage (NCBI taxonomy): Eukaryota > Metazoa > Arthropoda > Insecta > Hymenoptera > Formicidae > Camponotus > Camponotus pennsylvanicus. The sequence goes on along the minus strand of JALHBL010000523.1, from coordinate 648,893 downwards.
GGTAATGTTGTGCAGTTGCCATTTTTTATCTGGTTTACTTTTTTTTGAAATATGAGGCCCTACATTTTTTGTATTCGGCCACCAGCATTGTGTCTGGTCACTCGTTAGCCAACATGATGGGATTTCGGACGCAGACTCAAATTCCAGCGAACTGTTATCAGTGAATATTACCACAGCGTATGGTTTATTCATCATATTGTATTACACTCGATGTTCGTTGATATTTTATAATAACGTCATCTCCTATATAGCGGTAAGCGGCGAGTACTTCGTTGCGGCGAGTGAGGTTATTAATGAAAACCGATTTTGTAATCAGTATTTACACTTTTTCAATCAGTTATTACTTATAGTAAATAACAAAAGAATAAAGTTCTTTACAAAAACTAAACAATACAAATATCCTGCAAATTATTTTATAGAAATAAAACCACCGATTAATCAAGCGGCACGTGCACTGCGTCTGAACTGAGATAGAAAACTGTGGAAACTTCCATGTGCTCTCATTTACGCATGCGTCGTCGTGACGCCAAAATGTATTAGTGAACACAGAAAATATTCAACTTTCAGTGAATATTTTCAAAATATTCATTTCACACTTTTCTCGTCATTTATCGGAATTGATTGTTTTTTTTCATTTTGTTTTTAATTTGTTTTTTTTTTAATTTATAGTTCATGTATTAAAGGCAAAATAACACTTTTCTCGTCATCGACTGGAATTACTATACACTTTCGTTCGATTTGTAACGAATCAATTGTCGCCTCAATGTGCTGTTCATGTTCAATTACCGTAATATTAAGGAGTGTCGAGTCACACGGTTTCCGAAAATATGGTTGCTGATTCTTAAAGCTTTTTCCTCTCAAAAAAATTGTGTCGTTTTCCATAAATATTTTTTTGATGAACACAATATCTCTAGAACCAGTACAAATACAATTATCGCCAATCTTGGCGCTTAAAAAATAATTTTCGTATTTTAAAGACTTTATCAATTTCAATTTATCATTATTATCATTGAAAGATGTAATTATTGGGTACGTTATTATTTTCTCATATCGTTTAACGATGATCGATTCTTCTGTGAGTCTATTCACAATTTGTGCCAGAGATCTTCCAGTGGTTTTTACTTTTTTTTTTAGCTTCTGTAAATAGTTTTCAAATTTAAAGCAGCTGTAACCATCGAGTGGACCAAATAGTTTTACATCATCGCAAATATGTACTAAGTTATGCACGTTGTACGAAACGAACTGATGTCCATAAATTTTACCGAAATTTTCAACGAAATATATTAGCAAAGATCTTGCATAATCATTCACTTATATGAAATTCTTTACTCACTAAAATTCTCACTGCGACGGTCAAGCTTAAAAAGTGATAATATTTTATATTATCTAAGCAATTGTGAAAAATAGCGGGCCCTGAGTACAATAAAATCTGACGAAATTCAGTCGCTTTGAATCGATCAAATTCACTCAATGGTCTTGGTTTTCTAGAAAATTCCCTCGGTGTTGTAGATTGTAATGCTATTAAACGAGAATTTGCTAGAGCAATGCTTGCGTCGGTCATACGAATATTTTTTTTTCCCTTCAACCAAAATGAAATTAATCTTTTCATCACACCAAGGCATATCAAATGCATGTAGTCAAGGGGGAATTGGCTAACCATTCCAATGCCTGATATGTCTTCAAGAATCGATGAACGTTTGTGATAATCTTCATCAGATCTTTCTGAGAATAATTTGTCAGACCTTAGTGATGCGTTTGTCTCAGGGTACGTTACTCTCTTCATAATTAATTTTCCTTGTATACATTTGCCGCAACCATGATAAGCATTATGTCCCTTAGTACCTGTTATATATGATTTTGCAGGTGTGTCACAAGCGAAAATGTTTAATCGACAGCGTATATATTTATCCACTAATAATATACCGTCCCGATGTACAACGTTAATGTCTTCAACTAAATTTTTCAAAAATTGATCGCAATCATATGGCTTTGCACTTCCGCTATAAATACCAATTACAAAAGCTTCGGTGTAAAAATCTGCACATAGACAGCCTAAAATAGGCCAAAATTGATCACTGCTGCTTTTCGCTAGAGGTAACCCGTCTATGTTGACGTTGAATAATATCTGGTCCGGAGCATGGTTTGTTGCAAAATAACGTAGGATAGATTTTTCAAACCGGATACAAGTCCAAAATGATAATATTTTCCAGGTGGAATGTCAACAAGATTTATTGTTCTGGGAGTTGAAAGTAAACTCCGGTAGTCTTTCGGTAAATCTTTCTTATGTCCGTATCGTCGTAAAATTTTTAATAACTTATTCAACGAGACTTTTTCAACATTGGATTCTGCTACCCATTGTCTAAGTTCAATTGCGATTTCAGGATTTTTTTTAACACTTTCATTAGTGATTTGAACAGGTTCACTAGCTGAAACATCATCAAATTTCGATGCATCTTCGGCACGATGAAAATTTGGAATTTCAATCTTTGTACTGTTAGCAACATTTACTCGTCGATCATTTTTAAATGCAACGTCACGAATTAATTTCTTTTGACGATTCTGATCAATTTCTAGCGTTCTCGAAGTCACTAATTCTCGAATATTGTGCTCGACATATGTCGTAGATGTCAAATCATTTTTTATTCGATCGACTTCCGCTTTGAGTAGTCGCTTCCGATGTCTCTTTGTCACACAATTGACATCTTTTGATGCACTCATCCCGTAAACAGGTTGTATAGGTTATATGTGACATACTCAAGTATAATATGTGTCACATAACCTACAAATTTTTAATTATATATATTCGTAAATTATATGTATTTGCTATATAGCAAGTACATATAATTTACGATTACTCTTACTGGGTAGTGATATCACTGATATTCTGTAATTTTTATCGGGCCTACTCGTAATTTTATAAGTCTCTAGGATATATAAATATCTCGTACTCTTGTGACGAGATTGTTACGTATCAATGTTACATAGTAGACACATATCAGTAATACCTCAAATTTTTCGGAAAAAATACATAAATCTTGTACAAAAACAAGGATCGGTGATGTTCACAATGTCATGTGATTTTTACATCATACCGAAGGAGGTATCAAAGAAGGACGGTCTACTACGTAACATTTACATATTTTTAGTATATCACAAAGATGTATCTATATTATGCATCAAATACATCTTTATTATGTGCAAGAGGCAATATTTTCTTTTATATATTTTAATATTTAATAAATAAAATATTTAATAAATTTAGCATCATAAAAGTAACAAAACCTGGAAAATAAAAATACAGTCCTTTGCTTATGCAACATATTTTATAAGCCAGAGGCGGTCTATTCGTGGGCTGGCATCTTTTTCTATAATATTTAAAGCCAGAGGCGGTCTATTCGGGGGCTGGCATCTTTTTCTATAATATTTAAAGCCAGAGGCGGTCTGTTCGTGGGCTGGCTGTAATATTAAATACCAGAGGCGTTTATTCGTGTGCTGGCTGTAATATAAAATACCAGAGGCGTTTATTCGTGGGCTGGTTGTAATATAAAATACCAGAGGCGTTTATTCGTGGGCTGGTTGTTATATAAAATACCAGAGGCGTTTAGTCGTGGGCTGGCTGTAATATAAAATACCAGAGGCGTTTATTCGTGGGCTGGCTGTAATATAAAATACCAGAGGCGTTTATTCGTGGGCTGGCTGTAATATAAAATACCAGAGGCGTTCATTCGTGGTGATCTAATAAATTAAGTTAATTTTCAAGAAATAAAATATAAGCAAAGGACTGCTTCAGTTTTCCAAGTTAAACTAACTTAAAGAAAGATACAATTGAGAAAATATATTTATTATATATTACATTTATGCAGTAAAAAAGATTATAAAAAGTAATAGGTTATAATAATTGTTTGTAATTATATTAATACTTGTATTAACATTTATGTTAACGATTTATATTTATACTATTTTACGATTTAAATTTTTATATTTTCATTATATTTTTATTATTTACCTATTTATTATTTTTTAAATATTTCTTTTCAGACGACAAGCATTGAGGAAACAGGCGGAAGAAGAAAAAGAAGGCAAAAAGCTTACTCTTGGTGTTGATAAAGAATTGTTACATCAACAATTATCCGATGTAATAGATTCGAAAATCAACACAGGAATACAGCAGTGCCGAAAAGAAGAGGAGCAAAAGTATAAAATAGAAAATAGAAAAGGTATGTACAACGAAAATATAGAACATTGCGAGGATAACAATTTTGTTATCGACAAAGGTGCTTTGGATAGAAATCGTATTCAAGAAAGCATGCCTGAAGGCCGTTGCATTGTCGACTTTTCTTTTGTATGGAAAGAGATACATAGGACATTCGACAACCATTCGCGAGGAATAGAGTGCCAATTTAAAGATTGGAAACTCGTCCATTCTCGTCGCAGTGGATTGCTGACGCAGTTCTTCTTCAAGTGCCAAATGTGCAATTACGAAGATAACATATGGTCAGAACCGAGAGAATCGGAAGATGTTTTAGACATAAATACAGCTGTTGTAGATGGAACTATTACGACTGGAATCGGTCATTTCCAGCTGCAAGAGTTATGTGCAGCTATGAATATTCCCAGTATGTGTGAGAATACATACATTAAATATAGGGAAAATATAGTTGGATTTTCAGAAAATCGCTATGGAAAGTATGAAAATGGCGGGAAAAACTGAGAAGCAACTTGCTCTCGAAAAAAACGAGACTATTAACGGTATTCCGTACATAACTGTTGTAGCGGATGGTAGTTGGATAAAAAGATCATACGGTACTGCCTACGATTCACCTTCTGGTGTTGGTGCCATAATCGGTTTCCGCACAAGAAAAATTCTTTTTATTGGCATTCGCAATAAATTTTGCGCGATTTGTGAAATGTCGGAGCGGAAAGGTATCGAATCTAGAGCGCACCGATGTTACAAGAACTTTGATCGCAATGCAAGCTCCACGAGCATGGAGAGCGATGCCATTGCAGAAGTTTTTAAAAGTAGTCTCGAAATTCATGGACTAATTTACAAAACTGTTGTTGCCGATGGTGACAGCAACGTGTATCAATCTATTATAAACAGTAGACCGTATCACGAACAGATGATAACGGTAAGAAAAATAGAATGTACTAATCATCTGCTTCGCAATTTATGTAAAAAATTGAAAGCTGTAGCAGAGACTACGCAACCAAAACCTCAAAGAATGCGTGGCTTTGTACAGCTACGAAATATTGTAAAAAATAATATTTTAAATATTCGAAAAGAAGTGATAGAGGCAGCTGCTTTACAAAGAGAAAAAAACTTATCTCATCATCTCAAGGCTACGGAATTACAAAACGACATATTGAATATTCCTAGCCATGTGTTTGGTGAGCATAAACGATGTAAACAACGCGGTCGTATGTGTTCACAAAATGCGAAGGAAAATTACGTTCCATATTTGAAGACGCATGGTCTCTATCCAAAAATAGAGAATGCTGTCGCGTATTTGAGCGCTTATTCTGATAGTTTATTGTTAAATTTAACAAACAATCCTTCAGAATTATTCAATTCTATAATCTGTAAAGAAATAGGCGGTAAACGCATTCATTTTGGTAAACGGGGCTCTTATAATGCTAGAATTGCGGGAGCAGTTGTGCAACATAATACGCAACAAATTCTCACGCAAATTTATAAAAGCATGTGCAACAATGTTCCTTCCATTATTGAAAATCTAGAAGAGCGACGAAAAATAAAAGTTGCAAGAACTAGAGAATGTCGAGAAATAAATGGAAGGAAGAAGAAATTAAATCAAGAATCAAAAACAGATCGTCATTATGGCCCGCAATCACAAAAACCAGATCTTGCACCCGATGTATTCGAACAACTTCGTCAAAATCATATAACGAAATTATTTGAAAACGAGAAAAATTGGAAGCAAATTGAGCATGATACTATACGCCAAAGAGACTCGGAATTATGGCACGTATTGAGAAATGACATGTTGACGGTTTCAAATTTTGGAACTGTATGTCGCATGAAACCAATGACGTCCTGCGCAGCAATTGTCAAAAATATTTTATTTCCGTCAGCAGTTGACACCTCAGCTATGAAATATGGTCGCGATAACGAAAAAGTCGCGATAAAAGAATTAGCTGTAAAAATAAATAAAGAAATAAAAGTTTGTGGATTTTTCATTGATCGTGAAAATCCTTGCTTAGGTGCTACTCCCGATGGGCTTATTGACGAGGATGGTGTGGTAGAGATCAAATGTCCTCTGTCAGCAGAGCAGTTAACTGCGGAAGAAGCCATACAAACATTGCCTCAATTAAAAAGCATTTTTGATAAAAAAAATCCTGAAAAAATGAATCAAAATCACCGATTCTTCTATCAAGTTCAAGGTCAATTAAATATAACACAGCGAGATTATTGCATTTTCGCTGTATGGACACCACAAAGCTTAAAAGCAATACGTGTTAGTAGAGATAATGCATTTTGGATAAATCGGATGCTACCGTTTCTAACACGTTTTTATAACGAATGTATGCTTCCAGAAATCTTGGATAGCCGGCATAATAGACATATGGCAATTAGAGAGCCACAATATGGCAGCTAAGGAAGAAGCATGCAAAAAAAGAATTGCTGTAAATAATACCCAAAATTACATAAAAAGAAAAAATGTTACCAAAGAGAGTAAACGATTAAAACTGGACGTTTTATCGAGCAATACTGCTACTGTTACTCCACAAATAGAACAAGATGATGATTGCATTATAACCAATTACTCGAATGAAAAACGAGATTTAACTGTGGATGATGTGGCAAGACAGAGAAAAATGTTAGATAATGTGACGTCTTCTCTCTTATTAGTGAAAAAGAATGTTTTGCCCATAAATAGTAAATTAAATGACGAATCGCTAGATCTATTTTTACGCATTGTAAGAGAGACTTCTTGCTTTGAAACACAAAGTGTGTTATACTTAGAATATCCTCACATAATTGAACCTAGTCGCAGCGATAAAAGCTTACAAATTATTGGTGGAAATTGTAGCGATCATTGGCGATGCATTTTCTTTGATGGAACCAAACTTCGCGTATATGACAGTCTACCTGGCTGTACATACAAGTTGGTAGATAAAGAGAAAAATTATATACATCTGCGTTATCCTACAATAAGCCAAAATAATATTATTTTTGAAAAGGTTCAAACACAACCTGATGGCATATGTTGTGGGATTTATGCAGCGGCTTTCGCTACAACTATAGCTTTAGGAGGCAATCCTTGCGAGGAAAAATACTCCAAGAATGTAAAATGCATGAGAGAGCACTTTTGTAAAATTATAGAAGGTAATAAACTGCTACATTTTCCACAGTGAAAAGAAATGATATTCGAAAAATCTCTCATAATATTCAAAGAAGTATTGAGGAAAAAGATGTCTCAATCATTATAAATTTTAATCGGAGAGACGAAAAATAAAATATTGGTTGCGTTCTCACGGGAATGGGCGATGGAGGGGCCCATTCTATATTTTTATATATTTTTATATTTCTATATTTCTATATTCTATATTTTCTATAATGTAGAATATTGTAAAAATTTATTATTCTCTGTAATATAGAGGCAATATATTGTAAATGTTTGTAAATTTCTATTACAAATATATAAATATTTATATGTATACAAATGGCCAATTGTTATTGCTCTTATGAGAAAACATATTAGCCACGAACAATTATGAAATTGTATTCCAATTATACATGTGATAAGACACACAAACATCTATGTTTTTCTATTATCTATGCTTCTCTACGATTAAATATGAGCATGCGCGCGATATAATAGAAAAATATAAATACACGATGCTGTCTGATTTCAACATGTTGATACAATTAGAAATTGTACTTTATAGCAAGTATAAGGTTGATGGCAGAGTTCTCTGCCATCAGCCTAAATTACATGTATATTATCGGTAATGTGGTAAAGTAAAAGTGTCGGTAATGGTAAATTAAAATTGTCGGTATTATCAACAATTTTAATTACGCTTAAATGAGGGCGCTATCCCGTAAAAGTTCGCCGTTCACTGAGGGATCCTCTTAAGCTAGGTTCACATAACAAGTATGTTTCTAAGAGGACGCGTACTACTAGTATTGCGGACGCAATATATTTACAAAGTGATCGTGAACGTTGCGCGACGGACGTGGATCTAACGCGAACGATTGTAAGACGTGTACAGGGTGATCGTAAATTGTACGACGCGGGTCGGGCGCAACGTATCTAGGGCCGGTATTCATAGTCCGATCTTATATTTGAGATCGTCTTAAGTTCGAGCTTGAAATGCTACGCAGCCATTTGATTGGTTGAATGAGGTCTTAAGTCAACCTCGGACCAGACTTAAGACAATCTTAAATATAAGATCGGACTATGAATACCGGCCTAGGAACGCAAACCTTATTCTAAGGGTGCTGACCCATGCAGCGGAATAACGGAACGAGGAACGAGAGCGGAACCAATTGCGAGCGTTCCGCGTTTTTCGGCAGCTTTAGTGGAATAGTTTTTTCGCAGACTGCGTAATCAGCGTAATATACACATATTGCATGTAGCATGTAACCTCAAAATACATAAGTGCAATAAAAATAGTAGTGCAATAAGCGGCAGTAAAATAAAAGAACATGAGTAATATTCCGTAATTATTATTATATCCATAATTCGTTGTCACGATGAATTTAACAAGGTATATGTGTATACATATATACAGTTCTGTCATTTTTGTTGCGCGGAAACATGGGCCTCTAGTCCCCATGTAGCATAAGTAAACTTTGCGCAACCTATCACGAGTTATTATTTCAAAAGTGTTGAAACACATTAATTTATTTGACAGATTTTAACATTTTCAGTCAATATTTCCGATAAGAAACGCATTTAATTTGAGTGGGTTCCGTTAGCGCACGGTGCGATAGCGCACCAACCCGATAGCACACGAAAAATTAACACAATTCCCGATAGCGCACCAACCCGATAGCCCACGTCCCGATAGCACACAAAGTAAATCGCGCACAATCCCGATAGCACACCAACCCGATAGCACACCAACCCGATAGCGCACGAATGAACTATCCCCTCACACACGCACTCTCTCACACACACACACACACACACACACACACACACACACGGGGGGGGGGGTGCAAGGGGGGCCTTTGGCCCCCTCCCGCACCCACCCCGTCCCCCTCGCTTCGCGTGAAAAGTTGCAAAGTGAATCCGTGCGCTATCGGGTTGGTGCGCTATCGGGATTGTGCGCGATTTACTTTGTGTGCTATCGGGACGTGTGCTATCGGGTTGGTGCGCTATCGGGAATTGTGTCAATTTTTCGTGTGCTATCGGGTTGGTGCGCTATCGCACCGTGCGCTAACGGGACCTTCCCCTGCTCGGACTGCTTACGCTCATTCCGCTCCATGGGGATAGGAAGGATTTGAAATTCGCGTAATGAAAACTGCAGAACGCTCGCGATTGGTTCCACTCTCGTTCCGCGTTCCGCTATTCCGCTGCATGGGTCCGCACCCTAAGACGCGGGGTATTTACAGAATTATCCCGTATGGCTAGGTACGGATGCGAACGGATGATATTTACAGGGTGATTGCATGTGACTGATCGCGAACGCTGTCCACGAGATATCTACAGGGTGCTCCCGTCCTCAGCCGACTACGGTTGGCAGACCCTGTTATACCCGTGTCCGTGCCTAGTTGCAAGCGACCACCCTGTAGATATCTCGTAGACAGCGTTCGCGATCAGTCACACGCAACCGCCCTGTAAATATCATCCGTTCGCATCCGTACCTAGCCATACGGGATAACTCTGTAAATACCCCGCGTCTTAGAATAAGGTTTGCGTTCCTAGATACGTTGCGCTCGACCCGCGTCGTACAATTTACGATCACCCTGTACACGTCTTACGATCGTTCGCGTTAGACCCACGCCCGTCGCGCAACGTTCACGATCACTTTGTAAATATATTGCGTCCGCAATACTAGTAGTACGCGTCCTCTTAGAAACATACTTGTTATGTGAACCTAGCTTAAGGATTTAGGAATAGGAGTTTGTTCGCAAAATAGATTGCATTCGCAATATTAGTTACACGCGACCTCTTAGAAATATACACTACCGTCGAAAAATTTCCGGACAGGGGTATAATTCGGGAAAATTCTTAATAAAACAATATTTATTAAGAAAAATATTGATAAATTTTATTTAGTTGATAATTGGAAGTAACAAAAACTGAAAATCTTACGAATCAGAATCAATTCTTAGCTTAGAATTTACACTTTCTTTTCATCGAACCAAACTCCCTTGGTTGACAGTACCCTTTTCACCAATCGTGGCATCCTTTCTACAAGTTTTTCCAAAACAGAATTTGATATTTCACTCCATGCTTTCTGGAGGATCTCCCAAAGGTGCTCCTGTGAGGTGAGACAGACCCTTCGGACTCGGCGATCGAGTTCATCCCACAGAAGTTTTATGAGATTAAGATCCAGAGATTGAGGGGGCCACACCATCATTTTGAGTGCTCCGCTTTCCTCTTTACGTTGCAGATAGTTGGAACATAATTTCGAAGTATATTTCGGGTCATTGTCTTGCTGCACGACAAACCCACGACCAATTAAACGTTTGCCAGACGGGATACAATGCCTACTCAGAATCGAGTGGTAGCCTTTTTGCTCAAGTGTTCCCTTGATTCTGTGGAGATCTCCCACGCCTGTATAACTGAAACATCCCCACACCATCACGGATCTTCCACCGTGTTTAACTGTAGGAGTTATGCAGTCTGGGTGCATTTTTTCCGAAGACGCGCAACGGACATATTTTCTTCGTTTTTGACCAGAAACCTTGAACTTCGATTCGTCGGTCCACAAGACTTGTTTCCAGTCTTCGATGGTCCAGTCTTTGTGATTTTGAGCCCACTGAAGTCTTTTCGCCCTGTTCCCACGCCGGACGAACGGTTTTCTAGTGGAAACTCTGCCCCAAAGGCCGGCTCTGTGCAAACGATCCTTGACAGTAGTTACTGATATCTGATGTTCATGACTTTCATTGAACCGCGATTGGATTTCTGGTGCGGTAAGCTTCCTATTCCTCTTTGACATTAAGACTAGGGACTGATCTTCTGATTTGGAAGTAAGTCGAGGCCTCCCAGTGCGAGCCTTGTCCTTATTACAGCCAGTTCTTTGGAAGCGAGTAATAGCATCGCTTACGGTAGACCGCGGTATATTCAGTTTTTTCGCAATATAACGTACGCTGCGATCATCGTTATGAAGTGCAGTGACTGCTGCACGTTTTTCTACGCTTAATGGAGCGGGATCCGTTAGCGCACGGTGCAATAGCGCACCAACCCGATAGCACACGAAAAATTGACACAATTCCCGATAGCGCACCAACCCGATAGTCCACGTCCCGATAGCACACAAAGTAAATCGCGCACAATCCCGATAGCGCACCAACCCGATAGCGCACGAAATGTTGGAAGCACTATCCCCTCACAAACGCGCGCGCACACACACACACACACACGGAGGGGTGCAAGGGGGGCCTTCGGCCCCCCTCCCGCGCCCACCCCGTCCCCCTCGCTACCCTGTGAAAAGTTGCAAAGTGAACCCGTGCGCTATCGGGTTGGTGCGCTATCAGGATTGTGCGCGATTTACTTTGTGTGCTATCGGGACGTGTGCTATCGGGTTGGTGCGCTATCGCACCGTGCGCTAACGGGACCCTCCCCGCTTAGTGTAGACCCTTGACCCATTATCTTTGAAAAAAAAAACGAAAAATACTATATGATAGTCTTCTTTTAAATATTCGGTTTGAATTCAGTAAAATGACAATAGCAGTTAAAATACTTACTAGTTCGACCTCTTATCAATGTAAATACACGATATTGCGAAGTTAAGTACAAGAATTACACTACAGAGTGGTTAGGCAAAATTCCGCCGGTGACGCTAGGCTGATTGTGAGTTCGAAATAATAACAATGAATCACTAGTAGCACGCGGCAACGGCGCATAGATAGGTCGAGCTTCGTGTAGTTGTATAAACAATATGGGTATACCATAAGGTCAAATACTACTGAAGACAAACTGACGCGAGAAGCCTCAAGAAGACGCGAGAAGACTTTAAGTTTAGGTGTAGACATTGTCCGGAAATTTTTCGACGGCAGTGTACATGATATGTAAACCTAGCTTAAGGATTTTAGAATAAAGAGTTTTTGTTTGTAATTAGAACGTGTAGTTTTTGCGAGCCTGAGCCTCCCCTTCTCCCGAACCCTGACACCGGCGAGCCGATCCGCGGCGTCGGGAAAGGTGCTCCGTTACACGCATGAAGGATGTTATTAGCAAATACGGCGATGAGGTTCGCGTAATTCGTCCTCGTAAAAATATGGATGTTGTAATAAACGGCACTAATGAGTTTGTTACCTTAGGAGAAATTGCAGAAGCAATCGCAGCTTCTGCTAAATGCAAGACTGAGGATATCAAATTGGGTAACATCAAGCGTAGATTCTTTGGTCGTTGGTCAGTGAGGATGAGGTGCCCAGTATCAGTTGGTCATTCTGTGACAGATACTGATCGGCTTCAAATGGGCTGGGCTAGTGGGTGCACACGGGTGGTCCCTTCCTCTCAGACTCGTTGCTTTCGGTGTCTTCGGACAGGTTATACGAGAGCGGCTTGTAATGACAGAATCGATCGGAGTAATCGCTGTTTTAACTGCGGAAGTTGCGGTCACACAGCAGCGATGTGTAACACCGATCCTAAATGTCCGTTGTGTATAGACATTAATGGCCGGATGAATCACAGGTTAGGAGAATCGGTATGTGCTTATCCGTCCTTCCCGACTGAGGCAATAATAATACGCGAAGCACGTCAAAAGAAGAGTCTCATTACTGGTGAATGTGATCCTGGAGGGTGTAGATCCAGATCTGATCGAGAGCAGGAAGCATATCAAACTCCTAAGGTTAATCTTAAAGAGAAGGAGTTGAGAGAAGTCAACGTTGAAGATAGAGAGGTGCGTCCTGCCAATGAGAGTCGAACAAAATCAGCAAGTAAAGAGCGCAAAAACGACCGTATGAAAGGTGATAAGGTGATAAAGAAGAAGAAGGATGCCAATACTCCCCCTCATGAAAGGCTCCAACCTAGCTGATATCCCGTTTCTATCGACAGCGAGGACAATACAGATAGAGAAGAAAAGAGGGAGGTTTGCGACATTACCACGGACATCCCGATTTGTCCACTTTCATCTACGGAAGACAGATCGAAGGAAGAATAATTATACTCACCCGAACTGTATCGCACGCTTACTTGTTGGTCATAACTACGTTCACTTGTATATTCATTAACACATTCATATTCATATTCATACTTAATCATCCACTCATATCTCTTCATCTATTCACTCACAATCACTCATTCATTCACTTACTCACCTAAATTCACGTATTTCTTATTTCATTTGTTAATCAGTCACTTATTCACTTCATCCAATGAGTATGCGTGTGCGTGTGCGTGTAGACAACCAGTGAGGGTCGCTGCCCGAATCTCCTTATGGAGTGTGGATTCGACTCTCTCTGGAAGTCCCGATCAAAAAGGTCCATTACTCGTGATAACGGCAATACGGTCAGGATTACGGAGTATGTACTTTATGGGCTATCGCACTTCGAAAGACGCCATGCGAAAGCAGTTCCCCGGAGTGCGGCGCGATGGTCCGCGGTGTTCGCGATGAGGAGGGGTTTTTAGCGGGTGCGAGTCCCGCATAACCCAGCCGTACGGGCGGCTGGGTATGCATAAGGCATTTTCCCCTCCTCCGCAAAAAAAAGTTAGATTAAGTTATTGTATGTTACACCGACGACACCTTGATACTGGCTACAACCGATACTTTTGAGAACGCAAAAACGAAAGCTTGTATAATGGCGGAAAATGTCCTAAGCGAGATAGAGGAAATTGGTCTTACAGTGGCATTGGAAAAAACCGAAGTGGCGGCTTTTTGGAAAAAGGGAGGAGACAACAACCCCCTCCCAATTCCACCATCAAGATAAACGGTGTGGATATCAGAATCAAAACAGATGAAGTATCTGGGTGTCATCTTGGACAATAGATTGGAGTACGATGCGCACGTTCGATACGCTGTTAAGAAGGCAACAAAAGTCGTTAGAGCTTTATCCAGACTGATGCCCAATTTTTGCGGTCCAAATGAATCTAAGAGGAAACTCTTCGGCAATATAGTGCAGTCTGTAATAATGGATGGAGCACCTATATGGAGCAGCAAGCTGATGGAGTCCGCGGGAATTCAGCGACCCTTGAGGAGAGTTCAACGCCTAATAGCCATTCGAATGATCGCCGGATACCGTACCATGTCGTATGATATGGCTACTCTTCTAGTCAGAATGCCCCCCTGGCACATTCTTGCAGATAAATATAGATCTATCTGCTATCAGACCAAAGAGGCGAAACTGAATGATAACTGGACGAAGCAAGTGAAGGAAGAAATTTACAGCGAAGCGGAGACCGTCATGAGGAATTTGTGGAAGCGAATTATTAGAAGGGATATTCAGCAACAAGGTAGAAATAATGCCCGGATCAAAGAGGCCATCTGCGCTCAATTGGATTTATGGATCGACCGAATTCATGGAAGTACGAACTATCGTTTGACACAATTGATGTCTAGCCATGGATGCTTCAGGCATTTCCTCTATGTAATCTTCTATGTATCAAAAAAGAAGCATCGTGCAAGTGTCTTCACTGCGATCTTCCAAATGCCGATGATACGGCGGAACACACCCTGTTTGCCTGCCTGGGAAGAGGAGAGAGGACGCATGCAAGAGATCCTAGCATGTCAGCCCAATTGGATGGAATATATAGCAGCAATCCGCAGGGACGAGGACAAGTGGCAAGACCTTAATGATTTTGCACAGGAAGTCATTATAAGGAAGGAAGAGATAGGCGAAGAGATAGAGGGGATGATACAGAAACCAACCACATCCTGGAAGGAGCTGTGATCATCGATGAAATCAACAACGAAACAGAGTTGTAGTTGGACGACTTATGACGGAGCCTCGTCACTCGCGTATACACATAGATAGGAGTAGATAGACATAGGTATGCGAATAAAGAAAATGCATACATGTATTGCGACGTTTTATTTTTAATTTTATACAATTCCTCTTCGAGGTGTTAGAGAGGAGGACGCGAGGGGGAGCGAAAACGTCGTCAAAACACAAGGCGGATAGAGATACTCGCGCTTGGAAAAACTAAGATGGAGGGTGTTCCGCGCGAGCCGCGGCGAAGCGAAGGCCGTCTCGAGATCTCGAAATTGGGCGCCAGATACGGTCTTTCACGTATCAGTTCGCTAAAAGCCAAAATAACGCGAAAAACGCTTGCCTGATTCGCCACGGGCCGACTAGCTCGTCTAACGGTAGAAGGGCAAAGTCTGTGGAAAAGTTATTTGTTCTATACGAGGTTTGGCAATTTCGAGATTCGACAAACACAACGGAATTTAACAATCACGAAAGGCTAACACTCAAATAAATTACGCGGACTTAATAAAGAAAAAGATAACACATTTATTAAAAAGAAAATAATATAAAAATAAAATAACGAAATAACCAATTAAATAAAGAAAGGTTAATAATAATAGCAATTAGAAACTTTGAAATAATGCAATATAACAGATACTAATTCGACAGCGGTAATAATAATACATCAGATGGATCGAATGTGTGCACGAAATCGATAACATAAGAAAGCGCTAAGTTATTCCTATTGTATTGATTCTAGCTCGTTTTTATGGCTAGGCTCTGCGAGGTCGATCGGCGTTTCGAAAATGTAACGGAATTTCGACACTCCAATCGTTGACTTATCGTATTGGTCTTTTTCCTGTAATCTTTGGCTCGCTATTCTAATCGACAGCAATATGTTCGACAGGATGCTTAATAATTGAGCATAATTAAGGAATTTGCGAAGACGGAAAATCTCGCTTGCGACGAGCACGGTCGATGCGATCGATATTCGACAGCCGTCGGACGCCGCTTACTTTCCTTTCGGCGTAACGCTCTATACTCACGTGCAGTTCTCGAATTTCGGCAATTTCTTAATTCGTTATAATCTATTACGCACCGTGACACACTTACACGCACGACAAATATCTCGAAAGAAGCGCAAATCATACACGTAACGGGCGCAACAAAGACAGCACGATATTCGCAACATCACGATACGCTACGGTCACACACTTACATACACGCTAATTAATAACGAAAATCGCCCGAAGATCAATTGCATGGATGCCTTACGCGGCTTCGACAACTCTTTTCGACAGTACGGATAGCGAACGCATTCCCCGCGATTTACGCACGTGGTCGATATACGAGAGCCGGTCGCTACGCGTTTCACGACACCCCAAATCCCGGAGAAAGACGAACGGTTCCTTATCGACTACGGCCGACGTTACGATCGTCCTTGATGCCTCGGCCTCTTGTCTCCGGTTGCCCGAAATACACGAAAGTTGAAAGCTCGGTATAAAGCCCGAGCGACAACGAGACACGAAAATGGCGACAGAGCGGCTGGTCTTCGGATGGAATCGCGTACGTGGCTTACAATATAGCGATGGGCAACCTCACCGATACTTGCTCCCGTGGACAGGGGATGATCTTCGGCTCGTCCTCTCGCCAATCTCGGCTGCGACACACACAAGATTAACGACAACGATACAACTTTACAGGAGACGATTGATCGTTATGAGCGCCCGCACCAGAGTATCTCCCTGGATCTCGCGATTTAGGGTCGATAGCGGCGTCAATCCTGCGCGCAGGGGTGCGCGGATTCGCGGCCAATAGCGCCGCGACACGCGAGATATTAATGCGCCCCGCGACAACGCCGTATCGGGGGCCAGAACGGCCCCGATAATTTAAAAATCTGAATTTCGGCGACTCTGCTATCGGCGGTCTTCTTGATGCCAATCGTTCGTCCTCCGTCCTCGGAGGGTAGCGTCGACCGGGCCCTGTTATCCAGGTCCAAGACAGCGGTTTCTTTAAAGCTTTTCCTCCTCTTGCTGCTGGGGCGAATTCCACCCGCGATTCTGCGCTGTCCTGATCCTCGGGCGCTATCTCCACTCTCGGCTCGAAGGCTGGGAGCGAGCGCCGTGTCGGTTGTCGCAAAAAAAGATTTCTCTTCTTCTTCCTCCCGGTGTTCTCTTCTTTAGATTTTTCTCCGGCGAGTTACTCCACGTACAAAATAATACAAAAAAAATTAATTCATAATGACGCGAAATATAACAATGGCTCGTCTCTCCGGAGATTTCGGTACGGCTCTCGCAATCTTTTTCTGGTGCGGCCGCTCGGCTCGCGCCCCGTCAAGATTTCTGGGGCGGATGGACGCTCGTCGGGACGGCAACGTCACAGTATATGTCTCCACAATTCATAGAGTGAGAAGGATCCCGAGACGTGGGGAATAAGAACAAGATATTATTCTTTTGCTTTTTCCTTTCCAACGGCGATATATTATGTTATTGCGAATGGACGGGCGGCTGACCTGATCAGCCAGTGTGTTACCAACAATAGAAGTATTAATCTCCCTTCTCCCCTTTCTTTTCTATGGAAGAAGGCGAGAAACTTCAACACGAGAGGTACAGGACAAAGCTTGTTCGTAATTTGGATCAGTCACAGAGAGGGAGGAGTACACCGCATGACAAGGGACGGCCACGTACGTACGTTTGTTCGAGATGGATACCGGATCGTATAACGAGAGGAGCGCCGGAAAAGTAATGCGGCAGCGGTTCTTCCGGTCCGTCGCCAATGCTCGTAGGAGGATACCTACGCTTGCCAGGGGGTGAGTTTAGTTGGTAGGCGGGCAAATATCGTCCAGAGTCCAACAGTACCCGAGGGCCCTCGGGTCTGCGTAACAGCATTCCCACCACCTTCCTCGGATGGTAAAAAAAAAAGGTTAGATTAGGTTGGAGTCGGAAAAAAACTAAGTCCCAAGGGGTATGAGAATAATTTTGGTGCAACAAAAAGTGCGGTTTAAACGGGAAGAGTTTTGGCACATAGTTGATGTGAACATTTTTTGTGGTCTCATATTATGTGGGTTTTGCAAGGGGAGGCCAGAAAACGTTGCATTTGACACAAGAACTGTCGGCCGGCTCCTCTTGCAAACGTGGCGTCCGCCATGTTTTCCATGGTCGAGACAAGAATGACTTTACACATATAATATGATATTAGACTGAAATTTAATCCAATCATAGGGAAATCGTCGCAAATTCCGCGATATGTAATGATAATGAAGATGTTCTGATGGTTCCTAATTTGTGAAATAGTCGTATATCTGATAAGATGTCAAGGATGAAATCTAATGACAGGTGACATCAATGAGACCAGACAAAACTTTGCCGGCTCCTGTTGAGACATTCGCTGCTCCACTGCACTGTTGAGGATATCCGGAGCAGTGGAGCATTAAGGTAGGCTGTCTGTGGAATAACGTGCATTGTTTTACCCAAGTGGTCGTGATTTTGACGTTATAATTGACAAATATGACCCAAGTAATTGTGAGCATTGTGACGTCACTTGTCTTATAATGCTGAGCAACACTGAGTGTACATGCTGTTCCACCAATATTTATGGAAGGATTATTATGACTCTCAAACAAATAGTAGAGCAATGCAATAAATTAAAATGTGAATTGTTTAAAATATCATGAAAATGACTTAAATAATTATGTTATATAACAATATGAAGACTAGAGCGATATATAGTGATCACTCAAGAAGGAGGTAGTGATGAGGTTCATTTATCATACTTATTTATATACAATGGCTAATAGATCATAATTATATGAAATGTGTGGATATGGATAATGAAAGAAATAATCTAACAGGTGTGTCTCGATATGAAAGATCACATGAGTTTATTAGGATTAATTAAGTATAATATAGGAGGTAACGTACATAGGAGTGAGCTTTTTAAGTTATACATTTCACTGCATAGAGTTGAAATATAAGTAATTATAGAAATCCACAAATAATTGCTAAACAAGGCTATGAATAGTAAAGATATAGGCATGGATGTACTGGATTGACATTATAATAAAGTTTATGCGGGACTTTATCATTGAACAATGGATTAAGTTATTAAGTTAAGGAAGTATGAAGTACATAATCATCGAGAGACTGAGTAGTATCGGAATTATGCTACCCTGATGAAGTCCTTGCGATAATAGGTTTGTTCGTTTTATCTACACTTTCTTCACTTTTGTAGAAAGTGTACACTATCACGTTTCTTTTAGAAGAAGTGACGTCAGAGTACGCTGTTCGTTTTGCGAGTGTAACTATACTATAGTAGCGATTTTCCTATACTGTTTACACTTGGTCTTGAGGTGTGAAATTTGTAAAAAGTGTATACCTACGATTCCCGCGAAATATAACCTATGCATGATTAACACCAACGAGACCTAAACATCGAAGAAATATTTACCGGTAAAACCTTTATCAAACAGCTGTATTACATTATTAAAATGAATGCTTTTATGATGTTAAAGATGTTCATTAATGACATTTTTAATATTTTTTGATATTTTTAATATTTTATATTAACACATATTTTAG
This sequence comes from Camponotus pennsylvanicus, assembly GCA_023638675.1. Classification (NCBI taxonomy): domain Eukaryota; kingdom Metazoa; phylum Arthropoda; class Insecta; order Hymenoptera; family Formicidae; genus Camponotus; species Camponotus pennsylvanicus. The sequence goes on along the minus strand of JALHBL010000523.1, from coordinate 629,276 downwards.
CTGTTCACTATGCAAAAAGAAAATTTGCAAGTAGTAAAATTTAAAAGCATTGCTCGAGATTCCAAAGGAAATTGTATTGTCGGCGGTGACAAAATTCTCTGCACGTCCAAAGGTTAGAAAAATATATTATTATTCAATAGAAATTATTCAATATAGCTAATTTAATTGCAATTTCAATTATTATTAAAACTTTGGTACTTTATTTTTCAAATCAAGATTTTTATTTGATTATTATTCAATTTTATATTTTCTTTTGTGATAAAAATTAAATAATCGTGTGTTTTAGTATTTATAATTTATTGCCTTACGTTTTTTGGTATATTAAATTGTTTAGATGGATTGAAGTTCTTAATTCCTAAGAATTTATTATCATTGGACGCCAAGGCAATGATCTGCCCAGTTGGGGACGAACTGTATCAGATTCAATTAGATAATTTAAATGATAAAGCAAACAATGCATCAAATATTGACATTGCTGATGAATCATCTACTTCAGCAACAACAAATGATATTGACACTGCTGATGAATCATCTACTTCAGCAACAACAAATGAACCTGCCATAATTAAAAGGAATCATGGTGCTGATTCTTCATTTTCATGGAGTGATGAATCTATCAAATATTTTTTATCTTTATATCGAGAGAATAGAAAACTTGTTCCGTCCAGAAAGTTGAAAACATTAAAAGCAATGTGGATTCATATTGCTAATACGATGACAAAGTCTGGATATAATGTCTCCCCGTTACAAGTTGAAAACAAATTTAAAACGATGGAACGAGCATATAAGAATATGGTGTCAAACAATAAAAAAACAGGAAGAGGACGGGCAACATGTAGTTACGAAAGGTACATAGTTAGTAGTCTTGAACTCGGAGAAAAATGATGATTGAAAAGATATCGAATCGATGTCGAATCAAAATGTCAAAGATATCTATTTGACATCGATTAGACGTCTTTCAATTATCATTTCTCCCTGGGAAGTTTTTTAGAAAGTGATTAGTATTATATAATCTAATATTTGACCTAATACTGACCTAATACTTGACCTAATACTTTATCTAATACTGATATATTGTTAACAGTGAACTATCCGAAATACTGGGAAATAAACACAATATCTTACCTCTCGTGACTTCTTCAAATGATGGTTCAAGAATTCGCACAAACACAATAGATCTAACTACTGGTGTAAGTGCACCGCAATCAATACTCCATCCGTAAGTATTGCAGTACCTTTTTACTGAAGAATAAAATTTTCAAATTGAATTGAGTTTACAATTAATTATTAATTGTGTTAATGGTTTCATTTTTTATATATAGACTGCAGTCATTAGCACACAAGAATGTGACGGATGACGTAGCAATGACTGATGAAACTCCGATAGTTTACGAAAATCTGGTCGACGATTTGTCCTCTTCTAGCAATGCCTCTGCCTCATGTAAAACAGTCCAGTTGTTAAACTTTTGTTTAAGTGCTAAAATATTTAAAATTGCTTTTGATAACGTACAATACTCTGTTATAATACTTTTGAAATTACTATAGTGCCAAAAACAATTTTTAATCGTGCTTTATATATTACAGAAAACAGAAAACAGGGAGCACAGCGAAATTAATAGCTTCATGCAAAAAAGCTTTAGAAGATTTAGCAGCTGACCGACGGGAACAGACATCAAAAAAAGATTCCTGCAAAGAATTTCGTGATTATTTGAAAAAAACTGTTGAACAGCGTGAGGTCGCGAATAATCTCGAGAACGTAAAAACGTGTTAATGGAAAATTTCATTACAACGATGGAAAAAAAATGCAAGCTTACATTAAGGGTGGAAGAAACACATGTTATCGTACTTTATACGATTTTTTAATTTTATTACGACTGTGATTTTAATTTTTCAGTTATAAAAGTTGCAAACAATATTTTAATTTTATTACGACCGTGATTTTAATTTTTAAGTTATAAAAATTTCAAACAATAAAGTTCATAAGCATTAAAAGTTGTAAAGTTACATAAAAAAATAACGTTATATTCAAAAGATTTTTTTTATTTAGCATCTCAAAAGTTACAAGAATGTAATAAGCAATTTGGCAAAAATTTACTATAAAAGTCCTATGTCTGGTATAAGTATTGTGATTGTGATGAATTTTATATTCACATTAAAATACGTGATTTTATTTCTCTTTTTAGTAATAAGAAATGTTAAAAGTATAATATATTATTGTAATAAATCCTATTTTTATGTTAAAATACATGAATATACATGATTAATATACATTTTCTTATTGTATATTGTTGTCCTTTGTTATATATATTGTTGTCCTTTGTTATATATTTTGTTTTTGCTATTGCATAGCTAGTTGACGGCATATTTCATCTCTAAGATGTCGTCCCTCATAATTATCTTCTATCATTTCGATGTTATCGTTAATTGGAAAATGTCTTGCTTCGTCATCAGCATAATCATCTGCAATTGGATCGTCGAATAGTCTCAAATCGTTTTCGTTTGCTATGTTATGCAGCACACAGCATGCGTGGATGACTTGGACAATTCGAATCATATTTCTCAATTTTAAATGGTACAGTTGACGGAATCGTTGTTTTAAGGCACCAAATGCATTTTCGATGACGACACGACAAGAACTTAACTTCTGATTGAAGTTTCTTTATGCTCGCGTAAGGTGACCGTTGTCTTTGTAAGGTACCATCAAACGTTTCATGCAGGGATAAGTGCTGTCTCCAAGTAAAAAACCATCATCTATAAACAAATAAAGTATGTACATATTGGCTGGTATTCATAGTTTGAGTCTTATACTTTTCTAATTCTTTGTCCTTGACTATAAAAAATTACCTACCTCCGCAAATATCATCTAAGCTGTTAAATAAAGAGGATTCTCGTAACACTCTGGCATCATGCATCGAACCTGGGTATCCTATAAAAACGTCAATGAACTTTCTTCGGTGATTTGCCACACCTTGCATTTGGATTGAAAAGTATTGCTTTCTATTTATATATGAACCTTTGTGATATAAAGGTTTATCAATTCTCATATACAAACCATCAATAGAACCTAGATGAGTGATAAATTAAATAACGTTATTGAAAGTAACACTTAAAGGGCTACAAAAGATATATTTCCAATTACATAATTGGTTTTACCTATGATTCCAGGAAATCTTTTTTCTTGTAAATAATGCTGCTTTGTTAGATTCCTCTCTTCCAGTGAAGGAAATTTTATAATATTAGGTGCAATTGACATTAAGAATGTCGTTACTCTGGATATTATTTTGTGCAAAGTGCTCAAAGTAACACCAAATCTATCTGCCACATCTCTGTAGGATGCAGTTTGGTGCCCTACAAACCACAAATAACATAAGATATGTTTCTCTGGTAACGTAGGCTCAAAACCAGCAGGACCTTAATAATAACATGAAATAGAAGAAAACGTGTTACTACAGTTAAAAGATCTTATAAATAATATTTTTTTAAATACCTCTTAAAGATGTGAATACTGGAGATCTTTCAAAGCGATTAATCAATGTGTATGCAACTTCTCGTGACAATCGAAAGTGCATGATGAAATCATTTTCGTTGTAATTTCTTGCCTGATTTTCTACATAATTCATAACCTTTACGCGTTGTATTCTTACAATTCCTTGTAAGACTGGTTGCATCAAGTTTTCAATCATGTCGAAATCTGTAATAAATATTGTACGCATCTATGGTAATTGTGTATCTTGTCCCAAGTGTTATGTTGTAACAATGTGGAATATAAGTAAGAGTTTCACTCATTTTAAACAGATACACAAGAAGGATTTTTTACATATTTTTTAATTTCTTTATTCATGTGTAGTTAAGGTAGACTTATATTGAAAGAGCTAAATGTTACAAGCAAACCTCTTATCATGTGAACTGTTGCAGCTTAATCATTTTCGTTGTAATTTCTTGCCTGATTTTCTACATAATTCATAACCTTTACGCGTTGTATTCTTACAATTCCTTGTAAGACTGGTTGCATCAAGTTTTCAATCATGTCGAAATCTGTAATAAATATTGTACGCATCTATGATAATTTTACTCTCACCGTCATCCTCGACCATGAAATGTGGATCAGGAATGTTTTCATTTTCGTCGTCGTCGTTGGAAGAATCCATTAACATGTAACCAATTTCACGAATTCCTTCCATTGCCATTGTAGAGAGGACGTGTTATTTATCTTTGTTTTTCGTAGGTTATGTTTCGCTGCGCATGCAAACCGCCATTTTTATCTCACACTTTCGCGTTTGTGCTATCATCGCTACACTCGAACATTCATTCTATACTTAGTGTACACTACCCTAAATCTCTCTACACTAGTGAGTATAAAAGTGTAGGTAAAACGAACAAACCTAATGGGAGCCGTGAGCGTTAGTTCACTGGGGATCGATTGTCTCAAGAACGTCGAACGCATGAGGTCTAAAAGCAGGAACCATGGCGGGATTAGTGGAAAGATGAAAGAAGATCTGGCAAGAGCTATGGATACAATCAATACTTTAATCTTTAAGGCAGAAGCTTCGGGTGACTCAGCGAAGTTAAAAATGGATAACAGAATGCTCTCTGAACAAATTGAAAAGTTGCGTCTGGAGGATGCCGTCCGTAAGAGAGAAATAGACGAGATGAAGAGTCTAGTGGAAAATCTGCGAAAAGAGATAGAAGATAAATTAGATATGGCAGAGGAAGACAGACGAAAAGCCAGGGAGAGTCTAAGATGGGCGGAATGGAAGGCGAAGAATAGAGCGTCAGCAATGGAAGATAGTGAATCCACTGAAAATGCGCCTTATAATACAGGAAATGGAAACAACTCTAACGGAACCATGAATATTCCTAGGGAGGATACCACTCTCGAAGTGACGAAGAAAGATAATATTAACATTCCCAAAGAGGTAGAATCTGAGATCATACCTTCCTCTGCTCTGGCTCCTGCCTCGGAAGGAAATAATAAAGATGGTGTGGAGCTAACTGAAATAAATAAGCAAATAAAAGATTTGAATAAAAAGAAAAGAGGAAAAAGTTCATAAAAATGAGGTATCTAGTGATAAACGAGTGCATGAGGAAAAACCACTTCCTCAACGTATACCGAAGAGGCCGAAAATCATATCCAATGTTCAGTTAGTCCCTCCAACGCCGGATAGGGAAAATAATAGGAATATCCCTAGGATAATTACTAGAACCCCTATAAAGAATGTTGCGATAGGAAAAGTTACTAGGCAGGACGAATCGGAAAGCTCTAGCAGTAATGTCACTAGCTGGAAAAGAGTCGGAAGGCGGAATAAGGCAAGACCAAGTGATCAATCACATTCGAATCAGAATTCTCAGGCCCTTAGGGAGGATTTACAATCTAATTATTCCAGGCAGGAGGAATCGAGATATAGGGTGTTTACGACAAATGATCGGATTTCTAATCGGACTGAGCAGTGGTACTCAATCGGTTCATATCAGAAAATCCCCTAGACTAGTCGGATTATGTTTGCTGTCTCAGTAATAATCGGATTAGATTGAATGAATCGTGAGTTGTTGCGAGGAAATTTAAAATAAAAATAGAAAAATAGGTATATATCTTATTATTATATTTTGAACTATTATTCTAAATACTAACATTTCATGTTCTTTTCAATATTATTAATAGTAGAAATATACGTTTCACTGACAAAATTCTGGAAAGAAACGAATTGTTCATAACCTTATTCATATCATTTGTTAATCTATAACTTAATTAAATATTTTTTTATAAGCAGCTTGAAAACACACTTGAACTATGGATGCAAATGAGGATGGATCCATTGAGCAAGAATATTTTGGTAAGTATATCATAAAATTGAAAAAAAATTTGTATCAAACAAGGTTAATTTAATAGTTTTTGTTTTTAATTATTGTTTACATATTTATAATAAAAAACATTATATTATTTCAATAAGCATATTTTTTACAGAAAACTGTAGATTTCAGTGGAATGCAGAGACCACTAAATTATTAATACAAGAAGTTAAAGACAAAATATCATTAATAAATAAAAAGAATTATATGCAGAAAAAAGTATGGAAATCCATCGCCAGTAATTTCCATAAAAGAGGATACAACATCACTGATGAACAATGTTCTACAAAATGGAAGAATTTAAAACAAAAATATAAGCATGTACGAGACATCAATAATGAAACTGGTCAATCTCCGGAAACTTGGGAATATTTCGACATGATTGACGAATTTCTAAATACTAAGCCGGAAATATTGCCTGTCTCAATTGCCTCTAGTACTGGTGGATTTCGAATAAGAGAAAGAAGTCATACAAACATCATGGAATGCAACGATGAGAATGCAGTACCAAATACTTCTTATGGCATCACACGCAATGTGAGGAAACGTAAAACATCTAGTGACAGATCTACATTGGCGGAAGTACTGTATAAACAAAAAGAAGAGCATCATAAAAAGAATATAGAAATGCAAGAGAGATTCTTGACATTATTTGAAAAATATTTGCGAAGAGATAATGCATAGAAGAGGATGACAGGTTAACCCTTTTTTTCCAAAAAATATTTTTGCAATTTGCATAGTATAACTTTATATTTTAAAAAATCTTTATAATTTTCATTTTTTATTTTTTTACGTTATAAAACATGTTTTGTTTATTTATTGAGTTTACATATAGAGATTTACAGAGATTTACGTTGATATATTCTCATTAAAATTCAAAATAAGATAACAAAAGAAAAATATTCTTAAATATACTTAAAAAATGTAATGATTAAGTGATATGTATTAAGTGATATGTATTAAGTAAAATGTGTGATATTATTTAATTTTTATTTTTGTTAAATGTCTCACATATGTGATACAATTTATTTATTTTATTATTGATAGTTTAGAAATGGATAATAGTACAAAACAAGAGAAAGACTGATCAATTACAAATATAAGCTTTAGGAAATTTTATTTACTCGCAAAGGAAGCATTTTTTTATTTAATGTATGTTATGTACAAATATATTAAATTATATTTTACTTAATATATTTATATATTATCTCTTATTACCTATATATAATTTTTAAAAAGTATATTTAAAATTATAATTTTATATCTTATACGTACAAACAAATGTAACATTTTTAAATTATATTTGCAAATGTAACAAAGGTATTAATTAATTAATAGTTAATGGTTAAAGAAAAAGTGGAAAAATTAATAAATAAATTACAGATAAATAAATTAGATAAATGAATTACAGAAGAATAAAATGCTGATGTAATTAAAAAATTACAATAATCATTTAATATTAAATATTTATTTTAACATATTGAGCAATCAGTTACAGTTACAACTCCTAGCTTTTAGAATATCTTCGGTAAAAATAGAGTAACATAATATTATTTGTGGAAAAAAAATATCAAGTTAGAGAATAAAAAATTTAATCAATAAACCAACTAGCTTCTTGGATTGATGTAATGCTTACATTATTGTGCACTGTTTGTATAATGTTTTTTCTTTATTATAAATTAAAGTAATTGCGCAATAATTTCTCTTTTTTCATCTGCATCTATAAATGGATAATTTTGATCATTGTATTCATTGTCCGGTTCGAAAATGTCGAATGGCTCATCTTCATTGTCAATACAAATGTTATGTAAAACACAACACGCAAGTATAATTAATGGTATCATTTCTGTGTTGTATAAGTACATCCCTAAAAAAATTACCCTTTTAAAAAAAAGGTAAAAAAAAGTGCTAAGTCCGCGTAAAAAACAGTATATGAATTTGCAAAATAGTGTATTATTAACTCTAAAAAACTACTGTAAAAAACCTCTCTCCAAAATAGGATTATTTTAATCTACAAAATAGTTATTTTAATCTGCACAAAATAGTGTTATTTTAAACCGTAAAAAACTGTTCTACAAATTATTTTAATTTTGTGTAAAATATATCCTACAAAAATAATGATATCAAAAAAATTGTGCTAAGTGAAAATAAAAACTTATAAAAATATTTTAACCAAAAAAAGTTATACAAAATAGTTGTTTTAATTTTCTACATTATATCCTAGAAAAATAATGATATCCAAAAATTACGCTAATTGAAAATAAAAACTTAAAATATTTTAACTAAAAAAGATTGTACAAAATAATTGTTTTAATTTCTTACAAATAATATTAAAAAGTTGCGCCGACTAAATAAAAATTTTCACTATAAAATATACATTTCTTTTTTATTTCCAATATTAAAAGGAAAATGATATTAAATGAATTGTAATATATCTATTATAAAAAATCGTTGAAAATATGAACAATCATATACATTGCAATAATCATATGCATATATCCTGAAGTTTAATAAAAAAGAAAATGATAATACAAAATACAAAATTAAAAATTATTAAAAAAATTAAAAATTAGAAATTAATAAAAAAAAATAAAAATTTATATAAAAATTAAAAATTAATACATATAAAAAAATTTTAGTTAAAAAACTTAGCGCTGCTACGCTGAATAATGTGCTACTGAAATTAGCAGCGCTGTTTTTTAACTAAAATTTTTTTATATGTATTAATTTTTAATTTTTATATAAATTTTTATTTTTTTTTATTAATTTCTAATTTTTAATTTTTTTAATAATTTTTAATTTTGTATTTTGTATTATCATTTTCTTTTTTATTAAACTTCAGGATATATGCATATGATTATTGCAATGTATATGATTGTTCATATTTTCAACGATTTTTTATAATAGATATATTACAATTCATTTAATATCATTTTCCTTTTAATATTGGAAATAAAAAAGAAATGTATATTTTATAGTGAAAATTTTTATTTAGTCGGCGCAACTTTTTAATATTATTTGTAAGAAATAAAAACAATTATTTTGTACAATCTATTTTAGTTAAAATATTTTAAGTTTTTATTTTCAATTAGCGTAATTTTTGGATATCATTATTTTTCTAGGATATAATGTAGAAAATTAAAACAACTATTTTGTATAACTTTTTTTGGTTAAAATATTTTTATAAGTTTTTATTTTCACTTAGCACAATTTTTTTGATATCATTATTTTTGTAGGATATATTTTACACAAAATTAAAATAATTTGTAGAACAGTTTTTTACGGTTTAAAATAACACTATTTTGTGCAGATTAAAATAACTATTTTGTAGATTAAAATAATCCTATTTTGGAGAGAGGTTTTTTACAGTAGTTTTTTAGAGTTAATAATACACTATTTTGCAAATTCATATACTGTTTTTTACGCGGACTTAGCACTTTTTTTACCTTTTTTTAAAAGGGTAATTTTTTTAGGGATATCACTCTTTTTTGTACTATATATAATACATGCATCTTTAAGAATAACTTGGTTCGTTGAAAAAGAGTTTCATAATTTCCTAAATATAATTCTTGCTATTTTTCAACGAACCAAGTTATTCTTAATAAAGATGCATGTGTTATACGTTATCTTACATTTGCAATAATGATTTAAGAGCATATGTATATATTAATGCAGATAGAATTCAATATTATTAATCTAATTTAAATATTGCAGGAAGAGTTTGCTTATAATGAAGTTTACATAAAGAAGTGTCTATATACTTTGTGAATAGTTCAGTCAAGTGAGAAATAAATCATTACTACGTATGCTCTTGAATCATTATTGCGTATGCAAGATAATGTACTCGTTGAAAACTAGCAAGAATCTTCACAAATAACTTGGTTCGATGAAATCTTTTTCAACGAATCAAGTTATTCTTAAAGATACACGTATTACAAAAGTTATCTTGCATATGCAATAATTATCCAAGAACATGTGTTTTAATGATTTATTTCTTACCTGATTGAACTATGCACAAAGTATATAGCCACTTCTTTATGTAAACTTCTTTATAAGCAAACTCTTCCTGCAATATTTAAATTAGATTAATAGTATTAAACTCTGTCTGCATTAATATATACATATGCTCTTAAATTATTATTGCATATGCAAGATAACTTTTGTAATACCTGCATCTTTAAGAATAACTTGGTTCGTTGAAAAAGATTTCATCGAACCAAGTTATTTGTGAAGATTTTTGCTAGTTTTCAATGAGTACATTATCTTGCATACGCAATAATGATTCAAGAGCATACATAGTAATGATTTATTTCTCACTTGACTGAACTATTCACAAAGTATATAGACACTTCTTTATGTAAACTTCTTTATAAGCAAACCCTTCCTGCAATATTTAAATTAGATTAATAATGTTGAATTCTATCTGCATTAATATATACATGTGCTCTTAAATCATTATTGCAAATGTAAGATAACGTATAACACATGCATCTTTATTAAGAATAACTTGGTTCGTTGAAAAATAGCAAGAATTATATTTAGGAAATTATGAAACTCTTTTTCAACAAACCAAGTTATTCTTAAAGATGCATGTATTATATATTTTATCTTGCATACGCAATAATGATTTAAGAACATATGTACTAATACAGATAGGATTCAACATTATTAATCTAATTTAAATACTGCAAGAACAGTTTGCGTGTAAAGAAGCTTATATTATGAAGAAGTGACTATATATATATACTTTCTGAATTATTGCACACGCAAGATAACTTATTTTATATAATACATGCATCTTTATAAATAAGTTGGTTCGTTGAAAACTAGCAAGAATTGTATATAAGTATATTCAAGTGTATATAAATAAATATATTTATTTATATATAATTGAATGTACCTAAATAAATACAATTTTTGCTAGTTTTCAACGCATCAAGTTATTTGTAAAGATTATATCAGTTATCTCTGCATATGCAATAATGATTTATTTATTTCTTACCTGATTAAACTATTAATTATTAATTAATCTATACGCGAGCCGGACAGTTGTTGATATTATATAATTACCTGAAGTGACACACTTAACCTTTTACAGCATATTTATAAGCACCGTTAACGCCATCTTCTGGCGAATGCGTCAAACGTACATTTTAAGAATTGTGCGCATGCGCATTGGAGATTTGAGCGTTGACCAGGGAGACGTTTCTTAAATGAAAATTTTCATATTTCGACTTTGCGTCGTAATAGCTCCGTTTCTAGAGCACGTAGCGCAAAAACAAAAACACTTTTATTATATAATTTAAACCCAAGCTATCGATTGAATCTAGTAAAAACTCGATCCGTTCAGCGTATATATGAGAAATGAAAATATCAAGTACGCTCAACTATCCGACTCGCGTAAAGATACACGGAGCGCGTCTTGTTGCTGCGCGGACTTAGCACAAGACACTACCGTGTCTCTTGATATATTTTAATTTACGGAATCGTCCTTTTAATATTCCGAAAGCTCTTTCGATTATGACACGTGTTTTCGATAATTTAGTATTATAATGTGTTGGGTATGATTCAAATGCCCATTATCAGGATATGGGGTAAGCATTATATGAAAGCGAATATGCAGAATCAGCTAATAAATGACTATGCTGTGAGAAATATCTTTCTACATCATAGTCTATCATATGTTTTATATCAGTTAGTCGCCAAACTCGAGCGTCGTGAACACTACCACAAATTCCTGTAAAAATATCGATGAATTTCATTCTATGATCACAAATTCCTTGCAATACTATAGAATGAAATCCTTTTCTATTGATATAACTATTTGAATGTTCAATAGGGGCACTCATGCGAATACGGCATCCGTCAATGACACCCACTACACCCGGGAAACCATTCATGGCAGCAAATTCCTGTTGTATTTGTAATAATTCATGAACTTCTGGCCATTTTATATGATTTTCAATATGTTCTTCTAAAACATATGCCACATTAAACACACATTTCCATATGGTATCTTTTGATACTCTAAATCTATCTGCAATGGATCTAAAAAAGACAATTTTAATGTAATAAAATTTTAAAATAATATTTATTTAGTTATTTTTATCATCAATTACATTTATATATTCTTTTATACGTCTTGTATCTAAAAGAAATGTTACAATTGAAAAATTAATTTTGATTACTTTACCTATAAACTTCTTAGTTTCCAAAAATCCAGAGAGTTATAGCGATCTGTTTATTTGGTGGCAACTTAGGCGAATTTTGTCTTCCAATTATTGCTGGCCCATAATTTTGCACTAATTGTTCAAAAGTATTTTTGCTAATACGGAAATGTGATTTAAAATCTAAAAAAAGAAAGAAATATTTTTTAGTTACATAGACATATACCCTATGATCAAAAAGTACCCGGAATTTCTCATTTAAACGAACCGCGCTTGAGATATTGTCAAAATAATTTTTTTTCTAGGTTGGTACATCTGTCAGTTGTTTACATGTCACTTTTGAGCGCCATCTGTCGGATAGTTTGTGCGTAAGAGCTTTGTAAACGAATCATTGTTTGGTGTATTCTGCGAATTTCGCAATGTCGAATTTAGTTGAGCAAAGAGTTTGCCTGAAATTTTGTGTTTCTAATAAAATATCATGTGCGGAAGCGTTAAAAATTGTGGAGAAAAAACTCATGGTTTCTTCACCACGACAACGCACCGGCTCACACATCTCATCTTGTACGCGACTATTTGATCAAAAACAACGTTAATACCGTTCCGCAAGCTCCGTATTCACCTGACATGGCTCCGTGTGACTTTCCTGTTCCCACGACTCAAGTTACCACTTCGCGGAAAGCGTTTTGAGACGATTGAGGCGATAAAGGAGAATTCGCAGAAGGAGCTGAAGGCGATTCCAAAATCGGCCTATGAAGTGTTTTGAAGATTGGAAGAAGCGTTGCAATATGTGTATTGCTTGCGATGGAGATTACTTTGAAGGGGATAAAATAAATATCGATGAATAAATGAACCGTTTTCGTTTTATTGACAAATTCCGGGTACTTTTTGATCATAAGGTATACATTGATAAATAAAATTATATATTTAAATATATTCATCTTAATTTTTGTAAGTATTTTTAAGTATTGAAATCTACACTTGAAATAATTCTCATACATTCTCTCTCGTATATTAAGTATTAATTTTATTTAATGTTCAATAACAAAAAATTTGCATTTCATACTTAATGTAAAGATTATTTCGTTCCACAAAAAATCCAAACAATAAATAATATATATCATTACCTGTGACAGAATATTGAAGAATAATATTTTCAAAATAATGATTGATTTTTAAATGTGGTTCTCTGACATGATATATTTGCCAATCATCATCATTTTCATTATTATTAATAATAACATTCCACAAAAAAAGTATATTCATCCTTATATGTTTCCTATAAATTAACAAATGATATGAATGAAGTTATGAACAATTCGTTTCTTTCCAGAATTTTGTCAGTGAAACGTATACTTCTACTATTAATAATATTGAAAAGAACATGAAATGTTAGTATTTAGAATAATAGTTCAAAATATAATAATAAGATATATACCTATTTTTCTATTTTTATTTTAGTTAAATTTCTTCGCAACAACTCACGATTCATTCAATCTAATCCGATTATTACTGAGACAGCAAACATAATCCGACTAGTCTAGGGGATTTTCTGATATGAACCGATTGAGTACCACTGCTCGGTCCGATTAGAAATCCGATCATTTGTCGTAAACACCCATAGTGGAAGTAGGAAGCCAACCCGGATACGGAAACCTCCGAAAACGGCAGCAGTAATGATAACTGGCAAAAGTAATGATTTTTCATATGCTGCGGCCCTAAAGAAAGCGCGTTCTGCTATCTCACTGGATGAGTTGGAAATTGATAAAACTAAGATTAGGAGAGCAGCCAATGGGGGCATCCTCATTAAAATTTTAGGCGCGGAAGGTGCAGGTAAAGCAAATACATTAGCGGATAAGCTGAGGGCTGTTTTGCAAGAGGATGCTAAGGTGGCTAGACCCATAGTAAGGGGGGAAATTAGACTCGTAGGGCTTGATGAATCTGACACGACAGAAGACGTGATATACTCGATAACTCATTTCAGCGCATGCTCGAAGGAAGATATTAAAGTCGGACCCATTCGCCCAATGAGTAATGGCCTCTTTTCTGTGTGGGCACAGTGTCCTTTAGGAGCAGCCAATAAGATCGAGCATGAAGAAAATCAGGATAGGATAGACGCTGGCCGATCTCTTGGAGTCCAAATCTGTCCAGTGCTTTAAGTGCCAGCACTGGAAGTTTGGACACTTGAAAAATTGGTGCACATCTAAAACGGATTTTAGTAGATTGTGCTTTAGATGCGGTAAAGGAGAACACGCCGATCGCTCATGCAATCTCCCTCCGCAATGTAAAATTTGTATCGAAGATGGAAAGGAAGCTAATCATAGGCTGGGGTCTATCCAATGCACTGCCGAGAAAGTGATCAGAAAAGCCGGAACAACATCTAGGACCATGACGGTACACCGAGCGGAAAATACACAATGGAAGCAGGAAATGGAGTTGGCGGATGATTAAAGTTCTTCAGTCAACACAAATAGGAGTAAACCGGCACTGGATCTACTTCTACATCATGCGAGACAGATGGGTGCTGGTCTTTTGATGATTACGGAACCCAATTATATTCCAGCTGCTCCTGGATGGTTTGCGAGTAAAAGATGGCAGTGCGGTCATTTACTGCGATTCTAGGGTGATTAGAATGCCAGTTAAGCTAGCTAATCAGGGTGTTAAACATGTAGCGGTACTTTGCGGTCGTAGTGCTAGGAGGCGACTTTAACGCAAAAGCTCAATTATGGGGTTCACGTGTGACGGATGACAGAGGTTTTCTGCTCGTTAGTTGAGTGCAGAGAGAGACATCCGAACCCTTAATAATGGGGATGTCCCCACTTGTGTCCGCCCGCAAGGTTACTCCATAATAGACGTCACGTTTTCATCCTCGGATTTGTTACCCTTTGTTGGAGAGTGGTATGTGATGAACGACACGGAATCTTTATCCGATCATTTATACATCTCGTTTCTAGTTAAAACGGACCGAAATTGCCCGCCCCCGAATAAAACTAGGATGCGTAGGTGGAATTTACGCAAATTCAATAACGATCTATTCACGGCCACGCTAATTTGGCAATGTAAAGAGCTGGTAATCGGGGACCAAGTTAGTCTGAGTCAAGTTATCAAGAAATTAGAAAAATTAATGGAAAAGGCATGTGACGTGGTTGCGCCAAGAATAGGCCCAATAAAACCTAGAAGGCAAGCTTATTGGTGGAGTGGCAATGTGGCAACACTGAGGTACGAGTGTATTCAGGCACGTCGGAAGTGACAAAGGGCTAAGAAAAGGAAACGCCCTAGAGAACACACAGAAGAATTAGGGCCGCTTCGACCAAACTCCGATTAACTCAATCATTGATTAAAGGGTTGTCAACATGACAAAATAATTCAGTGTGACCAATTGTATTTCTGACGATATACTGTATTTCTACAATTATATTGGCTTCTCTCTGTATATTGTTAGAAATACAATTGGTCACACTGAATTATTTTGTCATGTTGGCAACCCTTTAATCAACGATTGAATTAATCGGAGTTTGGTCGAAGCGGCCCTTAGGAAACATTTACAGAGAGAAGAGGAAGGAACTCCGCTCTGCGATTAATAAGGCAAAACCACAAGCGTGGCAAGAGCTAATCGACTCTGTTAACAGAGACCCATGGGGACTGCCTTATAGATTGGTCCTAGGGAAATTGAAACCGACTGTGCAGGCGCTTACAAAATTACTGGATACTGAAATTCTGGGGGAATTACTAGATTCCTTATTCCCTAGGAGTAGTGTTAGTGATCCCGTGCTTGATTGGGAGAATTTTAACTGGGATGAAGATTGGACAATTCAGTACTCGGAAGTCTATAAAGTTCTCAGGAAAAGATCTACGTCAACGTCGAAGGCTCCAAGACCGGATGGTCTTAAAGCAGCCATCTGGAAGCAAGTGCCGGTTGGAATTTTAGAAACATTAAGGTATATTTACAATAGATCCCTAGATGCCTAATGGAGGGAGTATTTCCGGAGGTGTGGAAACGCGCCAACTTGGTTCTCATGCACCAAGGTCACCCAAGGCGACAAAAACGGATGCAACGGAATCTAGACTGCCGAAGGTCAGGCCGATCTGTCTTTTGGACGCGATCGGCAAGGCCTTCGAGAAGATCATCGCTGAACGAATCTTTGCGTGGCAGGAGGAGCATCCTGAGTCTGATTTAGCTAATAACCAATTTGGATTTTGCAAACGAAAATCTACTTGCGATGCTCTCCAGCTGGTTAACGATCTTACTAGGACTACAACCGATAATGGAGGTTATGCGATAGTCGTCGCACTAGATATCCGGAATGCATTTAATAGCATACCGTGGCCGGTGATCCGCAGGGCCCTGAAGCACATGGGCTATCCAAGGTATATTCAAAGAATCATAGATTCTTACTTAGCGGACAGATCTATAAATTATGTAGGAAAAAACGGTGTCCAATGTACGAGACCCATGGAGGCCGGTTGTGCCTCAAGGCTCGGTGCTGGGTCTGGTGTTATGGAACATAGCGTTCAACAGCATCCTAAGTTTGGCTAACGATGAAGAACACTGCGAAATTGTGTGCTATGCGGACGATACCTTAGTGATTATAACTGGACAAAATTTGTTTTATGTGCGGTTGAGAGCGAGCGTGTTTGTTGGAAGGGTCGTAAACCATATAAAACGGCCAGGCCTGACGGCGGCTACTGACAAGATAGAGGCTATCGTCTTCTATTCAAAAAGAAGAGAAGAATTATTAGAATCCATTAATATAAATGATGTGCTAATAGACTTTGCACCCACTATCAAGTATCTAGGGATTATAGTTGATTCCAATTGGTCTTACAAGGACCATTTTAGATATGTAGTCGACAAGGTAGGACGGGTGATTCGGGCCCTGAATAGGCTTATGCCAAATTTAAGGGGACCCGATGAGAGGCGCAGACGTTTGTTTGCCAACGTGATCCACTCAATTATTTTATATGGGGCTCCAGTTTGGGGGATATTCTTTCTCTAAGTAGGTCACGATATATCTTTGCGGCCTTAGAACGCTCCATCGCCCAGAGTAGTATCGGCATATAGAAGGGTCTCAGGCAACGCAGCATTGTTATTAGCGAGGACGCCCCCAGTCCGATTCATGGCTCCTATGAGAAAGCGCATATATAAGCGGCTAAGGATGCGTTCGGATTCCCCACCTGAGTGCTCCCAGGCACCCAAAAACCGTTCGGATTCCTTCCGAACCTTCCCAGAAGTAACTAGCAGTAGCGTTCGGATTCCCACTAGAGAGCACTTGGAGGAACTTCTAACTCACCCGGCTCTGAGAGCCGGGTGGTTGGGTGAAAGAGACTAAAGAGCGCGAAATTATACTATTTTACCTAACGTAAAACAAAGTTTTTAATATGGATTTTAACAATATAAAATTATGTACAAATGAAGCCGGAGAAGTTATTGTGCAAGATGGTAGATTGATAGCGTTTGATCTCAAAAATAATAAATATTGCTAAATATATTTTGTGTAATAATTATATACTAATTAAGGTTATGGCAGAAGCCAGCATCACTATTATTTGTATTTTACAAAATATGTTTATCACATTACCAATATTAAAAATATGTAATTAAATGTCATGTATTTATAATATATTTATTGATATATATTTGTAATTGTATTTATAAATATATTTGTTGAAGCGAGTCAATTACTTTTTGTTAAACAAAGCAGAGCACTAAAAATAAGTTGATTTTTCTCATTAGTTGATTTTTTCTCATTTCAGCCCAGACAATAATTTACCTCCCAGATGAAAAAAATGTGCGTAAGCACTTTAATATAACAATGCGAGAAAAAGCGCATGACAATGAATGTCACGTAGAAGAAGTCAAAATTACAGGTATTATATACAGAAATTATATAATTATTAAATCTTTTTTTATGATTTCTTCTATTTCTACAATATTTTTTATTAATTAAAGGTTCAAGTAAGCAACAAGCTTCATGGAAAGACGAGAATGCTGTCAAAGCACTTATAAGCCAATGGAAGTTGCAAGAGGACAAATTCAAGAGTACTACTATTACAATTGATAAAGTTTGGAATATGATCGCAGCAAAATTAATTGAGGAGAATCCTCTTTGGGAGTACACTGGAAAGCAGTGTGAAAATAAGTTTAAAGATGTCAGAAAAATGTATACTAAAACTAGAGACAATAACGTAAACAAGATTGGACAAGATTTACAGACATGCAAATTTTATGAAGAAATGGACGCAGTATTTGGTGAAAAACCTATAATCAAACCGGTAGCTATCGCTTCTAATTTGAAGAAGCACAAGCGTTCACCTTGTGCATTTCTCTCATCTGAAGATGAAGAAGAGAGGGAAAACATTGAAAATTTTACAGAAAATAAGACTAATAAAAAGACTGAGAAACCTAAAAAGAAAAGTAAAGTTAACAAAGAGCTAGAAAAGTGGGCACTTCTACAGCAAGAAGCAGCTACTGTACGAGAACAAGCTAAGGAAAGGCGACATGAAGAAAGAATGCGATACCAAGCTGAAGCGATTATAAGGCGTATGAAAGTGCCATGAATAAATTATTGCACAAATTTTGATTATTTTTAAGTTCGCAATTACCTTTACTGTGATTTCAACTCTAGAATAGAAATGTAAGTCTTACATTTTATTATTTTTATTTTTTTGTAATGTGTTGAAATTAATATTTTTAGTTAATGTTGGATTAATGCCATTTTGTTTATTAATGTTATGTTACTTATGTGTTACTTAAACGTAAGTTATATTGTGATTCTTAATTTATGCAGTCTGTAACCGATATAATTTATGTTGGAACTGATAAAGATCAATACTTTTTTTCATGCCTTTTCTTTTATTTTTACATTACTTTTAGTGTGCTCCCAAAGAGGATTTTCTTTAATTAATTTAGCTGTTATCATATTCTCCCCTTTATCTTTACATTTTCATATATATATATATATATATATATATATATATATATAATAGCAGTTCTCTTGAATTCTTGTGTGCAATTTCCACTTTGTCGATTCCAGCATAAGTTACAGCCTGCTCTTTAGCTTTATTCTTTAAATATTTTTGTTATTATTGATGAGTCAGTAATTTAAAAAAAGCATCACAAAGATAAAACTATAATGAAAACATGTATATATATTTTAATATTTTATTTTTATTACAAGTGAAAATCTGTTTTTTTTTATTACAAGTGAAATTCTGTTCGAATTTCTAACATTTAGCTTTAGAGCTGTTCAATATGTTTGTAAGCATTTTTATTTTACTGGATTTTATTAGATGTAAGTTGTAACAAAAAAACAATAAAATGAATGTTTTTCATAACTGTTTTATTTTTTCATAAATGCAATTATAAAAATAGAATCTATATTTGAATAATAAATTAAAGCTTTCAGCTGACAATAGATATTACTTATAAGTCTATACACCAGCTACAAGATTGCACAGATAGTCACGCTTTATCTCTCCTGCTACTTCATTAGCTATACCTACATCATAAATATCTTCATCGATCACTTCAGCTCCTTCTTCTATTAAATCTTCTACATTATCATCAACACCCTCCAAACAAATGTTATGCAATACTGTACATGCAATGATTACAGGTATCATCTCATCAACATTCATATCAAGATATTTCAATCTCCTGAATCTGCCCTTCAATAACGCAAATGCTCTTTCAATAACGGATCTTTTAGCAGAGATCTCGTGATTAAACTTCTTTTGAGCCTATAAAAAACCCAAATCTCTACTTAAATATCTAAAATAACAATAGTTACTGCTTTCATTTTAATATAAAAAATAGCATATAAAATATTTTAATTGTAAACTTACATTAGTTAATTGACCACGATCTATGTATGGAGGAATACACCAGCTTAATACTGGATAAGCTTTGTCGCCAATGATAAATTCATCTTCAGGGAAGTAATTTTGTTTGTCGATCTGAATTTCTCTCCAAAGGTCTGAATTTCGTAAGATTCTCAAGTCACCAACTGAGCCAGCATAGCCAGCAAAACAATCTGTAAAACGTAAGCAATCATCACAAACAGCTTGAAGTGTGATTGCATACGTCTTTTTATAAGTTTTGTAGAACTGGGCATCTCTCTAAAATATACATAAAGAAAAACATATAAGGAAAAAAACAAGTTATTTTTATATTTGTTCATATATAATTATCATGATTGTAGCTAATTATATTATACCCTGGGTTGTTTTATCAAAATATGAGTGCCATCAATAGCACCAATAATACCACACAATGCAATGTTTTTACTGAAACCTGTTTTTACTTCTTGTAGATATTGACCTCTTGGCCATTTGATAAACTGGCCTGCAATGTCATTTATAGCTTCAATAACTCTCATAAAGCTGTAACTGAGAGAGCTCTTTGCTATATCAAATCTTTCACCGACAGAACTAGACGAAAGAAAAATTATATCATATTTTCAATAAGTATATCCACAAATAGCAGTAAATATATCCGCAAATATCAATTTTACTTGTAATAACATACCGATATGAGTCAGGAGTACCCAGACAGCACACATGTCCAAAAGACATCTAAAAGATGACTTAAAGATGTCTTAAAGTCCTCTAGACGTCTTTAAGACATCTTTTGGCCTTTTTGTGCTGTCTGGGTAGCTAATAGCCACAATGTTGCTAATTGTTGCTTTCTAACTGGAATCACTGCCTTTCCATTTGTAACTGATAATACTGGACCAAGTAATGCTTCAAGATTTTCAAAAACGTTTGGAATCATTCTAAAATGTTTTCTAAATTGATCCTTTGTGAGTAGAGGAATTATACGTTCGACATAACCTTCCAATCTCAAAGGTTTATGCGATCTGCCGCGTAGAATCATTTTTCTCCATAATTGTAAATCATCTTCATCAGTATCACTATCGCTACTGTCAGAATCACTATCAAATATTACAATTGATCTAAGTAAATTATCTCCTAGCACTACAGCTGCAACAATTAATCGTTGTCTATTAACTTCCATATTTGTTTATATTTCCATTCGGTTACCGTTCCGATTCCATAGCTTCGTGGAACAGTCAGCTCTTGCTCCGCCCATCTCCCAGTCACCCAACGCTCACCCATCGGGTGGGGAATCCGAACGCACCCTAAAGGAGTGCAGGGAGCGTGGAGAGGACTGCGAGAAATAGAAATGCTATTAAGGATGAGGAATTTAGGGTGATGTGCGAGCAATGGCGTACTCAGAAAGACCGAATACACCCGGGGAGTTTACAAAGCTTGCGATTCTTCTCAGATTAGAGCTGGTTGACACATAAAGCGGGCGGCATAACATTTCATATTACACAGTAAGCCTGTTACTTTTGACAACTTCGAAGATTCGAAGATTCGAAAGAATTCGAAGTTAACTTCGAAGCTTCGAAGTTTGAGGTGTTTTCGAAGCTTCGAATTTTGAAGTTAACTTCGAAGCTTCGAAATTACATTTACGCAAATGCGAATTTATATAAAAAATGATGAAAATATTCTGAATAAATGTGAGTTAATTAATATATATGCTCACATACAAAATTATTCTTGAATTATAATTTTGAAATATTAAGAAATAAATGCTCTTTGAGACTTTTTACCCACTCTGTATGTATTTATTAATGTTTTCTTTTGCCTCTTTAACAATTTCTTAACTTAAAATTTTATAAACTTCATATATTTATTTTTATAAAATTTATTATAAAATTTTAATATAAAATTTTATATATTTTTTATACATTATACAGGGTATCCGATTCGTGAGGGACCAAACGAAAAGAGACGATAGATTGGGTAAAACTAAGAAGAAAAGTCCTCTACCATTTTGCAAAATTCGCAATAATTATTAAGTAATAAGCAAAAATGTCACATGAAGGTTACCTTTAATTTTTTAAATGGAACCCCCTATTTTTTTATTATGTATTCTTATAGCTTATCTCGAGAGCTTTCCAAAACACTATAATCAAGTATTTCTTCATTGAGTACTTTTCGAGTTATGAGGCTTGAAATAATTTCTTAATTTTACATAAACCATAAAATATCTAGTAAAATATTTATTTTTCAATTATCTTACCTTAATACTTTTATATACAAAACAATGAGAGGAATCAATTGGTGTAAAGAAAAAACAGTTATTTAAAAAAAAATATGTAATTTGCAATTAACAATATTTTTTCTTAAAAACAACTATGTTTTTTTTTACACCAATTGATTCCTCTCATTATTTTACATATAAAAGTATTCAGGTAAGATAATCGAAAAATGAATATTTTACTAGATATTTATGGTTTATGTAAAATTAAGAAATTATTTCAAGCCTCATAACTCGAAAAGTACTCAATGAAGAAATACTTTATTATAGTGTTTTGGAAAGCTCTCGAGATAAGCTATAAGAATACATAATAAAAAATAGGGGGTTCCATTTAAAAAATTAAACCTTCATGTGACATTTTTGCTTATTTATTACTTAATAATTATTGCAAATTTTGCAAAATGGTAGAGGACTTTTCTTCTTAGTTTGACCCAATCTATCATTGCTTTTCGTTTGGTCCCTCACGAATCAGACACCCTGTATATATATATTCTGTTTTACTATTTTTATTTTTATCACAATAATATCAATTATTTTATATTATTTAAGCCTTATAAATATATATATATATATATTTCTTGAATGACACACATATCACACCTCGTATATCACTCGGTATTTATTTACACGCGTTATCATGCGATTGTCTTTCTTCTCCTTTGTAAGAGGGACTTGACAAGACATTTTGAGAGCAGTCTCAGTCGCTTGTGGTTATTGTATGCACATCTCTGTACAGTCTCTTTGAAGTAGATTCGTATAAATCTTCGAATGAAATAAAGTTGCAATCGAGATTTATAGTGTGAATATCAGCAAACTGAGAAAATGAAGAGCTGGGTATGGCAGTATTGTTTGAAAGCTACTGACGGCTAGTCAGCAACTTGTGAAATATGTGATACCGTACTTCGAACACATAATTCTACAAGCACTTTAATAGATCATTTAAAAAAAGTTCATTCTTCAACACCAAACGAAAATACAAGGCAACAACGCGTTTACAAAAAAAAGTAAGTATTATTTAGTAAGTACTATTTAATTTTCAATCTGATTATCATTTAAATAATACAATAAATAATACATAATTTACATGTTTGCCTCATTTATAGCGTACAAGATAGCACGGATATGGATGATCCAATGGAAGGATCTTCTTCTAACACAAGCAATCTTTCTTCCATTGATCCCGCCACTGTACCACAAAAACGCGCACGCACGGTTACATCTCTTAGCAAAGAACGCAGCGAGAAGATCACACAAGCGCTAGTTAAATTAATTGCATTTAACCGATTGCCTTTTAGTTTTTCTTCAAATCCTGCTTTTAAAACATTCATGAAAGAAATTGAACCTAGATACAAATGCCCATGCAGTCAAACAATACTTCGCCGTTTACGTATTCTTGAAGACGAACTAAAATCGAAGATCCAGCACACATTAGATACGTGTGAATTTATTGCTCTGGATACGGATTGTTGGACTTCTCGATCTCAAGAAGGTTACATGAATATAAATGCTCACATTTTAAATAACTTATGGGAGCCAAAAATCTTCACATTAAACATGCAAGAACTTAGCGAAAAGCATACCGCGAAAAATTTAGCTGACAGCTTACAAAATATTGCTGCTGAATGGCAAATTGACACTAAAATTGTATCTATTGTCCATGATAACGCAAATAATATTGTTGCTGCAGTGAACATGATGAATGTTGAATTCAATTGTAGTTGTGCAGCACAGCACGATAAATTTAGCCGTGAGAGATGTGCTGAAGGAAAATAATATTTCCATCGTGCTTGCTAAAGGAAGCAAAATTGTATCTCATTTTCATCATTCTGTTATTGCTTCACAAGCTCTTGCAAAAAAACAAGAACAATTAGGCTTACCTTTACGAAAGCTGATCCAAAGTTCGTACTCGATGGAATTCAGATTTGCATATGATTGAAAGACTTATAGAGAATCGTGGCGCTATTACAGCTCTTCTTGCGGATCAAACGCTGATAACTCCTTTGCAAGCCAAAAATTTAGAGATAAATGAAAATGAATGGAGTATGCTCGAAAATTTAATACCAGTTCTTAAACCACTTGAAATTTCAACTACGGTATTATCCGGAGCCCCATTATCAATGGTGCGTCCAGTAATTCGAACTGTGATTGCCAATCACCTTTCTTGTCAAACTGAAAATATATCAAAAGCGTTGGCAGAGGCACTATCTACTCGTTTTCAGATGGAGTCGCAAGGAGATATATCAATATATCAAAAAGCATCGTTTTTAGATCCTCGTCATAAAGATCTCCAAGCTGAGCCAATTTTACAACCGTGATTAGAGAAATGATCAAATTAAAAGCAAGATCTTCTACTCCAGTAGACTCAGAATCAAGTGCGCAAACATTGTCAAGTAGTGCATTAGACTTTCGTTTTAAAAAGCCTGTAAATACATATTTAACATCGGCAGCTCAGCAGATTCAATTATATCTTTGTGAGCCACAAATTCATATTAATATGGATCCTTTTCAATGGTGGAAATCACATGAAAAAAAATTTCCACATTTAGCTCGGTTAGCGAAAACATATTTATGTATTCCCGCGACATCCGTTGCATCGGAGAGAATTTTTTCAGCTGCAGGCAATATAGTTTCGTCACAACGGAGTTGCCTTGCCTCTGAAAATGTTTCAACGAGTGTTTTTGTATTTCAAAATATTATTCTTATTGGAATAAGTAGTCATGTATTTTTATTTTTAAGAAGAAAATAAAATATATAATTTTGTAATTTTTCAAAAAATTAATTGTTGGTTATATTATATATTATTGAAAAGAGTCCATATTATAATATATAAGAAGAATATATAATATAATTAGATTTAAGAAAATATAATTTTTGGAGAGAAATATGGAACAAATAATCACTATACAGGGTGATTCAAAATAACCCCTGTGTCCCTGAAATGACATATTCTTGAATCAATTCTAAGACGATTTTTCATTCGGCAAAATTTCGTCCGAAGCTTAGTTTTTGAATTATTAAAGGAAGTAGTTAACGTATGACGGGTCGAATACAAGAGGCAAACAAGGGTGGCGCGATTCACCGTCAGACGCGGGAGCCTACGCGGGGCGCCTGCTGCGATCAGCTGATCGCTATACACATACAGACACACATGCGAACACATACATTCTCTCTCTGTCTGTCTGTCTGTCTGTCTCTCACTCTCTCTCTCTCTCTCATTCGCTCACACACCTGTAATTTTTTTTTTTTTTTTTTTTACGAGAGGGGAAAATGCATTTTATGCATACCCACCGGTCGATCCAGTGAGTTATGTGGGACTCGAGTACCAAGTCGAATTACCAACTCGGTCTTTCCTACCCACTAAAAACCCCTCTCTTTTCACGAATTTCCTTTAACATACTGTCCCTCTGACTTCCCGAGATCTGTTTTCACATAACGTCAAAAAATAGTTATTATTACCTTGTTCGATGACTTTTGATGTATTGCTGTAATTGCTTGAAGGAGAAATGAATTTTCCGATAGATCGTACGTTCTCAAATTTAACGTAGATATCACGTTGCAAAAGACAAGAAATCCACACTAAATTATTAACTGAAAGTTTTTCTTCTTTCATGAACTGTATTCTTTTATTAAACTTTAACGTAATCACATTTATTTACTCACTCGATGAGACGAGAAATTTACTAATGACTCTATCACTAATCACTATTAATCACTGTCGAATAATAATTGTTGGCGATTAAAAATCACTCGATGAAAGAAACACGCGCGGACACGTTACTACACGACGCGACGACGCGACGACGCGACGACGCGACAATGCGACGATAATTACGACTCGGCGACTGCAAGCAGTTTTTTGTCATGGTAGGTTGCGGTAGGTTAAGGTACTACTGGCGCTATCGAACGCGATCATGTGTTTGATTGAAGAATGCGGTAAACATAATAAACATTTAACATATTAATATTATTATTATCATGAATGTGTGTGATATCCATACATCGTATGATATCTATTTAAAAATTAATTAGATTAAATAAGTGTTTTTAAAATATTTATTACTTTTACTATTATCATATAAAATATT
This sequence comes from Camponotus pennsylvanicus, assembly GCA_023638675.1. Taxonomy (NCBI): domain Eukaryota; kingdom Metazoa; phylum Arthropoda; class Insecta; order Hymenoptera; family Formicidae; genus Camponotus; species Camponotus pennsylvanicus. The sequence goes on along the minus strand of JALHBL010000523.1, from coordinate 603,072 downwards.
AATATTAAATATTTATTTAACTATTTTATTTATTTATTTATCTATTGCACCTATTTATTTTTAACTATTTATTATCAATGATCGAAAATCGGTCATTGATAATAAATAGTTAAAAATAAATAGATGAAATAGATAAATGAAAACATATTAATTAATCGCGTTTTATTCTCTCTCTCTTTTTCTTGTGTGTTTTTAATTGCAAAATAAGATACTCCATACGTTAAAAAATTGGTCGCTCTGAAAAGAGCGGATTGTTTTTGATCTTAAAAAGGGCGGATTAATTTTGAACATTTATAATAAATGTTCGAAGTGGCCCCCATCCATTCTAACGCAAGCTCTCATGCGTTTCAATAAATTTTGTTGAATATTTTCCATTACGTCTTCTATGGACCATATGGAATATCGCAATCTTGTTTCTAAATCTTCTACATCTTCAGGGAGCGTTTTGTAGATCGTTTCTTTGCAGTATCCCCAAAGAAAAAAATCCAATGGATTTAAATCCGGGGATCTTGCAGGCCAACGTATCGGACCATATCGGCCCATCCAACGCCCAGGAAACTTGTTGTTTAGAAAATTTGTCACAATCCTGGCATTGTGTGGACCAGCACCGTCTTGTTGAAATATAATTTCTTCTCTTTCCAATAGCGGCACTTCTTCTAGGAAATCTGGTAAATTATTCTCCAATAATTCCAGATATGCTCCGCTGGTTAAAATATCCGGGAGGATAACAGGGCCCAGTATTTCTGTTCCCATAATTCCAGTCCAGACATTGAGCTTCCAACGAGTCTGAAAATTTCTGACTCGTGTAGCTCTGGGATTTTCTTCGCTCCACAAATGCATGTTATGTGGATTAAATATTCCTTCTCGTGTAAATAGCGATTCATCGCTAAATATTATACGAGAAGGGAATCTAGGATCTCTATCCACGCTCCTGAGAAAATTTTCGCAGAATGTTCTTCTCAGAGGATAATCTTCTGGTCTTAAATGTTGCACGCGGGTATAAGCGTGCAACTTTTCTTCTCGTAATATCCTCTGTACCGTTGAATATGAGAGATTGTGCTCTCGAGCAATAATCCGAATACTTGTCTCAGGCTCTTGCTCGACAGCACGAATCACTTCTTCGGTATTCCGCAAATTTCTTGCGGTTCGGTTTCTTCCAACGTTGTGTTTATTCGGGAGAACATTGCCCGTTTCGAATAATCTTTGGGCTGCTCCGAGTATAACATCAGGCATTGGATGTCTCGCCCGATTTGGGTATAATTCGGCGTATCGTCTTGCAGCAACGTAATGCTGCCCGTCGGATGCACCGAGTGACATTATCATGTCGTAATATTCTTCAATCGTATAGCTTGCCATGTTCTCTTAACTCTTCTTCTAATAATCGAGCGATTATTGATTTCAATATCGATCGTCTCTCCGTATTTATACGATCCTCGCGGGGGTCCATGCCCCCTCCGCGCCTCCCGCGACGAATCCGCGACCCGTGTGTCGCGGGTCGCGTGTCGCAGGTCGCTTGGAAGCTCAATGTCTGGACTGGAATTATGGGAACAGAAATACTGGGCCCTGTTATCCTCCCGGATATTTTAACCAGCGGAGCATATCTGGAATTATTGGAGAATAATTTACCAGATTTCCTAGAAGAAGTGCCGCTATTGGAAAGAGAAGAAATTATATTTCAACAAGACGGTGCTGGTCCACACAATGCCAGGATTGTGACAAATTTTCTAAACAACAAGTTTCCTGGACGTTGGATGGGCCGATATGGTCCGATACGTTGGCCTGCAAGATCCCCGGATTTAAATCCATTGGATTTTTTTCTTTGGGGATACTGCAAAGAAACGATCTACAAAACGCTCCCTGAAGATGTAGAAGATTTAGAAACAAGATTGCGATATTCCATATGGTCCATAGAAGAAGACGTAATGGAAAATATTCAACAAAATTTATTGAAACGCATGAGAGCTTGCGTTAGAATGGATGGGGGCCACTTCGAACATTTATTATAAATGTTCAAAATTAATTCGCCCTTTTTAAGGCGATCAAAAACAATCCGCTCTTTTCAGAGCGACCAATTTTTTAACGTATGGAGTATCTTATTTTGCAATTAAAAACACACAAGAAAAAGAGAGAGAGAATAAAACGCGATTAATTAATATGTTTTCATTTATCTATTTCATCTATTTATTTTTAACTATTTATTATCAATGACCGATTTTCGATCATTGATAATAAATAGTTAAAAATAAATAGGTGCAATAGATAAATAAATAAATAAAATAGTTAAATAAATATTTAATATTAATATTTTATATGATAATAGTAAAAGTAATAAATATTTTAAAAACACTTATTTAATCTAATTAATTTTTAAATAGATATCATACGATGTATGGATATCACACACATTCATGATAATAATAATATTAATATGTTAAATGTTTATTATGTTTACCGCATTCTTCAATCGAACACATGATCGCGTTCGATAGCGCCAGTAGTACCTTAACCTACCGCAACCTACCATGACAAAAAACTGCTTGCAGTCTCCGAGTCGTAATTATCGTCGCATTGTCGCGTCGTCGCGTCGTGTAGTAACGTGTCCGCGCGTGTTTCTTTCATCGAGTGATTTTTAATCGCCAACAATTATTATTCGACAGTGATTAATAGTGATTAGTGATAGAGTCATTAGTAAATTTCTCGTCTCATCGAGTGAGTAAATAAATGTGATTACGTTAAAGTTTAATAAAAGAATACAGTTCATGAAAGAAGAAAAACTTTCAGTTAATAATTTAGTGTGAATTTCTTGTCTTTTGCAACGTGATATCTACGTTAAATTTGAGAACGTACGATCTATCGGAAAATTCATTTCTCCTTCAAGCAATTACAGCAATACATCAAAAGTCATCGAACAAGGTAATAATAACTATTTTTTGACGTTATGTGAAAACAGAACTCGGGAAGTCAGAGGGACAGTGTGTTAAAGGAAATTCGTGAAAAGAGAGGGGTTTTTAGTGGGTAGGAAAGACCGAGTTGGTAATTCGACTTGGTACTCGAGTCCCACATAACTCACTGGATCGACCGGTGGGTATGCATAAAATGCATTTTCCCCTCTCGTAAAAAAAAAAAAAAAAAAAATTTACAGGTGAGTGAGCGAATGAGAGAGAGAGACAGACAGACAGACAGACAGAGAGAGAATGTATGTGTTCGCATGTGTGTCTGTATGTGGATAATCCGGGACTATTTCAAGGAGAGATGCATCGCCTACCGCGATGCCGGGGGGGTGCGCAGACGGAGGCCCATCGTGCGCGGTGTCCCGCAGGGGTCCGTCTTGGGCCCGTTGCTGTGGGACATCGCGTACGATGAGGTACTGGGAAGGATACTTCCCCCCCGGCTGCCAAGTCATTTGCTATGCAGATAACACGCTGGTGGTAGTCGGGGGGATGAACTGGAGGGACGCGGTTACGCTTGGCAACATCACGGTGGCCGGGGTAGTCCGCGGCATAAAGGCGCTGGGCCTGGAGGTGGCCCCCCAGAAAACGGAGGCCATCTTCTTCCATGACGGCTCCCGGGGGACCCCCCCCAGGTTCACATTTAGGGTGGACGGACATGACGTCCAGGTGGGGACCCGGATGAAATATCTGGGTCTCCATCTGGATGGCATGTGGACATTTGAGGAGCATTTTGCCCAGTTGGCCCCCAAGATAGGTGGGGTGGCGGCCTCACTGGCGACGTTGCTACCCAACCTGGGGGGACCGGACGACCGGGTCCGCAGGTTGTATGTGGGCACGGTCGGATCGGTGGCCCTCTACGGGGCCTCGATTTGGGCGGATGCGGCCTCGGGGTCCAGAAGGATCAGGAACGTGCTACGGGGGACACACCGCCCCATTGTATTGAGGGCCGCGCGCGCGTACCGCACTGTCGCGTATGCGGCGGCGGCAATCCTGGCGGGTTCCCCCCCTGGAACTCTTGGCGCCTGGCCAGTCGGCCGCATATTGGGGGGTAAGGGAGCTCCGTGGTGGGGGAACCATCGTGGGGCCGGGGACCAGGAGGGCCATTGGCCGTCAAGCGGCGGAATTGGTCCTCGCGGACTGGCAGCGGCAATTAGCCGGGCCGGCCCACGAATGGGTTCCGTTAGCGCACGGTGCGATAGCGCACCAACCCGATAGCACACGAAAAATTGACACAATTCCCGATAGCGCACCAACCCGATAGCCCACGTCCCGATAGCACACAAAGTAAATCGCGCACAATCCCGATAGCGCACCAACCCGATAGCACACCAACCCGATAGCGCACGAAAGCACTATCCCCTCACACACGCACTCTCACACACACACACACGGGAGGGTGCAAGGGGGGCCTTCGGCCCCCCTCCCGCACCCACCCGGTCCCCCTCGCTTCGCGTGAAAAGTTGCAAAGTGAATCCGTGCGCTATCAGGTTGGTGCGCTACCGGGTTGGTGCGCTATCGGGATTGTGCGCGATTTACTTTGTGTGCTATCGGGACGTGTGCTATCGGGTTGGTGCGCTATCGGGAATTGTGTCAATTTTTCGTGTGCTATCGGGTTGGTGCGCTATCGCACCATGCGCTAACGGGACCCTCCCCCGGCCCACGAGGGCCAAAGAGTAGTGGGGGCCATTCTCGCTGTTTTCAGGGAGTGGCTGGGGAGGACCTGGGGGCGCATCACCTTCCGGGTGGCGCAGGTGGTGACCGGGCATGGTTGCTTCGGTTACTACCTGTGCCGCATCGGGAGGGAGGCGACCCCCGGGTGCCATCACTGCAGGGGAGACCGGGACACGGCGCAGCACACCCTCGAGGCCTGTCCGGCCTGGGAGGTGCAGCGCCGTTCCTTGGCCGCGGTGGTGGGAGAAGACCTCTCCCTCCGCGCCGTGATGCGGGCCATGGTGCGGGGGGAGGAGCAATGGAGGGCGGTGGCCTCCTTTTGCGAGGAGGTCATGAGGAGCAAGGAGGAGGCGGAGAGGGTCCGTTGACGGATGCCGCCCCCAGAAGCGCAGGATGTCGCGGCCCGGAGGATGCGGCGAGGGAGGAGAAGGCGACCTGTGCCTGGGCCCTAGGCCCCAGCGTGGGACTGATTGAGTGGGGGGGCTATTGGGGGCCCGCTCCCCCCTCACTGCAGGCTAGGTGGACAGATGGGGGGCTAGAGGGAGGTTCCGGGGCTGGCTGGGCCTGATGGCCTACCTGGTGCTCCCCCTCCCTCCCCCCATCCGGCATAAGAAGAGGCCCCGTTCAGGGGCCGCGGCGAGGGGGCCCCGGTGTAGAGCGGGGAGATCTCCCATCGGGACAGAACCCCATTAGACGGAGCCGGGAGGCGGACGGGTGTCCTCCCTCTCGGCTACGAGGGATTGCGGTGGGGGAGTCGCGGAAGAATGCCTGTGGCGTACCCGTGGCTCCCCCGTGACACCGCGATGGAGGACACCCGCAGGGGTTTTAGCCGGTAGGAGTCCGGCATAACCCTCTCTCCCTCCCCGGGGAGGGGGGTATCCATGAGGATTTCCCCTGCGTATCAAAAAAAATGTGTGTGTATGTGTATAGCGATCAGCTGATCACAGCAGGCGCCCCGCGTAAGCTCCCGCGTCTGACGGTGAATCGCGCCACCCTTGCCTGCCTCTTGTATTCGACCCGTCATACGTTAACTACTTCCTTTAATAATTCAAAAACTAAGCTTCGGACGAAATTTTGCCGAAGGAAAAATCGTCTTAGAATTGATTCAAGAATATGTCATTTCAGGGACACGGGTTATTTTGAATCACCCTGTATATCTACAAATAATTCAATAATTTGTATGCGTCACTTTCTACGCAACAGTATTGATAAAATAAATATTCCCAAAAAGAAGTAAAAAAATTTACGTGGCTCGTTATTAAATTAGATATGTGTGTTCTACTCGCTCAACAATCACACACTGACTCCAAAATTTCTATTTCGCACTTTATATTTCACCTCTAAGAATTCGGAATCACGAGTTCCGAAAAGCAACATAACCTCACATGACCTACAAATATTTGCTTTTACTGACAATTTTATTATAAGTACTTTATCGGGAAAAAAAGAAAATATTTATTTCTAGAATTCTAAACATAAAAAATTATGAATTAAAAATAAAAACAGATATAACACAATTAGCCAAGTACAATAAATTATATGCTATTTATTTATAATCTACATTAAATTAGAATTAGGATTTTTTTAATTCCTAAAGCGCATTTTTTTATAATTGATATTATTGTAAAATAAAAATAGTAAAACATATATATATATATATATATATATATATATATACAGGGTGATTCTGAACAAACGTTTGTCTTTAAAATATCAAATTCTTGAATGAATTCTAAGACGATTTTTCCTCTTGCAAAATTTTGCCCGGAGCTTAGTTTTTATACTATAAAGGAAAATAGTTAACTACTTACGGAACGAATACAAGAGGTAGGCAGGGACGGCGCGATATAGGCGATTACGGGGCACTCGCCGCGATCAGCTGATTGCTATACGCGATGACTGTAACAATCAGTGTGTGTGTGAGAATGTGTACGCACACACACACACACACAGATTGTTACAGTCATCGCGTATAGCAATCAGCTGATCGCGGCGAGCGCCACACGTAATCGCCTATATCGCGCCGTCCCTACCTACCTCTTGTACTCGTTCCGTAAGTAGTTAACTATTTTCCTTTATAGTTTAAAAACTAAGCTCCGGGCAAAATTTTGCAAGAGGAAAAATCGTCTTAGAATTCATTCAAGAATTTGATATTTTAAAGACAAATGTTTGTTCAGAATCACCCTGTATATAATAGAATATATTTTATTCAGATTTTGTCATATAATTTTATAAATGTATCGCCGTATTATAATTATTATTATTTTAAATTAATAAATTGTATAATTTTAATTATTCGAAGCTTCGAAGGTTGAATTATCGAAGTATCGAAGGTTCGAAGCTTCGAACCTTCGAAGCTTCGAAACTTCGAAATTTCGGTCTTCGAAGATTTTAATATCGAAGCTCCGAATTTTCGAAGCTTCGAAGTTTGAATGTCGAAGCCTTCGAAGTATATCACTAGCCCTGTTACACAGCTCCTTACAGGGTATGGATGTTTCGCTAGGTTTTTGTGGAGAATTGGAAGAAGGGACAATGCACGATGCAATTTTTGCAGCGAGGATCCCGATGACGCTACCAGAGAGAAGAATGAGAGGTGTCACGGCCCGCTTTCAGGTGATTCCTGAAAGCGATACGCCCTCTGTGGACCTTAAAAACGTGCACCTAAACTGCGAAGCCAAGGTGCACGAATATTCTCAGAGGGTAACATATAATGTGTACAATTTCTGGTTCTATTCCGTGCTATGTGCACATAATGTCGTTAGCACCAGTGCTGTATAGCAAGGTGCTTACGTATATCGAATAAATTTTAATGTAAATGAGAAATGATGAATTTGCGATCCTGTCTCTCTCTCTCTCTCTCTATATATATATATATTTTTTTTTTTATATGTATATGAATTTGCAATAAGCAGCGACATATTTTTTTTTAAGAACAATCACGTTTTCTTTATATTAACTGATTCCTCTTATTATTCTATGCATAAAATTATTAAAGTAAAATAATCGAAAAATGAACATTTTATCAGATATTTTATAATTTATATAAAATTATCAACTTAAAGAATCAAATATTTCGTTAACTATTCAATTTTTGACTATCCTATCTTTATAACTTTTTACACGGAATATTGCGAGGAATCGATTTATATAAAAAAATTAGGATGGTTCCATTAAAAAATATGAAGATAATCTTGAAATCTCTGAAACGCTTCCACTTACGAAAACAATATTACTAGCATATCATGGTCCTTTTAATCGTACAATTTTCGTAATTACAATTTTTTCATATCTGTAAAAATAGCGTAGATATTTCAAGTGAGCAAAGTTGTGTGTGTGTATGTGTGTGTGCGTATACGGGAGTTATGTGAGCAAGCGAGAAGGTAATAAGAGGGAGCGAAATGGCAATAAGAGCGAGCGAGAGCACGCGCAACGAAGACTCGAAAATCGAGTCTTTTTTGCAGCCTGAGATACTATTTCTCTCTCGCTCACTCCTATTACTATCTCGCTCGCTTCTGTTATTGTTTCACTCACTCTTACGTACTCATATACTGTGGTGCTCATCTCGTTATCAAGTCTGTCGCTGGCAAGCGGCCGATGACAAATTGTGACAAATAAATAAGTTAATTATTTTAAGATACATTTATAAGGGTATGCGAGTAATTTTAATGGAATAATAAAAATTTTGCGATTAAAATAACATCAAACATGGTATCAATCGGATAAATGTAGTTAAATATATAATCAAAATTTTTATTATCAGACTAATTAAAAATTATCCGATTTACGTCGTGTTTGATATCATTTTAATCGCAAAAATCTCAATAATTCATTAAAATTACTTTCAAATGGATAAAATAAAAAATAGGATTTTCAGTTTTTATTTTATAAGATGTTTACATTCGCGAGGAAGCCGAGTCCGCTTATCTTTACGACCTGTTAAGTGCGAGAGCGACAGCGAAACCGCGAGTCGAGAGCGAGCGAGAGGACCTATCATCAAAGAATTCCGAAGTCTCCTACAATCGGCTTCTTCACTTTCTCTATCCATTCGCAATTTACGAGATTATAAAGTAAAAACTGAAACTTCTATTTTTTATTTTATCGATATGAAAGTAATTTTAATGAATTATTGAGATTTTTACGATTAAAATATCAAACACGACGTAAATCGGATAATTTTTAAATAGTCTGATAATAAAAATTTTGATTATACAGGGTGTTCTAAAAAGATATGTCAAAAATTTAAGGAGATATTCCTCACACCTGATTAATTATTGTAGACGACAATCGTTTACTGGTATACAGCGGATTGTCTCGCAACCTGTAGTGATACGGTCACAAAGATCTTGAATATCACGCACTGATGGCATTTTTGAACGTGTCCGTGAATCGATGCGTCGACGTATCACTGCTTGTATTCAGGAAAATGGTGAACATTTTCAACATTTATTGTAACATATTCAAGGTCACATTAAAACCAAATGTAAATAAGGCTAATTAAACGATTGTCATCTATAATAATTAATCCTAAATTTTTCCTTGTGTAAGTAATACAGCTAACAGTATTTTCAACATAACTCCTGAAATAAGCATTTCCGCACCTATATCCATATAACATTTTTTCATCCTTCAGGTGTGAGGAATATCTCTTTAAATTTTTGACATACTTTTTTAGAACACCCTGTATATTTAACTACATTTATCCGATTGATACCGTTTGATGTTATTTTAATCGCAAAATTTTCATTATTCCATTAAAATTACTCGCATACCCTTATAAATATATCTTAAAATAATTAATTAATTTATTTGTCACAATTTGTCATCGGCCGCTTGCCATTGGCAGACTTGATAACGAGATGAGCATGACAGTATACGAGTACGTAAGAGCGAGTGAAACAATAATAGAAGCGAGCGAGATAGTAAGAAGAGCGAGCGAGATAGTAATAGGAGCGAAAGAGAAATAGTATGCCAGGCTGCAAGAAAGACTCGATTTTCGTTGCTCGTTCTATATTCCTATCTCGCTTGCTCTTACTGCCATTTCGCTCCCTCTCATTACCTTCTCGCTTGCTTACATAATTCCCGCGTACACTATATATATATATATATATATATATATATATATATATATATATATATACATATATATATTCCGTGCTATGTGCACGAAATATCTGTAACACGAATTCTGCAACGTAAGGTGTTTATGTATATTAAATATATTTCTATTATAAATAAATTTTATTATCTCTCTCTCTCTTAACGATTTATTTTAAAAAATAATAATAACGTGGGAAAACGCATGTAGAATTTTTTATTTATATTTTATTTAATTGGAAACATTATAAAGATGTTTAATTATAAAGATGTTTAATTGTAAAAAATGTGTTTCTTCCTCGCCCTCTCCCTCCGTCTCGTCCTCTTCCACTTCGACGGGTCCTTCCTCTTCCACCTCCTCCTCTTCCTCGTCCTCGTCCTCGTCCCCGCGTTGCATAACTTTTTATAGCAGTCGCTATAATATTTTGCAGCTGTTCAGCCTGAAACATTAACATTAAAATACATTAATATTTTTAACAATAAAAATATTAACAAACAACAAAATTGATGTACACCTTAAACATTCGATTATATAATTGTTTTTTCTTCAATCCATTCTTTCTCAGAGTCTGGACATAACAACAGTGAATTACCCGCAGATATATTGCGAAATTAAGACTTTTATTAATTTTAGGTTTGGTTGCATACATTAATCTTACAATTAGCTTCGCTCACTCTTTGTCTCTTTCTAAGGAAGTAGTTAAAAAGAGACGAAGAGTGAGCAAAGTTAATGTTAAAATTAAGCAACATTAGTATAACCGGGCTTTAATTGAAATGTTAAGACCAGTCTAATATTGACGAAAATCCATAAATGCAAATCGCGATTGATAATAATCCCCCTGCACTATTCTTAATTATATTCTTAATAATAATATTTAGTTTTATACTTAAATTTAATGTAAAGACGGCGATTTCCGTCGCTGCTATCGCTAACGTCGTCATCATAGCCGTCGGCGTCGTCATTGTGACCGTCGTCGTCGACGTTGACGTCGTCGCCGTTACCGTCGCCGTCGGCATCGTCGCCGTCACTATCGTCGTCGGCGTCGGCGTCGGTGCCGTCGCCGTCGCCATCGTTACCGGCATCATCGTCGTTGTCGTCGACATCGACGTCATCACTGTTACCGTCGCCGTCACTATCATCGTCGGCGTCGGCGTCGTTGCCGTCGCCGTCGCCATCATTGCCGGCATCATCGCCACTGCCGTCGTCGTCGGTGTCGTCATCGTTTACAAACTAACTGAAAAAAATTAGAAAAATAAAATTAAAAATTATAATTCACATATTATAAAAATATTATTTAAATGCTGTCTCTATATTACGCACACGTATATAAAAAAGATTTAAACACAAATGTCATAAATATTCAGCTTATATCTGTGAATGATTATTTATAATAAGGAAGACAACAGAGTCAATAGAAATATTAATTTGTCTTCTTCTCATTGAATGTATTAAAAGAGAATGATTCTCGTGCTCATGCTGGAAAATGACAATACCTTATTAATGTGTGTACGGATAATAAGGATAAGAACTACGATATTTTTGAGTTCTTATTTTTATTATCCGTGCACACATGAATAAGATATGATCATTTTCCAGCATGAAAATCATTCTATTTTAATACAATCAATAAGAAGACAAATTAATATTTTTGTTGACTTTGTAGTCTTTCTTACCTTTTTAAAAAAAGGTAAAAAAAGGGCGCCAAGTTCATGCGGCACACACAATAAATTATTTTAATATAATTATAATATATCCTACAAAAATAATAATATCAAAAAATTGCGCCAAGAATATAAATCTTATGCGATAAGTAATTTCTTTTATTATTACTGTTATATTATATATATATATATATATATAATATTTATATTATTATTATTATTATTATTTAAAAATTAAAAACTAAAAATGAATATAAAACATAAAATTTTAATTTAAAAAAACTTGGCGCTGCCAATAAAATGGAAACATATCGGGGATTTATATTTAACAAATTTAGGAAATTAAGCAACACTTTTACGCTGAACAATATGTTAATAAAGTGGACACATATTGTTAACTTATATTTAGCAAAGTTAGGAAATTAAGCAACACTTTTAATCTGAACAATATGTTAATAAAATGGACACATATTGTTGATTCATATTTAGCAAATTTAGGAAATTAAACAATACTTTTAAGCTTAACCATATGTTAATAAAATTGGCAGCGCCGTTTTTTAAATTAAAATTTTATGTTTTATATTCATTTTTAGTTTTTAATTTTTAAATAATAATAATAATAATAATAATAATAATAATAATAATAATATAAATATAATATATATAAATATATATAAATATAATATAATATATAACATATATAATATATATAATATAATATATAATATAATATATAAATATAATATATATATATATATATATATATATATATATATATATATAGATGACTATGCTGAAACAGTCAACGTTGAACCAACTGATACTGTAGCAACCCATGTTGGAGTACCCGATACTGTAACAATTCATGTTAGAGCACCCGATACTGAATCAACCAACATAGATGTACCAATGAACACTATGTCAAATACAATTAGTAAAGAAGAACGGATAAAGCACTTACAGAAAAGATTGAAAACAAAGTTGCGGTTATGTAATCAATTGAAAAGGAAGTTACGTCGAAAAGATACAAATTTTCAAGAAGTATTTACAAAAGTATTTACAAAAGATCAGATAAAGTTTATAGCAAATAACAATAACTCACAAAGAGGAGCATCGTGCTCCAGTAAAACTATGAATAAAGCTTTTAAATTATATGTGGCCTGTGAACAAAAAGGGATACGAGGAGATGCGTCGTCAAAATTTGCCTTATCCAAGCATTCGTACCATACAGCATCATATACAAGGCTTAAAATGTAAGCCAGGTATTCTACAAGATTTTCTGCATGTATTACAAACAAAAGTTAGTATTATAATGAATAAAAGCATGTGTTATTTTTTTGTGATTATACTTCTATTTATAATACTAATTTCATTTCAGGTACAACGTTCAATCCTAAAGAAAAACACGCAGTACTTATCGTAGACGAAATGACTATAAAACCTGGTTTACAATATGATCATTCCATTGCTTCAGTGTGGGTCGGCCAACAATGAAACTATCAGGTGGAATTGACAGCTCCTATCAACATGCAACACATGCCCTTGTTTTTATGCTGTGCGGCATTTTCTCGAAGTGGAAGCAAACTATAGCATACGAATTTACAACAAATTCATTTTGTTCAGAAGAAATTGTTCAAAAAATTACAACAATCATTCAACAAGTGAATGATATTGGACTAAAAATTCAAGCAGTCATTTCCGGTATGGGACCGCAAAATAGGAGTTGGTGGCGAATTCTGAATATTACAATCAGTAAATATTGCAAGATAAATAATTATACTACACATTCATCCAATAACGAAGAGAAATTATTTATTATGCTGGACTCGGTTCATGTATATAAAAACATTGCATGCTCGTTAACAACGGATGACAAATTTTATTTATGCAAAACGCTTATGACAAAATATAACTTACCGTATAATGAAATATCGATGAAGCCCATTCGCGAAGTATACAATTTAGACAAACACGATTCATTGAAACTGTGTCCACATCTAAAAAAAAACGCTATCTATCCATCTCATTTCGAAAATGAATGTCGTCTTAAGTGTAGCATTATTAAACAATAATCTTAGGTAGCAAGGTGACGTCTATATGATGTCATTAGTTCAGTCATTTTAGATAATTGATGTCATATTACCTATGTAAGACGTGATAATGACGTTATTTTTTTAACCAATTAATGACGTCCTGGGTAAATATTTCGATAAAGGGAACCCGCCTCGATTACCTTGACCTTGATATATGTTGTCAAGGTCTCTGCCCTGAGTAACATCCAAAAGGTTTTAGCCGTCGCTCGCTGTTCGTTAAAAAATTATTAGTAAAAGAATTTCACAATTTTAATACTTTTTATCTTCGAAAATATTGATTTGAGAAAAAAATTTTTTAAGCAAAAAATAAAGCCGCTGAAGAACTACAAAAAAGGTCATATGCATTTTTTTCATAAACCTACTATTTTAGCTGTTATATGAAAAAATAATAATTTTAAATACATTTAATACAATTTAAATTTATATAGAATTTTTAATATAATTTAATACAATTTAAAAAATGTATGTGTTCACAATTTAAAAAATGTATGTGTTCACACACACACACGCGCGCGCGGGGGGTACAAGGGGGGATCTTCGGCCCCCATCCCGTAACCACCCCACCGGTAGGTAAGGTGGACCTCGCTTTACAACTTACAGCATATATTCATTGTGATTCAACTCTTCGCAATGCGTCCCCTACCGGCGGGGTGGTTGCGAGAGGGGGGCCGAAGGCCCCCCTTGCACCCCCCGCGCGTGTGTGTGAACACATACATTTGTCACTTTTAAATTGTATTACATTATATTAAAAATTCTATATTAAATTGGCAGCGCCGTTTTTTAAATTAAAATTTTTTTTACTTTTTTGTTTTATATTAATTTTCAGTTTTCAATTTTTAAATAAATTTTTAATATTTTAATATTATTTTTGAAAATTAAAAATTATTTTGTATAACAATGTTTTCAATTAAAATATTTCTATTTAACTTGTACAAGTTTTCTTCCTTGTACTTCTATTTATCTTGTACAAATTTTTATTCTTAGTTTGCGCAATTTTTTTACATCACTACTTTTGTAGACAATATGACAGTTGGATACAATTAGTGCATGAACTTGGCGCCCTTTTATTACCTTTTTTTAAAAAGGTAAGTTTTTGGGGATTATATCACTTCTTTTTTTAGTCTAATTTGCTAAGAGATATTATATTAAAAAAATATATATATACATATATACATATACAGGGTGACCCATTTTAACTTAGGCAGCCAAATAACTCGAAAATTAAGCCCAGCAAACAAAAATGTTTCAGACAAAAGTTGTATGGTTTCGAGGGGGCCATAAGATGGTATCATTGGTTTGACCTTGAAGAGTCATTTGAAGGTCACGTGAAAGTCACTTCAATTTTTTTAAATGGAACACCCTATATATTTTTGCACATTCTTGTAGCTTATCTCGAGAGCTTTCCAAAACACTATAATTAACTACCTTTTCGTTAAGTACTTTTTGAGTTATGAGGCTTGAAATAATTTCTTAATTTTACATAAACCGTAAAATATTTTGTAAAATATTCATTTTTCGATTATCTTACCTTAATACTTTTATGTACAAAATAATGAGAGGAATCAATTGGTGTAAAGAAAACACATAGTTATTTTTAAGAAAAAATATGGAATTGTTAATTGCAAATTACATATTTTTTCTTCAAAACAACTATGTGTTTTTTTTTACACCAATTGATTCCTCTCATTATTTTGTACGTAAAAGTATTAAGGTAAGATAATCGAAAAATGAATATTTTACAAGATATTTTACGGTTTATGTAAAATAAAGAAATTATTTCAAGCCTCATAACTCAAAAAGTACTTAACGAAAAGGTACTTAGTTATAGTGTTTTGGAAAGCTCTCGAGATGAGCTACAAGAATGTGCAAAAATATATAGGGTGTTCCATTTAAAAAAATTGAAGTGACTTTCACGTGACCTTCAAATGACTCTTCAAGGTCAAACCAATGGTACCATCTTATGGCCCCCTCGAAACCATACAACTTTTGTCTGAAACATTTTTGTTTGCTGGGCTTAGTTTTCGAGTTATTTGGCTGCCTAAGTTAAAATGGGTCACCCTGTATACATATATACAGGGTGAGTCAAAAGTATGTTTTAAAAATTTGTGAGCGTGTTCCTGGATAAAAAGGAAGAACAAATGTTCATATGAACATATGGTCGCAAATGCTTTGCTGTCGAGATAATAAACATAAAAAAAAAAAACAAAAAAAAACAAACAATAACAAAATTGTAAACGTTCAAATAAAGCATTATTTGATACTGCTGATTTATGTCCATTATCTCGACAACAAAGCATTTGCGACCATATGAACATTTGTTCTTTCGTATGAACATTTGTTCTTCCTTTTTATCCAGGAACACGCTCACAAATTTTTTAAACATACTTTTGACACCCTGTATATATATAAAATATATATTATATATACATATTATATAAAAATATATATAGAATAAGTATATATAATATACAGGGCGATACCGAAAAACCTTCTGTCTGTAAAATGACGTATTCCTGACACCATTCTAAGACAATTTTTCCTTTACCAAAATTTGATTTGAAGCGTAGTTTTTGAATTATGAGCAAAAATAGTTAGTAAATCACGCGTCGGGTACGGAAAGCAGGCAGGAGCGGCGCGGCGTGCCGCGAGCGCGGGCGCAGCTGACCGCCCGATGGGTGATTACCACCGCATGAGTCGCTTACTATTTTATCTTATAACATAAAATTATGCTTTAAATAAAATTTTGGTAAAGAAGAAAATGTCTTAGAATTACGTCAGAAATACGTGTTCCTTAAAATAACGTTATTTTAATAATGAAAAGTTGTTCCGGATCGCCGGCCGTCCGACGTTGCAATCAGCTGATTGCTACACGCGATGTGTGTATGGCGGAGTGTGTGCGTAAGAGAGAGAGAGAGAGAGAGAGAGGGAGGGAGGGAGGGAGAGAGAGAAAGAGTGAGAGAGGGAGGGTAGGAGGGACAGACATTCATACACACGCACGCACTTTTTTCTCGCTCTCTTTCTCTCTTTTACGCAACACTCATACACTCTCTCATTCAGTCTCTCACTCACACTCTCTCGGTCACTCACTCACTCACTCACCTGCTTACTCACTTGCTCACTCACCTTGTAGCAGCGTAGCGAATCTTCATGCTATGTATTGTTGTTATCTGCTGCACGGTTATGATTACTAGAGATGCGCGACACATCGAAATTTTTTCGATTATTAGTCTTACACTCGATTGACACGATACAGATTACGCGATAACGAGTTTACTGTTTATTCACTCACTATCGATTTATCGATACCAAAAATTACTTTCAAAGAAACGCGAATGCAAACAGCACATGACTCGACGCAAAGCGACGGACCGCGGAGACTGCGCGACCACAAGAGTTATGTTGCCAGAAACGCGACACGCGACATCTAACAAACGACTTGCGCGTGGCGCGTGATTGACGCGAGATAAGACGAACGATCGGCTAAAACCTTCGCATTGCGAATGCGATAGAAAACATGAAACGTATAATGACATACTTAAAAAATTAATTATTTATTATAAATAATAACTATTTCTAATTATAATAAATAATTATTATTTTAAAAAGCATGTGCTATACGTTATTACGTTTTCGAAATTATTGCATTCACGATGCGAAGATTTAAGTCAATCGCAAGAATAATGTAATTAAAATTACATTTGGAAAAATTTATTTTTATTCTGCTCACAATGAAATGTTCCAACGTGAAAATGTATTGGTCGCTCTGAAAAGAGCGGATTGACTAAAAAAAATTTTAAAGCAGATGCTCAAAATGCCATCCATCCTAATGCAAGCTCTCATGCGTTTTAATAAGTTTCTTTCGACGTTTTCTATTATTTCTTCGTCAATATTCCAAATAGCGAATCGTAATCTTGTCTCCAGATCTTCAATATCTTCGGGAAGCGTTTTATAAATTACTTCCTTGCAGTATCCCCATAAGAAAAAATCTAGAGGATTGAGATCCGGAGATCTTGCGGGCCAACGTATCGGGCCGTACCGATCCGTCTAGCGTCCGGGAAAATTCTCGTTTAAGTAATTCGTAACGATCCTGGTGTTGTGTGACCCAGCACCGTCTTGTTGGAAAATAATATCGTTTCTTTCAAATAATGGCACATCTTCTAAGAAATGTGGTAGATTTTCTGTTAATAAATCGACGTAGGTTCTTCCAGTTAAAATATCTGGAAGAATAACTGGACCAAGTATTTCAGTGCCCATTATTCCAGCCCATACATTAATCTTCCAACGAGTTTGAAAATTTCGAAATCGCGTGACTGGGATTTTTTTCGCTCCAAAAGTGCATGTTATGCACATTAAAAATTCCTTCTTGTGTGAATAGCGATTCATCGCTGAATATCACACGAGAGGAATATCTGGGATCTCGATCGACGTTTCGCAGAAAATTTTCGCAAAACGTTCGTCTTGCAGGGTAATCTGCTGGTCGTAAATGCTGCACGCGTGTATAATGAAACGCGTGCAACTCTTCTTCTTTTAATATTCTTTGTACGGTTGTATAGGATAAATCATGTTCTCGAGCAACTACCCGAATACTTGTTTCGGGATTATCCTCGAAAGTACGTATGACTCTCTCCGTGTTCCGTACATTTCTAACATCGCGATTTCTCCCAGCGTCGTGTTTGTTCGGCAGGACACTACCAGTATCATACAGTCTTTGAGCTGCTCCAAGTATGACGTGACCCGATGGATGTCTTCGGTTTGGATATAATTCGGCGTATCTTCTTGCAGCAGGGTTTTGCTGCCCGTGACACTCGCCAAGTGCCATCAGCATGTCATAATATTCTTGACTTGTGTACGCTGCCATATCTTCTTCGCGCTTATTGATAATCGCTGATAATCGCAGGCTTATTGATTGCATCATCGATCGTGCGTCTAATTTATACGATCTTCGCTGGGGGTCTATGCCCCTCCTCGCCTCCCGCGACCAATCGCGAATGTCGCGGACGCTAATTAGTGATTGGTCGCGGGAGGCGAGGAGGGGCATAGACCCAAAGCTGCCAGATCTCCGCCGCAAGCAACATGCAACACGTCGTGGAACGGGTAACGAGGATGTGAGCGTAAGCGTACATGTGAGCTCGACGCTTCGGCTAGCTTCGGATAGTAGAAGAAGACAGAACACAGTCTTCTATCTCCTTCCTATCGAGCTGGCAACGAAAGACGGGCGACACGCGACGGCCGTCGCTTTCGTTGGTAGGAAGAAGACAGAAGACTGTATTCTGTCCTCTTCTACTATCCGAAGCTAGCCGAAGCGTCGAGCTCACACGTACGCTTACGCTACATCCTCGTTACCCCCTCCACGACGTGTCGCATGTTGCTTGCGGCGGAGATCTGGCAGCTTTGCATAGACCCCCAGCGAAGATCGTATAAATTAGACGCACGATCGATGATGCAATCAACGCATGAGAGCTTGCATTAGGATGGATGGCGGGCATTTTGAACATCTGCTTTAAAATTTTTTTAGTCAATCCGCTCTTTTCAGAGCGACCAATACATTTTCACGTTGGAACATTTCATTGTGAGCAGAATAAAAATAAATTTTTCCAAATGTAATTTTAATTACATTATTCTTGCGATTGACTTAAATCTTCGCATCGTGAATGCAATAATTTCGAAAACGTAATAACGTATAGCACATGCTTTTTAAAATAATAATTATTTATTATAATTAGAAATAGTTATTATTTATAATAAATAATTAATTTTTTAAGTATGTCATTATACGTTTCATGTTTTCTACCGCATTCGCAATGCGAAGGTTTTAGCCGATCGTTCGTCTTATCTCGCGTCAATCACGCGCCACGCGCAAGTCGTTTGTTAGATGTCGCGTGTCGCGTTTCTGGCAACATAACTCTTGTGGTCGCGCAGTCTCCGCGGTCCGTCGCTTTGCGTCGAGTCATGTGCTGTTTGCATTCGCGTTTCTTTGAAAGTAATTTTTGGTATCGATAAATCGATAGTGAGTGAATAAACAGTAAACTCGTTATCGCGTAATCTGTATTGTGTCAATCGAGTGTGAGACTAATAATCGAAAAAATTTCGATGTGTCGCGCATCTCTAGTAATCATAACCGTGCAGCAGATAACAACAATACATAGCATGAAGATTCGCTACGCTGCTACAAGGTGAGTGAGCAAGTGAGTAAGCAGGTGAGTGAGTGAGTGAGTGACCGAGAGAGTGTGAGTGAGAGACTGAATGAGAGAGTGTATGAGTGTTGCGTAAAAGAGAGAAAGAGAGCGAGAAAAAAAGTGCGTGCGTGTGTATGAATGTCTGTCCCTCCTACCCTCCCTCTCTCTCTCTTTCTCTCTCTCCCTCCCTCCCTCTCTCTCTCTCTCTATCTCTCTCTTACGCACACACTCCGCCATACACACATCGCGTCTAGCAATCAGCTGATTGCAACGTCGGACGGCCGGCGATCCGGAACAACTTTTCATTATTAAAATAACGTTATTTTAAGGAACACGTATTTCTGACGTAATTCCAAGACATTTTCTTTGTTCGCGGATGAGCGCGTCGTTGAGAGGCGCGAAGCGATAGAATTTGAAGGAAGACGCCACACGATTAAATGATTGAGATGAGCCACGACACGTAATTTTTTTTGAGTTTTTGATTTTTTTATTGTACGACACCACAATTATAAAAGTAAAGAATAAATAAATGAATATGTTCAAAATCTGAATAACAAATCTATTTCAGATTCTAGAGCGGTTCTTACACAGCGGTTTTAACAAAGCGGATCGAGAAAAGTCCAAGAGAATGAGCGGTCGTATAATAGCGGTTTATCGAAGCGGTTTTTATAAGAAAGAAAGCGGTTGAGCGTAAAGTGCGAGACTTCTGCGGTGCTCGCGTGCGGTGCCCGTTATATAGAGCGCAGATTTTTGGGCCCGCTGCGACGTGGCCCAATAATTTTAATTGTTTAGCGGTGACCTCCTTGCGGCACGCACAATTGGCCGCCGATGAGGTCTGACGTTGACAATTTGTTAATTGTCATGCGCGCAGCTTTTTTCTCTCAGCTGATTGGCAATCAGCTGATTGTGACGTATGGGCGCGCATGCCCATACGCCTCTCTAATTTTGTCGACGGTTGACAATGTTATTGCCAATGTTTATTGTACGCGTTTCTTATATCCCAAAAAAATCGGAGATAACGAACGATCGAGTTTTTCTGGCGGATTGAGATTTCGAGAAGTTTCTCATCGCCCGTTAAATTTAAATTATAAGATTGTTATAATGCGAGCAACGCGGTTATTTATTCATGCGAACCTTTTACCCGAATGATTTTTATGATTTTCGAACATCCCGCCCGCCTCGTCAGTACGTGACGAAATTTGCGAGTATGTTCGAACGCGGGCAGGTGTCGCGAACGGTCCGACTCATGAGATTAATGATAGCGATCATGAATGGAATGCGTGACGTAGTATAAAGACACGTGTTCCTCAGTTCATACGTGTCTTTCGCGAGAATAGCACATGTGAAAGTGATGAGATTTATACAGAGTGAATAATGAGAAGACGTGCAGAGTGAATTTGTGATATGTGAAAGTGAACGTGAAGTTGTAACGCGATAGAGAGAGCGACAAAAAGGGGAAAACTGATAACGCGGCTCGCGGAACTCACATAATATCGAATGTGCCTGAAAGTAATTAAATGTAATTGCGCGCGGTACGATTCCCGGTAATGTTATACCGTGAATTATGTTACAATGGAAATATGTACAATGAATTAATGTGACGGAATTTCGGGGCTTATTTAAGCTCACGACTCCGAGTGCGGTGGTTCAGTGTCGGCTCCCGGCAAGAGGATGATCTTCGCCAGTGGTCGGACGAGATCCGAAGATGTTGTGCGCACGGTGACCACGCGTGTCACGCCGTCGTCTCCCGGGTGCAGTGCCGTGATTCGGGCGAGTGGCCACCGGGTTGGAGGTGTTGTCTCCGACCGCAGGAGGCACAGGTCGCCGACGCTGGGGCCGGTTTCGTTTTTCTGCCACTTCGGTCTGCAGGCCAGCGTCTGAAGATATTCGCGCGACCACCGTTCCCAGAAGTGATCGCGCATTTTTTGAAGAAGCTGCCATCGCGACAGCGTGTTGTCCCTCTCGGTGGCAAGCGACGGCTCGGGGACGGCCAGGAGAGGAGCTCCGATCAGAAAGTGACCGGGTGTGAGTGCCGTTAAGTCGTCCGGATCGTCGGTCAGCGGTTGAAGCGGACGTGAATTAAGGCACGCCTCCACCTGTGTGAGGAGAGTCGTCATCTCCTCAAAGGTGAGCGTGGCCTCGCCGATGACTCTTCGAAGGTGGTGCTTCGTCGACTTGACGGCTGCCTCCCAAAGTCCGCCAAAGTGAGGAGCCGCGGGTGGGTTGAACCGCCACCTTACGCCGTCTGAAGCTGCTGCCTGTGCGATGCGACGGCCGTCGGCAGTTGAGGCGCGAAACATCTCTCGGAGTTCTCGGCTTGCTCCGGTGAAGTTGGTGCCGCAGTCCGAGAACATCTCGCGACAAAGACCTCGCCTGGACACGAAGCGGCGGAAGGCAGCCAGGAACGCCTCGGCCGTGTAGTCGGAGACGACCTCGAGGTGCACCGCCTTGGAACTGAGGCAAACAAATACCGAGATGAAACCTTTGCTTGCTCGATGGCCTCGCCCCTTGCTAGTCCGGATGAAGATCGGACCGGCGTAGTCCACCCCGGTACGCATGAATGGACGCGCTGGAGTCACTCGCTCCTGAGGGAGGTTGCCCATGAGCGGCTGCGGTGCGGCGGCTCGCCATCGCGTACACACGATGCATCGATGGATCTGGCGCTTGACTATGGCTCTTCCTCGCGGGATCCAGAATCGCTGGCGGAGCAACCCGAGGGTGAGCTGCACTCCGCCGTGCAGTGTTCTGCGGTGGCAGGAATCCACCAGGAGCCTTGTCATCCAGGAGTCCGGCGGAACGATGATAGGGTGACGCTCGTCGTGCGACAGGATGGCGTGCTTGAGTCGTCCTCCGACTCGCATTGTGCCGCTGTCGTCCAGATACGGGCTCAGCTTAGTGAGCGGACTTCGTGATGGCAAAGCACGTCCTCTGCTCAGTGATGAGACCTCATCCTTGTAGTGCAGTGCCTGCAGAGTTCGAACCCATCGCAGTAGTGCGTCGTCGGTCTCGTGTGGCTCGAGAGTTTGTGCGGTGCCAGCGGGGTTGTGCGTCCTCTGCGGGGTTTGTCGTCGCCATCGAAGACACCAAGCCGTCACCCTGAGTAGCCGGTGCAGTGACGAAAAGCGGAGAAGGATGTCCGGCTCGGTGACGGCCTTGCCGACGGCGTTGAGCGAGCTGACGGCTCGTTGCTCCGGCAGTTCCGCGTCTGGCAAGACGCAGTCGTCGGTCGGCCAAAGTGCCCTGTCCTCTAGCAGCCAGGATGGTCCCGTCCACCAGAGAGGATGGCCGATGAGGTCGCTTGGCTGGACTCCTCGGGAAGCGCAGTCGGCTGGGTTGTCTCGTCCTGGCACATGTCGCCATTGAGCCTCGGGCAGCTGAGTCTGGATTTGCGACACCCTGTTGGCCACGTAAGTCTTCCAGCGAGAGGCGTGTCCTTGGATCCAGTGAAGCGTAACCCTGGAGTCGGACCAAAGGATGGCTGGCGCTGTGGACAGACCTAGCAGAGTGCGCGTGTGAAAAGTGAGGTTCGTTAGTAGGGTGGCCGCGCACAACTCGAGTCGCGGCAATGACACTGGCTTCACAGGAGCGACCTTGCCCTTGGCAGCCAGCAAGTGAAGTGCGGTGTTATCTTCAGTGGTGGAGCGGAGGTACACTACCGCGGCGTATCCTCGCTCCGAGGCGTCGGCGAACCCGTGGAGTTCGATCTGTGCGTGCGGTCCGTCGCTGCCCAACCAGCGAGAGACCCTAATTTCGTTCAGCCGCGGAAGGTCAGTGAGAAGGTTCCTCCAGGATAGGGCGTCTGCCGACGGAAGAGGAGCGTCCCAGTCCAACTTCTTCAACCAGGCGGACTGAATTAGGATTTTGGCTCGCATTGTGACTGGAGTGAGCCACCCTAGAGGATCGAACAATCGTGCGGTTTCGGACAGAACGCGTCTTTTTGTGAGTTCCGTGAAGTGACGCGCCTGTACCGAAAAGGTGAAGTGATCACCGGCCGGGTGCCAGTGAAGACCCAGTGTTGTGTGGCTTTCGTGTGACCACGAGTGCGGTGAGCTGGTGAGCCGGTGCTCGTTCGGGATTCCGGCCAGGATGCTCATGTCGTTGGCCGCCCACTTCCGAAGTGGAAACCCGCCCGCCGTGCAGAGACTGCGGAGTTCCTGCTGCGATGTGGTGGCCTCCGTGATGGTGCTTGCTCCGGTGACGACGTCGTCCACGTAAGTATCGCGGCGCAGCGCGACAGCTCCACGCGGAAATCGCAGACCCTCGTCATCAGCGAGCTGGTGTAGGGTCCGTATGGCGAGGAATGGCGCGCACGCCAAGCCATACGTGACCGTTCGAAGGCGGTATTCGCGGATATCGTCGGTGACTCGGTGCCGCCAGAGTATCCTCTGGTGGTTGCGGTCCTCCTCGTGGATGAGGATTTGGCGGTACATCTTTTCGATGTCCGCCACAAAGACATAGCGGTGCCAGCGCCAACGAAGGAGCACGTCGGCGAGAACTGGCAAGAGGTTGGCGCCCGTCAGCAGATTGGCGTTGAGAGAGGTGCCCGAGGTCGTGAGCTGTGAGCCGTTGAACACGACCCTGAGCTTCGTCGTCGTGCAACACTCCGTGATGCGGTAAGTAGCACTTAGCGGTGTTTTCTGCTGTGGATGAGGAGTCAATTATCTCCATATGTTGCAGGTCTTCGTACTCCTGCATGAAGCGGTGGTATAGATCGCCGAATCGAGCGTCCTTCGAGCAGCGGCGCTCCATGGCGTGGAGTAAGCGTTCGGCCGGCTTGCGGGTCTCGGTGAGAGAAGGCGGTGCTCCAGTGAACGGCAGCCTTACCACGTACCGTCCAGTGGTGGTGCGTGTGTGCTCGCGGGTGAAGAGGTCCTCGCACTTCTTCTCTTCGGCGGTGAGCGCGACGGGAGCGGCGGGCTCTTTTTCTTGCTCCCAGAACAGCTGGACCAGGTCGTTCAGCTGGTGATCGACCGAGCACTGGTGGGCATTTTGACTGTTCTGGGTGGTGGCCCTGTTACCTCCTGAGAGGATCCAGCCGAGTGAGGTCCGCTGCGCGATGGGCTCGTCCTTGCGCCCCTTGCGAAGACCATCTTGAAGGATGGCGGAGTATACGTCCGCGCCGAGCAGCAACTCGATGGGATCTCGGTCGAGATACTGCGGATCAGCCAGAGAGAGACCGCGGATGTGTGGCCAGGTGATCGTGCTTCGCACGATGGGACCCTGGTACGTCGAGAGGCGCGGAAGGACATACGCCATGACTGGCAGCGTGGCTCCCGTTACTCCGGAGATGAGGTTCAGGGATAGCCTTCCGCGTGTTGCTCCGGATGCTCCTCCAACCCCGGCGATGACCATCGGCGAGTGGATACGCGGCAGGCGCAAGCTTTGCGCCAAGGTCTCGGAGACCAGAGAGACTTCCGATCCCTGGTCGATCAGCGCGCGAACGTCTTGAGGCCTCCCCAGGTGGTCAGTGATAGTGACGCGTGCGGTGGCGAGGAGGATCGCCTTGCGGTCCGACGCGACTCGTTTGGCCGCTAGTGAGCTCGCTCCGTCGGATGATGCGTATGCGTCGTGGAGTAGTGTGTGGTGTCGCGACTTGCACGTGAAGCAAGTTTTTACAGACTGACATTTGGCCAGGAAGTGATTCCCAAGACAATTGAAGCACAGTCTGTTTGCTTCGACGAAGTTCTTTCTGTCGCTCGCGCTTTTCGATTTGAACTCCGTGCATTGCATGAGGGAGTGCTTGCCCTTGCATGCGGCGCACGTCGAGGAGTCGGATGTGCGTTTCACGAAGTGCGATTTCGCGGACCGGGAAGTTCCTCCGGATTTCGCACCAGAGTTCGGCTGCACGGCGTTCAGGGTGAGGATCTGCTTGGCGATGAAGTCCATCAGCACGTCATTACTCGGAGGATCGACGGAATCGCGTATGGAGGACTCCCATTCCATCCGGGTCAGCGGGTCAAATCGTTCGACAAGTAAGTAATTAAATAGATCCATCCCGTGCGTGGCAATGGGCCTGTCGATGCTCTCTTGAGCGTTAATGGCGGTCGTGGCGGCGTTGAATATACGGCTTAGCTCGTCGGCGCTTGCGGCTCTCATTTTTGGCACGGCGGTGAAAGCGGCGAAGTTGGCGCGAATGAGTTCCCGCTTGTTCTCGTAATGAGAGCTCAAAATCGTCCACGCCCGCTCATAATTGCCCCCGACAATTGGTAATGACCGGATTAATTTTTCCGCAGGGCCTTGCAAGCTTGTACGGAGGTAGTGGAGCTTCTCTACGTTGGAGATTGACGGATTGCCTCCTATGATGGACAAGAATATGTCGCGGAACGCCGGCCAATCTCCGTACGCGCCAGAGAACGTCTGGAGTTTTATCCGCGGTAACGACGTCTTGAGCGCGTGCTCCTGGTGAGCCTCGGTCTTGGGCGCGTCGGACGGCTCGCTATTGAGTTGGTTCGCGTACCCGACCAACTTGCTTCGCTGTGTAACGTACGTTGTTTCCGCAATATCGATAAAATCAGCCTTAGCGTACTCACTCTCGAGATATTTGTCTTTCAGCGCTGACTTGATGAGTTCGTGCTGGACCTCGAACTTGTTCCACAGCGTCTCGAGGAGGTGTAGGCGAGCTTTGATGACTTCGGCGGTGATGTTTGAGACGCCCATCTTGCGCAAGTTGTCCACTGTGCGAGACATTCGCCCGTGGATATCGCTCTGTGCGTCGAGCAACGACTTCACATCGACACTCATTTTAACGGATTGTTTTTCTGTTCAGGTTCGCGCACTGGACGACACACGTGAATTTCACCCACGAACTGCGGATGCGGACAATAATCCGGCTCGAAGGACCAGAAAATGTTCGCGGATGAGCGCGTCGTTGAGAGAGGCGCGAAGCGATAGAATTTGAAGGAAGACGCCACACGATTAAATGATTGAGATGAGCCACGACACGTAATTTTTTTTGAGTTTTTGATTTTTTTATTGTACGACACCACAATTATAAAAGTAAAGAATAAATAAATGAATATGTTCAAAATCTGAATAACAAATCTATTTCAGATTCTAGAGCGGTTCTTACACAGCGGTTTTAACAAAGCGGATCGAGAAAAGTCCAAGAGAATGAGCGGTCGTATAATAGCGGTTTATCGAAGCGGTTTTTATAAGAAAGAAAGCGGTTGAGCGTAAAGTGCGAGACTTCTGCGGTGCTCGCGTGCGGTGCCCGTTATATAGAGCGCAGATTTTTGGGCCCGCTGCGACGTGGCCCAATAATTTTAATTGTTTAGCGGTGACCTCCTTGCGGCGCGCACAATTGGCCGCCGATGAGGTCTGACGTTGACAATTTGTTAATTGTCATGCGCGCAGCTTTTTTCTCTCAGCTGATTGGCAATCAGCTGATTGTGACGTATGGGCGCGCATGCCCATACGCCTCTCTAATTTTGTCGACGGTTGACAATGTTATTGCCAATGTTTATTGTACGCGTTTCTTATATCCCAAAAAAATCGGAGATAACGAACGATCGAGTTTTTCTGGCGGATTGAGATTTCGAGAAGTTTTTCATCGCCCGTTAAATTTAAATTATAAGATTGTTATAATGCGAGCAACGCGGTTATTTATTCATGCGAACCTTTTACCCGAATGATTTTTATGATTTTCGAACATCTTCTTTACCAAAATTTTATTTAAAGCATAATTTTATGTTATAAGATAAAATAGTAAGCGACTCATGCGGTGGTAATCACCCGTCGGGCGGTCAGCTGCGCCCGCGCTCGCGGCACGCCGCGCCGCTCCTGCCTGCCTTCCGTACCCGACGCGTGATTTACTAACTATTTTTGCTCATAATTCAAAAACTACGCTTCAAATCAAATTTTGGTAAAGGAAAAATTGTCAGAATGGTGTCAGGAATACGTCATTTTACAGACGGAAGGTTTTTCGGGATCGCCCTGTATATTATATATATTATTATTATTATATTATATTATATATATTTATATTTGGCTTGTAAAATAGATATAGTTATTTACCTTGCGTTCCAATTATCATACCTTACTGGCTCTTGCGAATTTTTAATTAATAATTTAATTATTTATTATTTAACTTGCATTTTATTATTTATCACTACTCAACATGCGGTTAATGATACATGTCACTAATGACACATATGACACATGTCATTAATATCGCAAAGCGTCATTAGCGTAATCTTCTGTCGAGAGTAGGAAATGTACGTTTTCTCTTTCTATGTGTTGTGTACATGTGCGTTGATGACCATGATGATGATAGACTTCTTAATTGAAAATTTTCATATTTCGACTTTGCGTTATGATATCTCCGTTTATAGAGTACGCAGCACAAAAATAAAGATACTTTCTTTATACAATTCAAACCCGCTCTATCGATTAAGGCTAGTAAGAATTCAATCCGTTCAGCCGTTATTGAAATCCGATAATCTGAGTTACTCTCAACTGTCCGACTCGCGTATAGATACACGGAGTGCCGCACTAATGCTTCGCATGAACTTGGCGCGAGACACTACCGTGTCTCTTGATATGACTCATAATATATTCCTTATTGATTTTTTATATCATTTAGGAATTGTGTTTTATAATTTATTCATATTGAAAATGAAACCTTTCTGTAAAAAAAATTTTGTTCAATAATTAGTACATTTACCTTATATCGCGTTACAAAGCAATTTTTGATTCTTATTATTTCTATATTTACTTAGTTATTAACATGTTTCATAAAAAACCAAAATTAATTTATAAGAAGAATCCCTATGTGAGAAAACGCCAAATACGTAGAAGAGTAATGGCAATAAATAAGTAAATGACATGCTTGTTACGCTTAGTGAGAATAACCAAAACACCGAAAAAATCGATAATGTTTCTACTGATAATAATAATGGAGAAGTATATAAGAAAGATAATACTATTGATACCGTTGTGCATTGTAACAACAGTATGTCTAATGAAATTGATTTTAATTTTAAATATTTATGTAATAGTTCTAATATACTTGATAATAATAGTAATCCATTTCATGGTACTTATAATACTCAATTAATTGAAAATATTCTTTTTGACAACGAATTACCTGTATCCATTAAAAATTATAAGATTTTATCTATTAATAATGACAATAATCTTTCCGATGAAAGTGACAATAATCGACTGGCTCTCGTATATCGACCACGTGCGCGGTAAATCGCGAGAAATGCGTTCGCTATACGTGCGATCGTAAAGAGTTGGCGAAACCGTGTAAGACATCCCCGCAATCGATCTTCGTGCGATTTTCGTGTGATGATTAGCGTGTGTGAGTGTTGCGTGTAGTGAATTTGAGTTATTTTTTCGTCATTGTCGCGCCCCTTTGCATCGTCTTATTCGCGTCTATTTCGTTGGTAATTGTGTGTGTGAGTGTGTCGCGATGTGTAATAAACTACGATAGATTGCGAGATTGCCGAAATTCGAGAGATTCGCGTAGGTAAAGAGCGTTACGCCGAAAAGTAAAGTGCGAACCGCGTAAACGGCATCCGACGGCTATCAATTATCGACCGCATTGACCGTGCTCGTCGCCAGCGAGTTCTATCGTCTTCGCAAATTAATTAATTATTCTCACTTGATCATTAGGCATTCTTTCGAACCGATTGTTATTAATCATAGGATCGAGATTAAGAATTAGAGCGAGTATAGGTGCGGGTTCGCAGGAAAGATCCCGTAAAGTAAGACGACGATTTGACGGTCGAATTATCGTTATGTTTCCGAAATGCCGTTCGGCCACGAGAAGTCTGGCCATAAAAGAAATACAAGGAATGTCTTAGTGCTTTCTTAGATTTTCGATTTCGCGTGAATATTCGATCCGTCTGATTCACGTTTGGCTAATTTCGATAGATTATTGCATTGATTATGATCACCGCTGTTAACTTATTATTTGTTATATTTTGTTATTTCAAATATTCTAATTTATGTTACTCTTATTTTTCTTTAATTTGTTATTTCTTTTATTTTATTTTCTTTTTTAATAAATTTGTTATAATTCCTTTTCATATTAAATTCGCGTCATTTATTTGAGTGTTAGCTTTTCGTGAGTGTTAAATTTTGTCGAATTCGCGAATTTCCTTAAAGCCTCGTATAGAATAAGTACAACACCCTTTTCCGTAGACCCTGCCCCTTTACCGTTAGACAAGCTAGTCGGCCCGTGGCGAATAAGGCAAGCGTTTGTCGCGTTATTTTGGCGTTTAGCGAACTAATTCGTGAAAAACCGTATTTGGCGCCCAATTTCATGTTCTCGATACGGCCTTCGCTTCGCCGCGACTCGCGCGAAACACCCTCCATCCTTGTTCCTCCGAGCGCGAGTATTCTTTTTCGTACTTGTGTTTTTGATGACGTTTTCGCTCCCTCTCATCCTCCTTAACACCCGAGGATAATAAAATAATAACGTCGCAGTACGTATGAAAGATAAATTTATCGTAGAGTAACAATTTCCAAAACCCACCCCTTCGGGGTTGAATGTAATAGCTTACAAACGGAGCCGTAAAAATACGGGAATTCTGCTATTAAATAAAATTTAAAAAATGTAATTTGTCGTATAGTAACAATTTTCAAAAACCATCCCTTATAAAAGCAAATTTCAAAAACTACCCTTTGAGGATAACAAATAATATCTCGAAAATGATGCGTCGCAGAAATATGGAACTTACGTCGTTAGTTATTTCTACAAAGACTAAATTAACGTAGAGTGACAATTTTCGAAAACCCTTGGAGATGAAATCTAATATCTCGAAAACAGTGTACCACAAAAATATAAAACCTGTGCTGTTCGATAAAACTTATAGAAAGACTAAATTAACGTAGTGATAATTTTTAAAAACCCTTTGGGAGTGAAATCTAATATCTCGAAAACTGTGTACCAGAAAAATTTAAAACCTGTGTCGTTCGACTTGCCGTAAGACTTATAGAAAGACTAATTTAACGTATAATAATAATTTTCGAAAACCACCTCTTGGGGGTGAAATCTAATATCTCGTAAACTGTGTACCACAAAAATATAAAACCGCTGCTGTTCGATAAGACTTGTAGAAAGACTAATTTATAGTAATAATTTTCGGAAACCACCCCTTCAAGTACATTTATTAATATTATATAAAAACACAGATTTGTGTGAAACTTGACAACCAAGTGGACTGTGAATTTCGTAATTCATCAAAAGGTAAATATTGTGAAATTTTTCTCATTTCTGTTTAGACAATATATTTTGATATGTTATATATTAATCTTAATAAAGAGAATAGACAGTTATTATTTTGTGGAAAGTCTAGAAGAAAGCGGGATGAAATTTTTTTCCATCTTTAAGTGGTACTGAAATAAACTTTCTGGAAAGAGATTGGGAGGATACTATAAAGATATTTATCTAGTTATCAAACTGTAAGGGGCTATCGCACAAACTTTTTCACATGTATTACATTAAGTACTGATCGTAACTTAGATTCACACATAATTTTAAATTTCAATCAACGCTGAAGAAAATTGTAATTTAGTGGTACAAAAGTGTAGTTGGCCTCTAAATGCTAAAAATGTATATATATTTTTTGCAGAAAAGATAAATTGGTAATTATATACGTTAGCGATTCCTCACCGATTTCAATGACCTTGAAATATGTTGTCGGGAGCATGATTCTGAACAACTTTTCCTTATACATGTTACTGCCGCTCGGCCTTAGTTTTCGAGATATTTATAAAAATATTTTATGGTTTTACAATATTGTCACCATTATGAAATAACTTTTTTGCACAATGTATTCAGTTTTTGACAAAGTAATAATGTTTACCAAAAAGAGTTGTAAAGCGAGATCCTACCGGCGGGGTGGTTACGGGAGGGGGGCCGAAGGCCCCCCTTGCACCCCCTGCGTGTGTGTGTGTGTGTGTGTACACATACATTTCTGATATTTTTAAATTGTATTAAATTCTATGCAAGGGGGGCCTTTGGCCCCCCTCCCGCAACCACCCCGCCGGTAGGATTTCGCTTTACAACTCTTTTTGATAAACATTATTACTTTTTCAAAAACTGAATACATGGTGCAAAAAAGTTATTTCATAATGGTGACAATATTGCAAAACCATAAAATATTTTTATAATTATCTCGGAAACAGGCCGAGCGGCGGTAACATGTATAAGGAAAAGTTGTTCAGAATCATGCTCCCGATAACATATTTCAAGATCATTGAAATCGGTGACGAATCGTTAATGTATATAATTACCAATTTCTTTTCTGCAAAAAATATATATACATTTTTAGCATTTAGAGGCCAACTACACTTTTGTACCACTAAATTACAATTTTCTTCAGCGTTGATTGAAATTTAAATTTATGTGTGAATCTAAGTTACGATCAGTACTTAATGTAACACATGTTGTGAAAAAGTTTTTGCGATAGCCCCTTACAGTTTGGTAGTAGTAGTAGTAGTATAATAAGAACGGGTGGGGCTAGATCAGTCCCTGATGTCACCTAGATCTAAAAGATCTTCTGTAATCCCGTGGTTGTCTGAGGTTATAAGTGGCGATCCAATTTGGCCCTTACAAGAAGGTTATGTAGATCGCCCACCTTCACGTTTTGTAATGCACTGGGTTCAATGAACATGTGACTCCAGAGTGTGTATCTTCTGAGAGTAAGTGCAGGGCAGTAGCACAGAATGTGAATGCTGTCCTCTTTTTCTTCGCCGCATAGCCGGCAGTCTTTCCGCTCGGCCAGGCCGAGATTAAATAAGTATGCTCTGAGGGCCACATGGCCCGTGAGCAGGCCAATGGAGATGTCGAGCTTCTTTCTGCTCATAGTTAGTTCATCCATCCTTTTAGAAAGGGGTCGGTTCAGCAATAACTTGGCTTGACGACAGCCCTGAACCTGGCCCCACGAAACCAGATGTTCCCGTTTCAGAGACTTTTTGATGAGTCCTTTACCTATGGTAAAGGGGACGCCGACGACTTGTCTAGCCGGGACCTCGAGGGTGCCTAGCTTTGCCAGCCCGTCCGCCACTTCATTGCCATGAATTCCCTGATGACCGGGAACCCAGACTGAGGTGATCCTATTGGATTTGCCTAGTCTGTTGAGCGCTAGCATGCAGTCCCAAACCACCGAGGACTCAGTGGTGGTCTTGGCTAGAGCGTTAATGGCTGCCCTACTATCGGAGCAGATGAGTATATTTCTATTGGTGGCTTTAACTAAGGTTAAGGTGTTTGCGCACTCAAGGATTGCTAGAATCTCAGCTTGGAAAACCGTGGCCAGCTCCCCTAGGGAGTAAGATTCCCTGTGGTTAGTCCTTGAGCCGTAGACTCCAGCTCCAAATCGTCCTTCCGCCTCCGAGCCATCCGTATACCAGATGTCCCAGTTTGGCCGGCAGATTCGTTCTGGTTTACTCCAATCTTCCCTAGAAGGTATCTGGGTTTTGAAGAACTTAGAGACCTGGGATTTCCTAGGTATTCTATCCTGCAGCAGAGAGAATGGGTGTTCATGGAGGAACGATAGCCTGGCATGACCAAGATGCCGTCCTCTCCACTCACCCTGACACTTTAGTCTGTAGGCAGAAAGTTTGGCTGTGCTGATAATTAAGCGGTCCAGGGGTGGGAGACAGAGTGCAATCTCAAGCGCTTCTGTAGGGGTGGTTTTCATGGCTCCCACCGCCGCCCTGAGGTAACAACCCTGTAGGCTTCTGAGTAGGTTCCTGGCTCCCACTTTCTCCACCCTGGGCCACCAGACCACCGCAGCATATGTGAGACGGGGCAGTAGAATAGCTTTGTAGATCCAGAGGACAATATTGGGTTTTATGCCCCACGTTTTACCTACAGCCCTTCTACAAGCCCACATGGAGGTATAAAATTTCTTATGTTTGACTTCAAGATGAAATTTCCAGCTTAGTTTGGGATCAAGATGTATCCCCAGGTACTTCACCGAAGAAGTGTATGGTAGCTCTTTGCCCCAGAGCCTCAAAGGCCCTAATAGGTTCGGGCTTGTATTTTCTGGTAAAAATCATGGCCTCGGTCTTAGACGGATTAACCGTGAGACCTTTGGCTTGACACCAGCTTGGAATAATCTTAAGTGCTTTGTCCATGAGCTCCTTAAGAGTTGAGAGAAAGCTGCCTCTCACGATTGCAGCCACGTCATCCGCGTAGCCACAAACGAGAAGGCCCGCTTCTTGTAGTTTGACCAGAAGTTCGTCTACCACCAGGCACCACAAGAGCGGAAAAAGAACGCCGCCCTGCGGGCAATCTCTGGCCGGGAGACCACTCAGTTTTATCTCCATAGTCAACAGTTAAAACTCTGTCCGATAGCATACTTTGCGTCCAGTCGATCAGAGTTTCGGGGATGTGATGCCTGTACATGGCCTCTTTGATCGCTGTATATGAGGTGGTGTCAAATGCCCCCTCAATATCCAGAAATAATGCTAGGGCATAACCTCCAGTCGCCAGCTGTGTCTCAATCTTGCTCACAAGGTGATGAAGGGCAGTATCCGTGGATCTGCTCGCCCTATAGGCGTATTGAGAAAGTGCCAGCGGTCGGGTAGTAAGGGGATATGTCCTAATATGGCTGTCTATCAGTCTCTCCAGTGTCTTCAAAACAAAGGAGGTGTGGCGGTACACGCCACACGAGACGCAATAATACATCTCGCGAGAGCGCGCCGACTTCGAGTATACACGCCAACCTTGCTTTCTCGCGAGCGGCTACCGCCAGCCTTGCTTTCTCGCGAGCGGCTAATAAACCGCGCGCCAAGTACCGAGCACCTCCGCCAGGCGTCGCACGCCAACTGCGCTGTTCCCGTAAGCCAAAATCAGCATTCAAGGAATATAAGAGGGACCCCCGCGGAGTGAAATCACCTTTTTTCTTCGATCGCTCACCCAGCAAGTCAAGAAGAAGCATCAGACTTACGACCAAGAGATCAACGACAGGACATCACGGCGACCAAGGAGAACGAGCCTCTGCTTGAAGAGATTTCTTCAAGGAAGAAGACGAGGCCAGCACCACTCTTCTCCGGGAAGACCCGGAAGGTCGACAGACTAGGGGCATCCCTGCCTCTACAAGAGACCGCCTCGACTAGAGGCGACTCCCATCCTGCGGTGGGGCTTCGGGATCCTCCACCTCGCAACAGGAAGCGAATCCTGGGAGTCAGCGTTCCCACGCCTGCCGTCAGGAGCGTCAGGAAGGTCATTTACGACCCTTCCCTGACACCGAGCATAAGGCGCGTAGGAGAACGATCCCAGTCTTTCCGCCGCTCAGTATGCATAGTCCGGCCTCACATCAAAAGGAGGCCTAGTGGGCCCAGGAACGTCATCCTGCCAACGGAGCCGACGAGTTTGCCACTATCAACCCCGGCCTCTGTACACTTCGTGGAGGCCATCCAGTGGTATACGCCACCACGTCTGTCTCCAGTACCGTCTTCGCCGGAGGTTGCCTGCGCGCCCAACTATAATCACGCAGACCCTTGCGGAAGCCAAGGTCGCGGCGACACAGACCTCACTAGAAGTCGTCAGTGGGAACTCAAAAGGGCTCCAGTAAGAGCAGGATCCGGGACGCCAGTACGCAGACCGAGCCCCTAGGAGCACGATTTTGCTACGCCAACAGAAACTCCCCTTATAAGCGTTCTCGCTACCAATGTTAAAAATACTTGACATATATATATTTATGTACAACGTAAAATAAATGCTCTTTTACCTATTCTACCGTGTGATCAATAAGTAAGAACCAGACATATTCCCAGCGGTTCCCTACAGTAGGTAAGGCTAATGGGTCTGAAGTCTTTGGCCAAGATATGGCCGTTTCTGCCTGGTTGAGGTATAAAAGTGACTCTGGTGCCACTCCAGACAAGGGGCCAAGGGCTATGCTAGCCCTAAGCACTTTAACTAGGGGGACTATCAAAAGGCTCAAACCCTCTTGTAAGCAGGCGGGATAAATCCCGTCTGGTCCAGGTGATTTATAGGGCTTGAAGGTTTTAACAGCCCATTCAACACCTATACTAATTAATAACTATTACGTAAATCCTTGTAGGGCAACTCGTATATGAACATAATAATTATAAACAGTTTTTTTATTATATTAATATAATATAATAAAAAACAACACACTTACAAAATTGGTTTTTATTAAAGGTTCAATTTCGTCAATGTCATCATTTCAAGCTATAATTTGAATACGTCGTCCATTTCCATTATTTAAATAAAATTTAAAAATAATAATATGCGTAGAATGAGCATAAATGCGTGTTTAAACAAAATATTTTACAATAATCAAAGAAAAAATACCGAGAAACTTCTATAAACGTTTCTAGAAATTTCTAAAAATTTTCTCTAAGCTATATCTCGGTGATTCACCACGGGAAAAATATTTAACGATGTTTTATTAGGGAAGATTTTTTTTCATTATGAAAATATTTTTCTTAACTTTCTAAAATAATTAGAAAGAGACTTGTAAATCTAAATGATAGATATTACGTGCGGGGATATATCTAAATGTTTAATGTAAAAAATGTGAAATCATCAGATTTCTTAGTCGATACGGTATACAGGGTGATTCTGAACAGACGTTTGTCTTTAAAAAGATAAATTGTCGAGTCTATTCTAAGACGATTTTCCCTTTACCAAAATTGTCTACGAGGCTTAGTTTTTAAATTATTAAATAAAATAGTTCGCGAATTACGGAACGAGTACAAGAGGTAGACAGGGACGGCGCAACTCACCGTCCGATACAGGCGATCATGTGGGGCGCGCGACGCGATCAGCTGATTGCTGCACACGATGAGTGTAACAATCAGTGTGTGTGTGTGCGCGCGCGCGCGCGTGTGTGTGTGTGTGTGTGTGTGGGGTGTATTTATGCACGCGTATCCACACATGCACCGTACTCTCTCTCTTTCTCTCTCTCTCTCTCTCTCTCTCTCTCTCTTTCTCCCTCTTTCTCTCTCACTCTCTCACTCACTCACTCACTCACTCACTCACTTATTCTTACCTTAATAATGAGATTCTTCATACTGCTGATCAGGGTTGGGTTTGATACGCATTCCAGAAGTATCCTACGTATGATATGTGAAATTGCGTATGATACGTAGGATACGTATGAAACTATGGCTATGTTAAGGCTGTGTTCCGAAATTGACTGCCAGTACTGAAAAGGCAGTTAATTTCAGAACACCACCTAAATTGACTGTTAGATTTCCAGCTGACAGTCAATTTTGGCTTTAAGTTTTGGACAAAGCTTATGATTTAACATGCAGTCTATAAATAAAAATCAAAAAAGAAGTAATATTGAAAATGTAAGTGCAATATATATATATATATATTTGCTATTATTTGCTTACTAATATTTGCTATTTTACTAATGCATTAATCTATTATGTGTATATATATAGATCAATAATGATGCAATTATAAAAATTCGTCTTATATCAAAATATATGTTTATAGATTGTTTCTGAAATATATGGACAATGTGGACCTGTACCACCAAAAAATCCACCAGTTCAGTCAAAAAACGACATTGATATAGTTCTTGCAAAATTCTTTTTTGGATGCAATATACCATTTAAAGTTATTGAGTCAATACATTTTAAAAATTTAATAGCTGCACTTAATCCTCACTATCATTTACCAGGAAGGAAATTCTTATCTAATAATTTATTAAATAAAGTTCATGAAGAAATTGTTACTGAACGCAAGAAACATTTGGAAAATAATGACTGTGTATTACTTATTGATGGATGGAAAAATTCTGCGGCAAATAGCAAGCATGTCGTATGCACTATTCATAATGCAGATTATAAGAGGCAATTTTTTATTGAGTCATATGATATAACAGGACGTTCAGAAAATGCAGAACTATTATTAGAAGTTGTTAATAGTGCAATTGAATTGTCAAAAGACTTATGTAGCACAAATATTTTTGCAATAGTATCTGATAATGCTTCACCTATGATTAGTATGGGTAATAGGAGTAACTTGTGGTACTCAACTTGTAACAGTCATAGTGGTAATTTATTAGCCAAATCCTTAGTAGATGGAGAATTTGCAAATGAAGTTAATGCGTTTTTAAAGGAATTCAAAAATCCTGGTCTACAGCGTGATATTATAAATAAAGGTGGTAGTAAAATAAAGTTAGCTTGCGAAACTAGATGGAGTAGTTATAGAGATGCCTTCAAATGTATCTTACAAAATTTGAACATAATGAGAAATATAGCATCAACAGCTTCATATCCTTTAAAAGCAAGGGTTTTGGAACTTCTCCAAGATCAAAAGTTTGAATTAAAATTAAAGCAGTATGTCGAAATATTAAATCCAGTTTGTATGTTAATAAATAAATGCCAGAGCTCAACATGTAATGTTGCTGATGCAACTCAATTATGGTTAACATTAACAATACCATCAACCGATGAATTTCATAAACATCTACTTACAGAACGTTTAAAAAAAGCTATACAACCAATAGGAATGGCAACTAATCTTGTACATCCATCTTATCAAGGTGAAAAATTATCTGCAGAACAATTAGAGCGAGCATTACAATTTCTTAATGGAGAATTAAATCAGGAAGGAATAAATGAGTTAGATGCATATTTATATAAAACAGGTATTTTTTTAAAATTATTTAACAAGAAAATTACAGATCCACATGTATTTTGGGCAATGTGTGAAAGAAGGGTTCCTAATCTTTCAGCACTTGCTAAAAAATTATTAAAAATTCCTGCCTCTTCTGCTGAATTAGAAAAATTATTTTCCAATTGGTCTTTTGTTCATTCGTTCTTGCGAAATCGACTATTGAATGAAAAGTCTAAAAAACTTGTCGATATATACTATACACTGAAGACTATGGAGAAACATTCTGAATTATGTCAAAACAATGTATTTTTAAATCCATTTGATTAATATGTTTATTTAATGATTATTAATATTTTTTATTTAAATTATTTTAAATTTGCAAATAAAAATTTACAAAATCAACAAAAATTATTTGAATTAGAAGTGTTTGACTATTTTATTATGGTATCACAACAGAGTATTATTGTACAAAATATGCATGACATATTTAAAAAAACAATACATTTATATTCTTACATTTTAGATCACAGATCAATGTTTACATATTCGTATATATTATTTGTATTGTATCTTTAGTTTAACTTATATGTTATATGTATCACAAGATAATTTTACATATAATTTGTTTCTCATATATCTTAGGACCTAAAATATTCACTAATATCACAAAAACATAGTTATATATTACACAGTTATATATTATTATAAAACATATATATGCAATAAAATAAAAAAGATACAATTTATTGTAATATCACATATATTACTCAAAAAACAAAGTATTTATTTTTCTAATTAATATTTTGTGATCTATTTAAGATAACATTTTTTATTTGTTACAAAACTAAAAATACTTTTTAAATATTTTTTTATTAATACTGGTGAGTTTCAGAAATATGAAACAATAATAAAACAAAAACATAATATTATTATATATAAATATATAGTTATATCAGGTATCAGGTAATTGCATATGTATATGCTAAAGTTAAATAATATTAAAAATTTATAATTTTAGCTTTCTGCTTCATTTAATTTTAAAGTGTAAAAAAGACATTTAATTTTCTCTTGCTGATCTTGTGTTAAATTATTCTGAGTAATCTTGTTCATATTTGTATAAGGAACGCATGCAGGAATTTGAAGTAGCTTTTGTGCAAGTTTTGCTAATTCCCCATATTTACGTTCTGCTACTGTCCAAAACACCATTACATCATCAATATTTTTGTCAAATAATTTGGAAAATATTTCCGTTTGTAACATATATTTCGTATACTGTGTCATACCTTCTCCTGACAAATTATCAATAAAAAACTCCTCAAGTGTAAAAGCATATTCATCCTTTTCCATAAAAATATGACCTTTATACTTAGGATTTAAATAATTACTTACTAAATGAATAGGACTGACAATAGATTTGAATATATTATTAAGAATATCAGTATATTGCATCAGTATTTTTTTATCAGATTTCATAAATTGAAACCAATATTGAATAGCGTCTGCAATATTGCATTGTATATTTAATACTTTACTTTTCAAATTTTCGATTTCTAGAGAAAACCTAATAAGCTCTTCAATTTCTTGTTCAAAGAAATCATCAAATACCAATTGCAATATATCGGTGGTAACCTTAAACCTTTGCCCAACAATCTCTCTCATACTTTTTAAGTTTTTTAAGCATGATTCAAGAACAGCACGATAATTATCCCATGAATTAGAATTATACAATACGATTTTTGTCCCTCCTAAATTTATAATATTTGATTCCATGCACTTGAATGCCTCTAATAATTTATTTACTTTTGTTATTAACTCAGGACGAATAAGACTTCTGTATTGATCTTATATATTGCATGTGACACTGAAAAATCAAAATTTCTGTTTCAATATTTTCTAAATTGACATTAATTTTATCCGACATTGTCACTTCCAAATTATGAACAACCGTATGAATTTTTAATTTCATACTTTCGTATATATATTTTATACAGTCACGAATAAATATATCTAAACTAAGTTTCAATTCATATTCATTAGTTTCAGTACACTTATTTACATTGACAAACACATATTTGTTTTCAATATTGCGAAGTAGACTTATTATTGTAGACTCGTCAACTTTTAACACTAATAATACCGGAATTAATCTAACTTTTAACGAGTCAATTGTAAAAACATTTTGAGCTTCATTTAAAACATCATTTAAAAGATAATTATTGTTGGGCGCTGTATAAGCAGGTCTAATAACGTTTAAAAAATCCTTAAAATATACTGATTCCATTTCCTTAAAATCCAATTTAGAAGCAATAAAAAAATATAATAAGGCTTTATCTATTTTTCGACGTTCGCTATTCGTAATATTATCAATAAACGATTTTACTTTGGTTTGTCGCTTGTTAACTTCACTTGTTTCAGTATCTTTTTTGTGTATTTGCAAAAATTGAGAATTTACTGATAACTGTAGATCTTCATGTATTGTATGTGCCTGTAAATTAAAAAAATATATATATATATAATTTCCAAATTACGATTGTAATATTAAATCAACTGTTGGATAAAATATATTGACTTACAGTATATCATAAAAAATTAAGTATAAGGTTAAAGTTAGTAATAGCAGTAGCATGTATGTAGCTGATTCGGAAAAGCAAGTATATAATTTATGATTGTTTTTTCAGAAGTTGAGAATCCTCGCTTTTTTGAATATTTCAATATCATAAATTTAATAACATTTGACTGTCTATATTATAAAAATAAAATAATTTTTTTACCTGATCCTGATATTGTCTATCATCATCACACACAATTTTTGAATTTTTCCTTAAAGTTACATTATTGTGGTCATCTAAATAATCTTCATCCAATGTAGAGTCATAATTATTTTCATCGTTAGCATGATCAGAAGTTTCAAGATTAGTTGATTCAGTTGATTCATAACGGCATTCTTTTCTATTAATATTTAATATAATTATTAGAAATCTCAATAATAATCTATTTATATGTATATAATAGATAATTAAATAATACTAACCTATGATCTTTTAGACGATTAATTGCAGTGTTCTGTAAGATTTTATTGCAAACTTTGCATTTTGCAATTAGTTTTCCTTTCTCGTTCCTCTTTTCAATAAAAGCTCCTTCTATCCAAAAAGAATGTCTGGGTTTTCCGCCCTTATTCATTATTACACTTTTTAATAACAACTCTGCACATAAGTAGTTGACAATGACAATATCATAAATCATAATACGCAATATCACATAACGCCAACGCAAATCACGTTTGGTTGATCTAAAATAAAGGTTAGGTAATGTATGATACGTACACATATGTATGAAACTAAGGCACGTATCATACTTAGTATAATACGTAGGATACCTATGTATGATTCATAAGGTATGATACGTTCCCAACCCTGCTGCTGATAAATAGCAGTGCCCAGTGTGTTGCACGATAATAATCGTCGTCGACGAGACGTCGTTTCTTCAACACGCAGTCTGACACAAATAAGCGGTTTTTTCTTTCATCACTTTCGACACTTTTACAAATTTACTCGCGCACTTAATCACTCACGATTGATAAAAGGAGGAATTTACCAACGGTTACGGTACGAATTTAATAAACGGTTAACGTATTTAATTATTAATTACACACTCGATTAAAGAAACGCGTTAACAGAACGCGATACTCGATGCAAAGCGCGCGACGCGACGACCGACAACAAGCAGGTCAGGTTAGTACTAGCGCGTAATGCTACACGTTTATGTTTGGCAGCGCTAGAGGCGCTAGTACTAACCTGACCTGCTTGTCGTCGGTCGTCGCGTCGCGCGCTTTGCATCGAGTATCGCGTTCTGTTAACGCGTTTCTTTAATCGAGTGTGTAATTAATAATTAAATGCGTTAACCGTTTATTAAATTCGTACCGTAACCGTTGGTAAATTCCTCCTTTTATCAATCGTGAGTGATTAAGTGCGCGAGTAAATTTGTAAAAGTGTCGAAAGTGATGAAAGAAAAAACTTCGCTTATTTGTGTCAGACTGCGTGTTGAAGAAACGACGTCTCGTCGACGACGATTATTATCGTGCAACACACTGGGCACTGCTATTTATCAGCAGTATGAAGAATCTCATTATTAAGGTAAGAATAAGTGAGTAAGTGAGTGAGTGAGTGAGTGAGGGAATGAGAGAGAAAGAGGGAGAAAGAGAGAGAGAGAGAGAGAGAGAAAGAGAGAGAGAGAGTACGGTGCATGTGTGGATACGCGTGCATAAATACACCCCCCCCCCCACACACACACACACTGATTGTTACACTCATCGTGTGCAGCAATCAGCTGATCGCGTCGCGCGCCCCACATGGTCGTCTGTATCGGACGGTGAGTTGCGCCGTCCCTGTCTACCTCTTGTACTCGTTCCGTAATTCGCGAACTATTTTATTTAATAATTTAAAAACTAAGCCTCGTAGGCAATTTTGGTAAAGGGAAAATCGTCTTAGAATAGACTCGACAATTTATCTTTTTAAAGACAAACGTCTGTTCAGAATCACCCTGTATATGCTGTTTCGGCATGAGAAAAAAATAGGTGAATTTAGGATGAGGGTCTCGCTAGGGTGGATTCAAGGCGAGAATATTTTCCATATTTTCCTAAATTATTTAGAAAGAGAATTGTTTTCTTAATCACTATTGCAAATATAACGGGTCTATTTTAAAATAAAAACCATTCACGGTTATCATAAGATGAGATTATTTTATTGGATGTCTCTAGTTTTTTTAACGTATGTTTAGGCTTTTAAGAATCTCTAGACATTATTATTATATTACGAGGGATGGTATTTGTCTGAAAGAACTATCGGCTGACTCATAAAATACGTGTATATACAGGTATTTTGTAACGTGTATATACAGGTATTTTGTAATTTAGACGATACAACGATTTAAAATATATTTTCTAGAATTTAAGCATTTTATTTTTATACTATAAGCGCATATGGAGAATCAATTATGAGCTCATTAGCGTTGGTGCTCGCGAAAGTCGCTGATGCGAGTCTACCCTCGCGCGAATACGCTTACTCGCGGTCGCGCACCGTGTATCGGCTAATCGGCGGTGCTCTCCCCTCGCACGCGTAACAGAGAACGCTAGCACGAGCACGCGGCCGGCGCGGATGGGGCCCTCCGTGAATAAGCTTATTTTCTTCTTACATTCCTGCAAATTATATTCGAGGAGCATGCGCATTTTTTGTTTAAGTTATTGTTGTTAAATATCTTCGTTTACTTTTTTATTTATGAGATTGTTCCTAAACACGAAATCGACTATTTTGTATAATGGACGTGCGCTGGAAACATTTTTGGACGTCGGTCGTCTGCGGTCCTACGGGATGCGGGAAAACAATTTTCGTGAAAACATTTCTTCAACATTTATCCCGCATGTCCGATGTCCGATTCGAGAGAATTTTATTTTATTACGCCAAGTGGCAAGATACGTATCAGTGCTTACATTGCAACGGAGAGAAGAGAAAAGCGAGAGCAAATATAGTGATAATGCTTTAGTAAAATCGAGGAAAAATATAATCGAATTTCACGAAAGGTTACCGCGCCCGGAGGATTATTCTAACGATCCGCTTTCTCCGAAATTGGTGATAATCGACGATCTTATGAGGGAATCATCTTCGTGCGACGCTATCGTGGATCTATTTACCAAAGGAAGTCATCATAAGAATCTCAGCGTTATACTCATTTCGCAAAATCTTTTCCATCAGGGGCGTGGGCAGCCCGACATATCACACACACAACGCGAATTATATAGTAATTTTCAAAAATCCACGCGATCGCGCGCAAATTCGTCATTTAGCACGCCAGGTATATCCCGACGATCCAAAATTTATGGAAGAAGCGTACTACGACGCTACCTCGAAGCCGCATGGATATTTATTGCTCGATTTGAAACAATCGACTCCAGACGAATACCGATTTCGCACGTGTATCTTTCCGGAGGATACTCTACATTACGTCTACATACCACGTAAATCAGTCATTAGAGGCGGAAGCGTATAAAAGAA
Source organism: Camponotus pennsylvanicus (assembly GCA_023638675.1). NCBI lineage: Eukaryota > Metazoa > Arthropoda > Insecta > Hymenoptera > Formicidae > Camponotus > Camponotus pennsylvanicus. The sequence goes on along the minus strand of JALHBL010000523.1, from coordinate 558,819 downwards.
CGGTATTCGCACCCGCGAGTTGTAGTTGTACGATTACGATTAATGGTGAAAAAAGCAGACCCTAACAAAACATCATCGACGGCGACAGCGAGGAATTTATCGAATAGCGCAATAAAGACTGCAAAACGCTGCATCGGAGAGAGGAACCTGTGTCTCTTAAAAACTCTATGCTATTTGAAAAAAATCAAAGAGCGGCGTTCTTACGCGATGCTGACAATAAATTTGTAAAGTGTATTCAGGAGTGTATTTTCAATACGCTCGAAGGTAACGTACCGCTCGAATCTAGCGAAAAAAGCGCTTGTCCAAGCATAAAACGACTTTACGGCGCATCGCGGCAAAGCGGGGTAATTTGAAGACTAAAAGAAAACTATTGGTATAACGTGGAGGATTTTTACCCTATATTATCGGCCCTATACTCGGTGCTTTATTATCACGGATTATCGGCGAGTGAAAAAAAGATACAATTCTTTATATCCTTTGTGTGGAAAAATAATAATATTTGGAAAAGTATTAAAAATGGAAAAGGCTAAAAAAATAGTTTTAATTTCTACGGAAAATCTCGAAAAAATGCAACGAATGTAGCAGCAACAAAATCAACAGTCGGAAAATGTTAATAATACGGAAAATGATAATAATAAATCTGTACGGACACCGGGAACCCCTTTATCACGACTCGATGCGGAGATGTGTCGTATTCTCAATCTCTCGACTCCCACCGACGAGAGTGAAAGATGGAAAATGTATAAAGAAGTACTTCAACGTTATCTTTACTTTGTTCGGGATGCAAAGAAGCGTTTTCGCAAAGATTCGCGTGGGGCTTTAAACGACGACGCCGATGATAAAACTGAACAGGACGAAGACATGTACTTGGAAGATGACGATACCGCTGAATTTACGCGTACTTTAATTAATAGCGTTGGAGATGGAGGTGACGCTAATAGTTTCGGGAAAAACGCGATCAATTGGCGAAAATGATTAAAAATATAATCGAAAGTGTGCCGAAAATTTATCGCTACAAAGCTCACACGCTATTGAAATATTTACTCGATGCCCCGTCGTCAAAGATAGGTTGGGATAGACAAGGACTCGTAACTATAAACGATGCGGTTGTAACGGGTTCGAATATTAGCGATCTCATAAATGACGCGATACGCGAGAGAAAAACAGTAAAAGCAATCGGAAGAGTTCAGTTTGCGCGATTACTGCACGACATAAACACACCTTCCAGTCTCATAGGAAATCGTAGTTTTTTACACGCGGGCAAAATAGCTCGTCGTATTAAAAGCAGCGAATTAGCAGCTGTTACTTCCACTCCGAAAACTCGTCGTTCACGCAGCAGGTTAAACGAGACGGTTGTATCCGAAGGAGATACGGTATTTATATCTGCCGATGAGGATGAGGATGAGGCTGATAAAACATTAGCAAGTAAGGACGAGAATTCCCCGACAAAGAAAGCAAGAGGTTTATTCGGTTGGAGCAAATTTTAATAAGATGGAACTCGAAAAATTATATTACGATCCTTCGCACTACGCGGGTTATTCAGCGACGGTCAATTTATCACGAGCGGCTAAGCCGAATTTCTCGTAACGAGGTTGTCGACTGGCTTAAATCGCAAGACGCGTACACGCTGCATCGTCCAGTACGGGAGGGTCCCGTTAGCGCACGGTGCGATAGCGCACCAACCCGATAGCACACGAAAAATTGACACAATTCCCGATAGCGCACCAACCCGATAGCACACGTCCCGATAGCACACAAAGTAAATCGCGCACAATCCCGATAGCGCACCAACCCGATAGCGCACCAACCCGATAGCGCACGGATTCACTTTGCAACTTTTCACGCGAAGCGAGGGGGACGGGGTGGGTGCGGGAGGGGGGGCCGAAGGCCCCCCTTGCACCCCCCCCCCGTGTGTGTGTGTGTGAGAGAGAGAGAGTGCGTGTGTGAGGGGATAGTGCTTTCGTGCGCTATCGGGTTGGTGTGCTATCGGGTTGGTGCGCTATCGGGATTGTGCGCGATTTACTTTGTGTGTTATCGGGACGTGGGCTATCGGGTTGGTGCGCTATCGGGAATTGTGTCAATTTTTCGTGTGCTATCGGGTTGGTGCGCTATCGCACCGTGCGCTAACGGAACCCACTCGTCCAGTACGACGAGAATTTCCGCGTTTACATTATAACGTGACAAATATCGATAATTTATGGGAGGCGGATTTAATCGATCTTCATAATCTTAAGAGTTATAATGACGGATATTCCTATCTACTGGTGGTTATCGATGTACTTAGCAAATTTGCTTGGGTAGAACCTTTGCGCGATAAAACTTCGGCGTACGTGATAAAGGCCTTTCGGAACATATTCTCGAGAAACAAAAAACGTTTACCTGTATACCTACAAACTGACAAAGATAAAGAATTTATCGCCAGTGCTGTACAAAAATTCTTAAAAGAAAAAAACATCTGTTTTCGTGTAGCTCGTAATCCTGATAATAAAGCAGCTATAGTCGAGCGTTTCAATAGAACACTTAAGGAGAGGATGTGGCGTTATTTTACGCATAAAAATACTCGTCGTTATATCGATATTTTGCAGGATATTGTTTGCGCTTACAATCATACTCGTCATTCTAGCATTAAAATGCAACCCGCGGCCATTACGTTGGAAAATGCGCGTATCGCGCGAGAAAATATGAATCGACGTTGGAATATCAATGATGATGATGATGATGCTGAAGGGAGGAAAAATCGTGGACGCAAACAAAAGTGTAAATACAAAGCGGGCGAACTCGTACGCATCAGTAGAGCAAAAGCAGCGTTTGAGAAAGGATACGAGGCTGGTTGGAGCGAAGAAATATTTCGAATTCATCGCGTTCTCGAATGGAGAAGACCTCCTGTATATGAACTAAATGATTTACAGGGGGAGGTTATAGACGGGATTTTTTACGAGCAAGAATTAGCACGTTATTAAAGACTTGCGAGAGGGAGAATTTATCGTAGATGTGTGATAAAAACCAAGGGACGAGGTAACAATAAACAATTACTAGTTAGTTGGTGGGGATATCCTTCTAAATTCGATTCTTGGATACCAGCCTCGAGTTTAATATCAAAATGAGGGGAAGAATTTTACATAATCCTCCCGAGCAATAATAGCATGCGATACTTTCCGGAAAATAAAACAACGTGTTTCACCACCGAATTACCTCAACGTATAAACTTAAGCGGTCGTTGGGAAGTAGCGCTCACGGAGATCCAGTTTCCGTGTAGCTTTTTACATATACGCCCTGGAGAAGGTACATTACAACTCCTCAATGTTAGAAGGAAGAACGAAGAGATAATTCCTGTAGACGATGCCGAAATACCGCCAGGCGTTTATTCAAATATATTCGATATTATAGAAACGATGAATTACGCGTCCAAATTGGTAAACTCGCATATCGTTTGGGAATTAAAAGCCGGAGGTAGAGTTGTGAAACTTTCTTGCGTAAAAGAGAAATGCGACATGGTCCATTACGTATATTTGTCCGACAAACTGTCGAATACTCGGTTTTGATATAGACAGTAAAAAACGTTCACGCTTACTTTTCCCGTCATTTCTTTTTGCACTCGAAGATGCTACCGAGCATATAATAGTCGACAAACTAGCTAGCTTGTTGCGAGGCATTCCCGACAAACTTTTCGTCTACTGTGACATTTGCGAGCCTTATATCACAGGTGATGTACAATCCCCCCTTCTTCGAATAGTCGCGCTCAATGCTCGAAATAATTATTCGTTTGCATCTAGCCAGATAACCCATTTTTCGCCCGCACAATACATCGCTTTGCGTCAAACATGTTTCCGAACAATCGAAATAGATATGAGATCAACTGGGGGGAGGTATACCATTCGAATTCGGAATGTTGACTGTGACTTTGCACTTTAGACGTATCGATTAGATATTATAAAATACACGGAATCTGCGAAAGAGAAAAAGTGCATTTGATCGTTCATTATTATTATTATTAATGGACTATTACTCGGTATATCGCGACGAATTACAGAACGGAGGGGGTCGCGGCGGCGGAATCCCGCGAGTTTTCGTCGGATCGCCCTATCAACGCGGTCACGGAATCGGTAGTTTTCTCGGGGGATTATTCAGACGCGTACTACCATATTTAGGTAAAGCCGCACGAGCTGTGGGGAAAGAAGCTTTACGAGCCGGCGTTAATGTAATCGAAGACGTCGAAAACAATACGCCATTTAAGATAGCGGTCAAACACCGTTTTGAAGAATCGCGAGACAAACTCAAGAGAAAAGCCAAAGAAAAAATAAGTAGTTTAATGAAGGGCTCGGAATATAAGTCTGATGCGAAAATGCATGTAGCTCAGTTCCCTTTTGTCGGGCTTGATAATCACATCGCACGATCCGCAATAACATCGGCTCGTAAGCGACGACGGACGAGCAAGAAAATCAAAGCGGTTGGGAAAAAAAGAACGAGTACAAAAGCACAGAGAAATAAAAAGAAGAAGAAAAGTCATACTGTTAAATATTGCGACCGGGACAATGGGCAGCGCGTCGGTAGATCACTCGGCAAAAAATGTATTCGAGTCAAGTAATGTAACAAATCACTTTTCTTTATTTTTTCACGACAACAATAAAGCACATTTACACAGCAAAAAAGAGAAACGGTATTGTTTAAGAGCGACAAGAATATCAACCCGCGACGAAAAACTCCGGTCGGCACCCAGCTGGCGACGAAAATTAGCGGAGCACGCGAAAACGGTGATCGAGCAAAAAAAGGTCTTTTTAATTAACAAACACCGAAGTGTCGACGAAGAAATTCGAGCTGAATTTCTGAATCCGCAAGTCACAGAGAAAAATCGGTTTATTCCGCGAGCAACGGAAAGCACGTCTTTAAATTTTGGAAAGCTGAATTGAGCGCGTCGAAGACTTTTTAGCAAAAGGCGCAGAGCTTCGCGATCGCGTCGATTTATACTCAAGCCCTTCTCGAAAGATCCAGATTTTTCAAGCACTCGACAGTTACTGATATAGCGTTTTAACGAAAAATTTAACGATCTAACGTGTTTTGTTGTTATTAGATCTTTCGAGAAGGGCGAGCGTTGTTTTCTGATTTGCGCTGACAAAGAGATATCGCGCTATCGGCTGCCAGGGGCGCCGAATTAAACTGTCAGGCCCTCGACTCTTTTTTAATTGAGGGCAATTACTTGATTCTTAATTTTCTCATGCTCGACGAGTTTCGAACATTCCGCCCGCCTCGCCCGGAGCTTCGGGCGAAAAGATGTGTAAAGACGGCAGGAATTTCGGCGCGTTAATCGTAATGCAGTGAGTTAATGGGTCGTTATGTTTAGTTAATTAGAAGTAAGTATAGTTAACAAAAAGGGTAAGATCACGAGCTAAATATATATATATATATATAAAAATTTTTTTTTTTTTAATGATTGTCTGGCCAGAGTGTGTGAGCATGGGTTCGTCATCGCCGGGCAGGAATACTAGTTTTGTCACTGGCCGGGTAAGTGTGTTGGTCGCGGTACGGATCTCGACCACACGCACGTGGCCATCAGCACCTGGATACAGCCTAATGATGCGAGCGAGGGGCCACTTCGTGGGAGGTGTTAGCTCGTTGATGACCAAGCAGAGCCTCCCGACACGAGCTTCTTCGTTGATTTTGGACCATTTTGGCCGATGAGCCAAGGTATGTAAGTACTCCTTATCCCACCGATGCCAGAAATGATCCTTCATCTGCTGCAGCATTTGCCACCGGGTGAGACGCGAGGGGGGCTCCTCGGCGATGGACGGCTCGGGAATCGCAGTGAGGGCGGAACCGACAAGAAAGTGGCCCGGGGTCAGCGCGCTGAGGTCCTCAGGGTCGTCGGACAAAGGCTGGATAGGTCGCGAATTGAGGCACGCTTCTATTTGAGTGAGTAATGTGGCCATTTCCTCATACGTGAGAGTGGCGTCTCCGATTACGCGCCGGAGATGGTACTTCATGGACTTCACGGCTGCTTCCCAGATTCCGCCGAAGTTGGGCGCCGCCGGAGGGTTGAAGTGCCATTGGATCCGCTCTCGGGCTGCGAAGGCGGCGACACGCTGTCCCTCCTGGCTGGCGGCGGAAAACAGCTCCTTGAGCTTGGAATCAGCGCCGACGAAGTTAGTGCCGCAGTCGCTGTGCAGCGTGCGGCACATCCCTCGCCGAGCGACGAATTGACGTAAGGCGGCCAGGAAGGCGTCCGCGGTGTAGTCCGAGGCGACGTCAAGGTGGACTGCCCTGGAACTTAAGCAGATAAATACCGTAATGAACGCCTTGCTCGCCTTGTGTCCGCGGCCCTTGCTGCTGCGTAGCCAGACCGGCCCAGCGTAGTCGACGCCGGTGCTCAGGAAGGGACGGCCCGGGGTGACCCTCGGTGCTGGGAGATCCCCCATGGGAGGCTGAGAAACTGCCGCCCGCCATCGCAAGCATGGAAGACATCTGTGGATGTGTCCCTTCACTAGGGAGCGGCCACGAGGGATCCAGTACTCCTGGCGGATGGAGCACAGCGTCAACTGTACTCCGCCGTGCAGCGTTCTCCGGTGGTAAGCATCGATGATGAGGTGGGTGATCCGTGAAAGTGCGGGCAGAATTATAGGGTGAGCCTGGTCGAACGGCATCCGGGCGTGGCGCAGTCGTCCGCCGACGCGCAGGACTCCGACCTCATCCAAAAACGGACCAAGCTTCACGAGAGGGCTACGCTTAGATAGCGGCTTCCCCCCTCGCAAAGCAGATAACTCCTCTTTGTATTTTGCAGCTTGCACGAGGCGCATCCAGTGCAGCCTAGTATCCTCGAGCTCCCCAGCGTCCACTGAGGAAGATCGGAATTGCCGGCGGCCAGGCAGCCAGCGGCGACACCAGGAAGTAATCTGCAATAGGCGTTGCAGGGAGGAGTATCGCTGCAACAACTCCGGCTCCTCGTCCTTGTGATCGTCGATCGTGGCGGCTTGGACGCGCACGCGTTTCTCCGGCAGGTCTTCAGCTCCGAGATCGTCACCATAGACAGTCCAGGGGCCGTTTTCCGTTAACAGCCAAGGAGGCCCCTGCCACCAAAGCGGATGCTCCACCAGCTCGCCTGGATAGAGTCCACGAGAAGCGCAATCGGCGGGATTTTCACGCCCCGGGATGTGATGCCATTGAGCCGTCGGTAGCGCTGTTTGGATTTCGCTAACTCGGTTAGCTACGAAAGTTGCCCATGACGACAGATGTCCGCGGATCCAACCCAGCGTAACAGTGGAGTCGGACCATAGATGAAGAGGGGCCTCCATTGCCCCGATGCGTGGCAATGAGTGGGCGACCAGGCGTACCAGTAATGTCGCGGCCGAGAGCTCTAGTCGAGGTAATATCTGCTTAAGCGGCGCGACCTTCGTTCTAGCGGCGATCAGTCTTACATCTCTGGTCCCATCCTTCTCTGTCTTCAGGTAGATGACTGCCGAGTACGCTCGCGAAGCCGTGGATCTCCAGTCTGCAATCAGTGGTTCCTCCGCCTAACCACCGGGGGATGTTGATTTGCTCCAGGCGGTGAAGCTCAGCCTGGAACCTCCGCCACTGTCGCACCTCGGCGTCCGGAAGAAGGGTATCCCAATCAACCCCGAGAAGCCAAGTCGACTGGATGAAGATCTTGGCCAGTACCGTTGTCGGGGAAAGCCAGCCAAGGGGGTCAAATAACTTCGCCGTCAGCGAGAGGACGGTTCGCTTCGTGACCGAGGAGAGGACGATCTGCTTCGTGGAGAAGCTAAAGAGGTCGTCGCAAGGTTGCCAGCGCAGCCCTAGCGTGGCGTGACTCTCCCCCGGTAGCCACCATCGCGTTTCTTGTTGGAGGCAGTCTTCAGCTGGCAAGTTGGACAACAGTTGGCAGTGGTTCGCTGACCACTTCTTGAGTGGAAAGCCGCCAGCCTCGCAGATATTGACCAGCTGCTGTTGGATGTCCAGAGCTTCCGGTAGAGTTGCTGCGCCCGTTAGAATGTCGTCCATGTAGACGTCTGAGAGGAGGACTGCAGCACCTTGTGGATAGAGGTGGCCCTCGTCGGCGGCAAGCTGTCGTAAGGTGCGGATCGCAAGGTATGGAGCGCAGGACAGACCGTAAGTAACGGTATTAAGCCAGTATTCCTTTGTCTCTTCATTGACTGATTCCCTCCATAATATTCGTTGCAGGCCACGATCTTCACGGGTGAACGATAATCTGACGGTACATCTTTTCTATATCGGAGGCGATGACATACCGATGGCGCCGCCACTGCAGCAGGATGTCGGCCAAGGTGGGAAGCAGGTTGGGCCCGGTGCTTAGGAACTTGTTAAGATTGTCTCCATTTGTCAAGGCGCTCGAACCGTTGAAGACTACCCTGAGCTTCGTGGACGCGCTGGTTGCGCGCAGCACTCCGTGGTGGGGCAGGTAGCAGGCCCGTTCGTCCCGTCCGGCGGATGAGAGCGGAGCTGGCGCCATATGACCCAGGTCCAAGTACTGCTGCATGAACTCTGAGTACATGTTACGGAAGGCGCTCTCTCTCTCTAATTTCCTCCCTAATTGTTGTAAGGCACGGTACGCGGCACGCCGAGTTCCAGAAAGGTCAGGCAGAGGCTCAATTATCGGGAGCCGCACGATATACCGCCCATCGAGATCTCGCGAGTGAGTGCGCCGATAGTTTTCCTCGCACTCGAGCTCCGCCTTGGTGAAGGGGGGATTGTCCTAAGAGGGTCCTCCTGTTCCCAGAAGCGGCGCACCAGGCAGTTTAGGTCCTCTTCGATTCCGCATTGATGGGTGCTGACGTGATGTCCCGCTGACGTCTCGCCGACGACGCCTGAAAGTATCCACTCTAGCGACGTTTGTTGAGCCACAGGCATGTTCGGATCTCCCTTTCGAAGCCCCTGGTCGAGGATGGTGGCGTAGACATCGGCGCCCAACAGTAGGTCCAGTGGATCCGAAGAGCAACAATCAGGATCCGCTAGTTCCAGATCCTGAATGTGCGGCCAGTTTTGGATGCGGTCGCTGAATCCGCCGGCGTAAATGCTGAGCTTCGGCAACACCAGAGCCGCGATAAAGATCGAGGGACCGCCCTCACGCGATTGTAAGGTGAGATTCACTCGGCCCCTCGAAACGCCGTTCTTCACGCCGCCAACGCCATATACCGCGACAGATGCTGAGGCGCGAGGTAGCTTCAGGCGCTGAGCGAGACGTTCCGACACAATGGACGACTCCGAACCTTGGTCTACGAGCGCGCGAACCGGATGCCAAGCGCCGTGGCGGTCGAATACGCGGACGCGCGCGGTGGCGAGGAGCACGGTCGTCGGAACTGAATTCGATCTACGCGCGACGTGTGTAGTTTTTACTGTCGCGGTTTGAAGGAACGCGTCGTGCAGCGAAGAGTGGTGACGGTCATTACACGCGGAACAGTTTTTCTTCGATGTACACTCATTGGTGTTGTGTCGCCCGAGACAGTTCACGCACATATTATTGTCCGTTACATGTCGTTTACGCTCTGAAGCCGTTTTACCTTTATACTGTTCACAGAACATCACGAAGTGATCTCCTTGGCAGACGGAGCAACGTCCACGTCCTCCCTCCTTGGATTCCTGCTTGCGGGCATGATGGCTGCGAGTAGATCGCGACGTCTTCGAACTCCCCTCCCCGCTTTTGCTTGTGGGGTTGTCGGTCCTTACAGGGAGCATTGACTCCAAGGTGTGTAGTCGTCGCTCGAGAAACTGCTCCAGTGAGGCGTACGTAGGTGGATCGGCTGAATCACTGATTGAATTCTCCCACTCGCGACGTGAGCGGCTATCGAGAAGGTTGACAGCGAGGTGAACAAACAAATCCTCACAGCTGGCCACTGGTCGTTGGATGCCTTCAAGCGAGCTAACCGTCGTCTTGATGCCGTGGAATATCGTCCTTAGCTCGATCGCGGACTCGCTCTTCATTTTGGGCAGCGCCAGGAAATTCGCTAAGTAGGCGCGTATCAACAGACGTTTGTTCTCGTAATAATCGCTCAAGGTCGTCCAGGCTCGGTCGTAATTCGCCTCAGTAGTAGTTAGGTTACGTATTAGTAAATCCGCTTCACCCTTAACGCAACTCTTCAAATAGTGTAGTTTCTCCACAGGCTTCTCCACTGGTCCTTGCCTATGAGCGATTGGAACAGGTCTCGGAAAGCCGGCCAATCCTCGTACTTGCCAGTGAAGATAGGCAGCTGGATGCGTGGAAGCGTGGTGCGTGGTGCCGACGAAGACGTCGTAGAAGAAGAAGCGGAGGCGGTGGACTCCTTAGCTTGGAGCTCACGCTTCAGGTCCAACAGCAGACCTTTGTTGATCAGATACGACTCTTCGGCTAACGCTGGTATGTCTTGTTTCAGGTAGTAGTCGTTCGTTAGCCGAGCGTGATGATCGGCGAGCGCGTCGTTCAGCCCGTCGAACTTGCTCCAGTACTTTTCCAGCATGCGTAAACGAGCTTCGACCGCACCTAGAGTGATTTATAGACGCTTAAAATTGTTCCCCCTCTACTTCGCTCAAAACATCGACATCAGTGCGCAACGTTTTGAAAAATATTCAGTTTCGTTGGAGACACGCTCGGCGTCGTTGTTTCGTATAGAGCCTCGCGTCGAATCACATAAGTTTTTACGTAAGATGGATATAGTCGTCGATATCCAGGGTTTCCGCGATGCGAAGAAAAAGTTTATCCCTAAGGAGGTTGCTGTTGTAGCGATTGACGCTCCAATCGTCAATCATTGGATTATGATACCACCGCATTCGTTTGCCGAATTAACCGAAAAAATAAGGCAAGAAAACAACTGGCTCACGCGAAATCATCACGGCATTGAATGGTTCGATGGCGGAACTAATTCGAAATATTTTACATTGCAACTGCGGCACATTACAAGATGCGTGCGTCACATTTATGTTAGAAGAAACGAAAAAGCGAGGTATTTGCAGAATCTACTTTCTAGAAATATATATAATTTGGAAGGCATCTCACCGGCATTCAAAAATCTGACGGTAGAAAAAGAGTGCGGACACGGATTTCGAAAATTCAGAATCTTTCATTGCGCATTACGCAACGCTTACAAATTAAAAAGCTGGATAGTTGCGCAAAATAATTTCAACAGCGACGGAGACAGCATTACTCAAACGACTTGCAGTTCTCCCGAAATTTTGATAGTAAGCGACGCCGACGACGACGATGAAAATGAAAATATTAAAGCACAATCAAATAATAAAATAGAGAAGAAAAATCTGCAAAAAATCGAACGTACGGCTATTAACCGCTCCACGCAAACAGACATTGAAAATCCGTTAGCTGTACAAGCCGAAAACAAGCCACCAAAAGAAATTATTCAAATAATACCGCTTGTTCGCTCGTTTTCGCTGCAAACAAATGGACTCTCGCGAAATTCTGCAAGCATTGCGTCAGCTAGATGTCAAACATGTGGGTGTCTATCCTGCTGACAGATTGCCGATGGTGTGGACGAGGTCGACGGCCATCGTCGCTAATACGGACAATCATAATCGCTCTGGAGAACACTGGATCGCTTTCTTCCTCGACGAACACGGTACAGGGACATACTTCGATAGCTACGGAATACCGCCCTTGTATCCCGGTTTTTTCCTACGTCTCCGACGAAATTCCAACATGTATCGATGGAATACCGAACAATTACAAAGACTTTTCTCTCAAACCTGCGGACTCTACAGTTGTGTATTTTTATATTATATGTGCAGCGGTTACGATCTTGATGGATTTCTTAGTCTTTTTTCCGAAAATTGCGAATATAACGATCATTTAATCGTAGAATTATTTCATAAAATTTTTCTTCGTGAGAAGAAACATGAAAAATATAATGTTAATTAATAGCGTGTTTAATTGTAAGAAGATATAAAAAAAATATTTTTGCGAAGTACTACGAAATGTATACAGGTATATCTTTGTTCGCGAATGAGCACGGACTGCCGCGACAGTGCAGAGTTTAAGAATGCGACAAACGGACAACCACAAGCTAATTAATAATTGTTAAGTAACTGGACACTACACGTAATTTTTTTGTGTTTTTGAAAGTTTTATTTTTAGACACCACACAATAAAGAAAAGTAAATCTATAATGTACAATGATTTCAGACTACGCGCCCGAAGAGTACACGATTCGTGAAACTGAGCGGTTTAACAAAGCGAGCGGTTTAACAGAAAGAAGCGGTTTAACAGAGAGAAGCGGTTTAGCGAGAATACTGCGAGCAGCGAAAAAAGTGCGAGACTTGTTGGGTCCACACTCGGTGTCCATTATATAGTGAGCGGAATATTGGGCCCGATTTGACGTGGACCAATTAATTTCGTATTTTAGCGGTGACCTCAGGGCGCCGCGCATTATTGGCCGCCGATGAGGTCTGACATCGATGTTTTAGCGGTTGTCATGCGCGTGATCTTTTTCGATCAGCTGATTGGCGATCAGCTGATCGTGACGTATGGGCGCGCATGCCCGTACGTTGCGCTGACGTTGGCGACGGTTGGCATTGTTTTGCCAAATGTTTATAACGAGCGTTTCTTTTGCGGCGCAAAAAATGTAAGCTAACTTGAACGTTCGAGTTTTTGTTGATAAATCGAAGGCTCGAGAAGGTTGTTGATGCCCGTTAAATCTAAATTTATTAATATTATTAAATTGCTGATTATTGCTTATGCGGTTTATCGAATCGAGATAATTTTATGATTTTCGAACATCCCGCCCGCCTCGTCAGTACATGACGAAATTTGCGAGTGTGTGCGAGTACGGACAGGTGTCGCAAACGGTTCAATTGGTGAGTAGTGGATCGCGATCAATGAATGGAATGCGATAGTGTTAGTACGACGACACGTGTCGTTCAGTTCATTTCAGTCCCTTGTGAGAATAAGTAGTGCGTTAATGTGAAATATATACAGCGGTGAATGATAAGAGCAGTGTACAAAGTGATTTAATGATCAATCTCGCGCATGTAGTGAAGCTCAAGAGTGATGGTGAATGTGAAGAATCGCGAGTGGAGTGCAGTGATGAGTGAAAGTGATTGCAAAATTCTGACGCGAAAGGTGAACAGAGAAAGGCGAGAGAAAAAAGGGAATTGATAACGCGGCTCGAATGTGATGACATCGAACGTGATTGTGCGCGGTACGATTATCAGAAATAATACAGAAATCAAACAGCAAAGAACATTACAATGAGTGGACAAGATATTTAAGAAAAATTCGGCGTTGATTTTTTTTTTCTCACGAATCCGCGTTCGGTGAAGGTGCTGCGGTGTCGGCTCCCGGCAGGAGGACGATCTTTGTGAGTGGCCGGATGAGCTCCGAAGATGCGGTGCGTAAGGTGACCACGCGTGTCACGCCGTTGTCCCCAGGATGCAGCCTGACGATCCGGGCGAGTGGCCATCGGGTCGGCGGTGATGTATCCGACCGCACGAGGCACAGAGCGCCGACGGTTGGACTGGCTGACTCCTTCAGCCACTTTGGCCGGGAGGCCAAAGAGTTGATGTACTCTCGCGACCACCTTTCCCAAAAGTGATCGCGCATCCGTTGGAGGAGTTTCCAGCGGGACAAGAGGTTGACGTTGCAGTCCGCCAGTGAGAGCTCGGGCACTGCCAGCAGAGGAACTCCGATCAAGAAGTGTCCCGGTGTGAGCGCCGTTATGTCATCGTGGTCGTCCGATAGTGCCTGAAGAGGACGCGAGTTGAGGCACGCCTCCACTTGAGCGAGGAAAGTAGACATCTCCTCGAAGGTGAGGGTTGTGTCTCCGAGGACTCTTCGCAAGTGGTATTTGGTAGATTTTACTGCTGCCTCCCAAAGCCCGCCGAAGTGAGGTGCTGCCGGTGGATTGAACTTCCACCGAATCCCGTCGGATGCTGCGGTGTGAGCGATGCGCCGGCCGTCGGATGACGACGCCTGGAAAAGGAGTCGCAGCTCTCGGCTTGCTCCAACAAAATTTGTACCGCAGTCGGAGTAGACTTCTTCGCAGAGGCCCCGACGGGAGGTGAAGCGCCGGAACGCAGCGAGGAATGCGTAGTCCGACGCGGCTTCCAGGTGAACGGCCTTGGTGGCGAAGCAGATGAAGACGGCGATGAATCCTTTGTGGGATTTGTAGCCTCTCCCCTTTCCGGTTCGGATGAGTATTGGCCCGGCGTAATCGACTCCGGCTCGCAGGAATGGACGTGCCGGAGCGACTCGTGCCGTCGGAAGGTTGCTCATCATGGGTTGTGGCACTGCGGCCTTCCACCTTGCACATGTGACACACCGGTGAATTATTCCCTTGACGATGGAGCGGCCTCGAGGAATCCAGTAGCGTAAGCGAAGCAGTCCGAGAGTGAGCTGAACCCCACCGTGGAGCGTTCGTCTGTGGTGTGCCCTGACGAGGAGCTGTGTCATCCATGACTTTGGAGGTAAGACAATCGGATGGCGCTCGTCTTCTGAGAGCACAGCGTGCTTCAGCCGGCCCCCGACTCGAATGATTCCATGATCGTCGAGGAAGGGGGATAATTTTGTTATTTGACCCTTGACTAATGTGCGGTTCTGTTTCAGGGCAGTGATCTCCCTTGAGAAATGGAGAGCTTGCACCAAGCGGAGCCACCGAAGCAAGGCTGCCTCCAATTCGTAGGGCGTGAGGTTGAGGTGAGCCTTTGAGCTCGGTGGATTGCCTCGCCATCGGCAACACCATGCGGTGACCCTCAGGAGGCGATGGAGGTCGGAGAACCTGAGGAGCATCTCTGGTTCGGCCTTGTCCGTGGTCGCCACGTTGGAGGCGATTGCTCTCGCCTCCGGCACCTCGACGGCGTGCAGGGTGTAGTCGTTCTGTGGCCAGAGCGATGATTCCTTGGTGAGCCATGGAGGTCCCGTCCACCAGAGGGAATGGTTCAGTAAATCTCGGGGCTCAATCCCCCGAGAGGCGCAGTCGGCGGGGTTGTCTCGTCCAGGGATGTGTCGCCATCGTGCCTCCGGAAGTTTTGTCTGGATATGGGACACTTTGTTGGCTACGAAGGTTTTCCACTTCGAGGCGTGTCCCTGAATCCATTGAAGCGTTACTCTGGAGTCCGACCACAGAGTGACTGGAGCTGAAATCAAGTCTAAGGTCTTGCGGAGATGAAAAGTCAGGTTAGTGACCAAGACTGCGGCGCACAATTCTAAACGCGGTACGGACACGAGCTTAATGGGCGCAACTTTGCTTTTTGCAGCAAGCAGGCTGGTTGTTGTGGAGGAGGAGCTCACCACGCGGAGATAAACAACGGCTGCGTAACCCCGCTCCGATGCGTCAGCGAACCCGTGGAGCTCGACGCGATTTGGTAGGTCATCGGCACTCAGCCATCGTTCTAACCTGAGCTGCTCCAACAGCGGAAGGTCTTCAAGAAGACGTCTCCACAACACCTCATCTGATTGAGGCAGTGGGGAGTCCCAATCTAAGTGCTTCATCCAGGCTGACTGGATGAGGATTTTGGCACGAGCGATAACTGGAGTTAACCAGCCTAGGGGGTCGAAAATTCGAGCCGTTTCCGCTAATGCCTGTCTCTTCGTTAGCGGGGCGGTCATGCGAGGCTGGAGGCGGAACGTGAAGGAGTCGCTGCGGGGGTGCCACCGTAGACCCAACGTTGGATGAGCTTCGTCCTCCCAGTCGTGATGTGGCTGCTGGAGTTGATGCTCCCTGGGGATGTCCTTGTGGTTTGAGGCCCACTTCCTCAAGGGGAACCCGCCCGCCTTGCAGAGCTGGCGCAATTGCCTTTGTGTCTCGACTGCTTCGGGCAGGGTCCTGGCGCCCGTGACGATGTCGTCGACGTAGCAATCGCGCCGCAACGCAACAGCCCCCTTCGGATGTGCCGACTCTTCATCGTCGGCTAGTTGGCGGAGAGTTCTGATCGCCAGGAAAGGTGCACAGGCCAATCCGTACGTCACCGTGTTGAGCCGATACTCCTGGACGTCGTCGATGCCCTTTCTTCTCCAAAGGATGCGCTGCAAGTCTCGATCGTCGGGGTGCACGAGAATCTGCCTATACATTTTCTCGATATCAGCGACAAAGACAAAGCGGTGCCAACACCAACGCAGAAGGACGTCGGCGAGAGTTGGCAGAAGATTGGCTCCGACCAGAAAATTGTTGTTGAGCGAGTCTCCGGCAGGCGTGCATTGGGATCTGTTGAAGACAACTCTCAACTTGGTGGTCGTGCTGGAACTCCGGAGCACACCGTGATGCGGTAAGTAGCACACAGAATTGGTTTTAATAAGCGGTGTTTTGACCAAGGTCATGTGTTTCAGGTCCGCGTACTCTTCCATGAAGTTGCAGTAGAGCTGGTTGAAGTTGGCGTCTCTAGAACGACGTCGCTCCATTGCCGTGAGAAGTCGCTCGGCGGACGTTCGCGTGTGGTCAAGGGGTGGAAGCGGGCCAGCCATCGGCAGCCGCACCGTGTACCGTCCGTCCGCGGAGCGCTCGTGAGTGCGAGTGAAGATTTCCTCGCATCGTTCCTCGTCTGGCGTGAGGGTGGCGGAGGCAGGCTGTTCCCGTTCCTGCTCCCAGAACCTTTGAACCAGAGCGTTCAAATCGTAGTCGATGGCGCACTGGAGGGAGCTTAGGGAGCCATTGGACGTCACGTTTCCGCAGCCTCCCGATAATATCCATCCGAACTTGGTCCTCTGCGCGATGGGTTGGTCTGAGCGACCCTTGCGGAGAGAATGTTGGAGAAGACATCGGCGCCGAGGAGAAGGTGGATGGGGTTTCGTTGCAGATATTGTGGGTCTGCCAAAGTGAGGCCGTGAATGTGCGGCCAAGTGGTGGAGCCCTGAATTGCTGGCCCCTGATAGGAAGACAGCCGTGGAAGGACGTATGCGGCCACGGTGAGAGGAGCTCCAATCGTCCTTGACTTTAGGACAAGTGTGACCCTTCCGCGTGTGGATCCTGGGTGTGTTCCCCCGACTCCGATTATGGACATTGAAGAGCGGGTGCGCGGCAGACGGAGGCGCTGCGCTAAATCCTTCGAGACGAGAGACACCTCGGATCCCTGGTCAAGCAGGGCTCGCACGTCTTGAGGTCGTCCCCAACGGTCGATGAGAGTGACGCGTGCGGTGGCGAGAAGAGTCGTCTTTTGATCGTGTGAAGTGCGTGTCGTGGAGAAAGTGCTCGCTTCGTGTGTCGGTGTTGATGTTGCGTACGCGTCGTGCAACAGTGTGTGGTGCCGCGATTTGCACGTGAAGCACGTTTTGATGGATTGACACTTCGCCATCAAGTGATTCCCGAGGCAGTTGAAACAAAGTCCGCTAGCTTCGACGAATGACTTTCGTTCGTTCGCGGACTTGGACTTGAACTCGGGGCACTGCATCAGTGAGTGCTTGCCTTTGCAAGCGGCGCATTTGGACGAGTCGGACCCATTCTTCACGAAGTGAGACTTCGCGGATCGAGAGGTTTCCCCGGCATTCTTCGTGGCGATCTTTGGTTTCGCGGCGTTCAAGGTAAGAATTCTCTTGCTAATAAAATCTGTTAGTACCTCGTGAGTTGGCGGATCGGGAGAATCGCTTGTGGAAGATTCCCACTCGAGGCGTGTTCGCGAGTCGAACAATTCAATCACCAAGTGATTGAGGAGATCCATCCCATGCGTGTTGATGGGTCTTCCAATGCTCTCCTGCGCATTGACGGTGGCCGTGACAGCGTGGTGGACGCGACTCAGCTCTTCGGCGGACTCGGACTTCATTTTCCCGACGGCAGTGAAGGTAGAAAAATTTAATCGCATGAGTTCCTTCTTGTTCTCAAAGTGCTTTGCCAAGATCGCCCACGAGCGGTCGTAGTTCTCGCTTGTGACCGTTAATGACCGGATTAATTTTTCCGCAGATCCTTTCACGCAGGAGCGAAGGTAATGAAACCGCTCGATATTCGAGATCGACGGATTCTCTCCTACGAGGGATAGAAAGAGGTCCCGAAAGGAAGGCCAGTCTTCGTACGCTCCCGAAAACGGCGGCAGTTTTATACGCGGCAACGCGGTTTTCGGAGAAGAGTCTGAATTCGGCGCGATTTTGGGTGCGGAAGCTGCCTCCGCTCTGAGTTTGTCAGCGTAATCGGTCAACGTGCTTCGCTGAGACACGTAAGTGCATTCCGCAGTATCAACAAAATCAGCTTTGGCGTACTCACTCTCCAAGTATCTATCCTTAAGAGCCGCCCGTATCAGTTCGTGTTGAGCCTCGAATTTCGCCCAGAGGCTATCGAGGATGGTGAGGCGAGCCCGGATGGCACCGGGAGTGATATTGGCGATCCCCATCTTGCGGAGATTGTCCACGGAGTGAGACATTCGTCCGTGGATGTCGCTTTGAGCCTCTAACAAGACTTTCAGGTCGGCACTCATTGCAACTGATCTGCTTTCTCTGTCTGTTCAGGAACTTGCAGCACTGCACAGCACTGGAAAGGTCACTCGCGAAGTTGCGGATGCGGATAAAGATCCGGCTCGAAGGACCAGAATGTTCGCGAATGAGCACGGACTGCCGCGACAGTGCAGAGTTTAAGAATGCGACGAACGGACAACCACAAGCTAATTAATAATTGTTAAGTAACTGGACACTACACGTAATTTTTTTGTGTTTTTGAAAGTTTTATTTTTAGACACCACACAATAAAGAAAAGTAAATCTATAATGTACAATGATTTCAGACTACGCGCCCGAAGAGTACACGATTCGTGAAACTGAGCGGTTTAACAAAGCGAGCGGTTTAACAGAAAGAAGCGGTTTAACAGAGAGAAGTGGTTTAGCGAGAATACTGCGAGCAGCGAAAAAAGTGCGAGACTTGTTGGGTCCACACTCGGTGCCCATTATATAGTGAGCGGAATATTGGGCCCGCTTTGACGTGGACCAATTAATTTCGTATTTTAGCGGTGACCTCAGGGCGCCGCGCATTATTGGCCGCCGATGAGGTCTGACATCGATGTTTTAGCGGTTGTCATGCGCGTGATCTTTTTCGATCAGCTGATTGGCGATCAGCTGATCGTGACGTATGGGCGCGCATGCCCGTACGTTGCGCTGACGTTGGCGACGGTTGGCATTGTTTTGCCAAATGTTTATAACGAGCGTTTCTTTTGCGGCGCAAAAAATGTAAGCTAACTTGAACGTTCGAGTTTTTGTTGATAAATCGAAGGCTCGAGAAGGTTGTTGATGCCCGTTAAATTCGAAATCTAAATTTATTAATATTATTAAATTGCTGATTATTGCTTATGCGGTTTATCGAATCGAGATAATTTTATGATTTTCGAACAATCTTCTTCCTTTAGCTTAAGTGGCCACTTCTGATCTGAAAGGCGATCAGTATAATCGAGCCAGGAACTGGTTTAAATGAGTGGATAATACAAGAAATAGAGAAAAATGAGTAAGGGGGATGATCCGATTAAAGGCGAAGGTTGCAAGACTTAAGGAAAGAGAGCAATGTGTGGATAACCCCGGGGAAGGGTTAGTTTAAGATATTTTGAATTTTGTAAGGCCGTGTTAATTCTTCAAATCTTGATAGCTGCGAGAGCAATGGAATCCTTTGTGTGCTATACGAAGGGCAGTTCCAAAAGATGTGGTCTGCGTCTTAAGTAGGATATCCGCATGGGCAAGAGGGTTCTGAAACTAAGTTACAGCGGTATAAGCTGTAGTTGAGGGCGTAATGGCCACTTCTAAGTCTGCAGCAGGTGGTTATGCTTTCTCTATTAATTTTGAGTTTATGAAACCAAGGTTTTAGCGAAATGTCTTCAAATGAATTAAAATATTTGAATCCTATGTGTCTACCTTGTGTCTTGAGTAATCTTTTAGAACTTTCAATGAATTTTCTTCGAGGAATGGAGTAAAAGTCTGAGTGAGGAAGTTGTCTTTCAGATAATTTGCTTGTTTGTATGGCTCGTTTTGCTAGGTAGTCGGCTGTTTCATTTCCAAGTATGCCAGTGTGTGCCGGGATCCAAACAATGGTAATTTCATTCGACTGATCTGATTTCTTGTAACTTTTGTTTGATGGCGTAGACAACGTAGTTATAAGAGTGAGCCAGATTAATAGAAGAGAGAGCTTCGGTGACGCTTTTGGAGTCAGTAAAAATGACGGATTTTGTGATTGAATTGGATAATATATGTTCAAGGGTGTAGATGATAGCAAGAGCTTCCGCGGTAAAAATGGAAGAGTAGGAATGAGTTTTATATAAAAGTTGAAGGTGAGGAGAGGGAGAGTATGTGGCAAATCCTACATAATCGTCGGAATCATTTTTGAAGGCGTCAGTGTAAAAGGAGGTGCAGGAGAAAATTAATTCATTGTAAATTTCAAAGAAAGCTGTTTGAGGAATAGGAGAATTCTTGATTTTTTCCACCTCGGCCGGCGGGGTGATGATAATAGAGAGAAGAGAAGTGAGTGCATTGTAACCTATTGAATAAACTGCAGGATAATCAAATTTAGAAATTTAACGCTTTATGTGAAGAAGAAAGCTGAAGGATTTAAAGAGAAGAAATTTTTCAGAGGGATTCGTCTTCCGAGATTTGCGTGAATACCAAAGAAGTCCAAATAGTTTGTCTATGAGTGGGTATCGAGAGAAAAAACTTTTAATATATATTTGGAAGAAAGAAGTTCAAATCGGAATCTTAAGGGGCCCTCACCAGCCTCCGCAAGTATAACATTCGTTGGGGTGGTCCTGCGGAAGCCTAGACACGCGCGCAGGGCTCGGAATTGAATGTTTTCGAGATGTTTCATGGAGGAGTGATTGTTGAAAGGAAAGGTAAGGCAGCCGTACTCCATAGAACCTCTAATTAGTGCTTTGTAAAAAAGAGAGGAGGGTGCTCCTCCCCACCAGGTTCCTCTCAACATGGTAAGAATGTTAAGGAGTTTCGAGCATCGGATAGAAAGAGCGTGGATATGATTATTGCCAGAGAGGCGAAAGTCGAGAGAAATACCGAAAAATTTGTGTGAATCGGTTGAGTGGATAACAGAATCTTTTAATTTGATAGAAAATGCAAAAGGATTGATGCGCTTTTTGGTAAAGATGATTTGGGGGGATTTAGAAGGCGATACTGTGAGGCCTTTTGAAGAAAGATATGTTTGAGCTTTCTTAGCTGACGTTTCTAATTCTAAGAGAGCTTTTTCAATATTATGAGAGCTGACGAAAATTGCTATGTCGTCAGCGAATTGAATTAGTTCGCAATCTTTGCCGATAAATTTATTCAATTTCGAGACATAGATATGTAACGTACGCTCCTGTATCGTGTTCTCGGATTTTATTTTTCATATTATTATTACGGATAACTCGTCGGAGCCAAAGGTTCGGGTCGAGAAAGATAAACGCGAGTTATTATGTTTAAATGTACGTGTTTATTTGTGTCGTTATTGTACAGATGGTTGTGTAACAATGTGTATGAGTGTGGTTGTGTAACAATGTGTATCAGTGTGAGTGTCGATGTGTGTATTTGCAGTTCATCGAATTCGCTAACGTTTCGCGAGAATCGGGGATTCCGATATATTTATATATATATATTTCGCGGCTTTCGGCCCAGACACGGCGTCTACGTTTTTTACCGCTGTTTTGGTTGCGTTTTTGCGGCTAGCGCGCGTGGTCGGAAAATCAACTGATGGTCTTTAAATGCGTGTGCTTGCCTGCGAGTATAATTTGATTCGTTAACGGAGTCTCGGTGTCTGGACGCTTATTTATAATTATTGTAACGCGGTGATGGATGCGCGGTGTGCGTGCTTTGTCTCGCAGATTTCATGGGTGCTTTTATCGCGGGTGCTTGTAGTTGCGGCTACACGACCGGTCGCTGGCCTGCTTGGAGGCTATCGCAAGATGTGCGCGGAAATCACGTCCCGTTAATGCGGTCGGAGATGGTTTAAAAGGACGGAGCGTGTTGACCAGAACGCGGACGAGAACTCTCGTCGGAGGCGGCTCTCTCTCCACCCCGTGAATTATGCAGTTCTGGTGTGAGTATGACTTAGTCGGTCGGTCGAGAACGCTCGGCAGGATCGGAGCGGCCCTCCGATCCTATGCGACGACTATGATTGTACGGATGCACGGCTTGTTGTCGAGAACTCTCGACGAAGGCGGAGGTACCCTCTACCCTCGGTTTCGAGTCGTGCTTCTGGTCAGGATTCTCACACGATACCCATGTGAGAGCGGATCAGAAAGAAGTGTCTTTTCTTGGGCCGATGGGTCCTTCTTATACTGGGGTTCTGGACCCGTGTCGGCGCAGAATCCGGATCCCCCTACCGTCGGGATCGGTACAGGGTACTCGGCGGGGGATGAGATGCCGAACGCGGGCCGTTTGCTCGTCGCGTCGTCGGGCCTCATCGGCAGTTTTCGGCGCTTTATACGGCCGTTTATTATTTAAAATAAAATGTGGGCGCACCGTGCCCCTGCCCTTGCCCGACCGATGTTCGTCGGGCGGCAGCTTCCGGCTTGGTGTACGCCGGGAATTCGTAACGATGCCAGGGTGCATCGTTACAGATATTAAAGAGGATGGGGCTAAGGATGGAGCCTTGTGGAACTCCCTTATAAATGTAATATTCGTCAGAAAGTTGACTACAAATTGAAGTTTGCGGGCGTGTATAAGCGAATAAATAAAGCGGTATAAAATGGGTGGTAGACCCATATCCGCGAGATCTGAGACTAGGATGGAGGGAATGACATCATCGAAGGCATTGGAGAGATCTAAGAAGAGACATGCAGTGGAAGTACCTCGAGTAAAGCTAGTGTGAATTTCAGTGATAAGTATAGAAATATACAGGTATATTAATAAATGTGAAAATTTTTTATCTTAATTCATGTTTAATACTTTTAGCTTTTCCCTTCTTCCTTTATAACACCCCACCTCGCGTTCAATCATCTGCATGTTCATCTTTTTACCTCTGTAGTGCAATGTAGCCTAATTATAATTATTGTCTCGTGCTGAGACTGTCTTTTCCGATAAAGCGCGTCATGCACCATTCGAGCAGAGGGGCTTGTTTCGATATTCCATAGTGGGCCCCGAGACGGAGTGGGGAGGTAAGGATTGTTTCCTCGAGACATAGCGACTACCCGGAAAGTCGGTAGGTGGGGGTTCGTTCTGCCAAGACGTAGCGACTAAGGGTTAGGTAACGGGAATTTGACTTGGAGCCCTATACCGGACCAGAGCTGGAGTGGGAGGAGGATTGCTTCTTCGAGTCTAGTACCGCGGAGGTAGGGAAATAAAAATTCGCTAAATCGGCGACATAGGCGACGTCGACCAATCACAGCTCTGGGCCACTATAGTGCAAGCCAATCAAAATCGAGACTTCCGGGAGATGGGGTATTGTTTCTTCAGGTATTTAGCACCTAAACTAACCTCTCAATATCCTAGTCCACCAATCAGAACGCCTCCCTCCAATTTACCTGGCCACGCCCACGGCGCCAGGGGCCGAGTGGTGGGGGTTTGTTTTGACGCACTATAGTGGCCCATATCTACTGGTGCCATTAGTTTGACCTTGAAGTCACCTGAAGGTCAAGTGAAGATCACCTCCAACTTTTTAAATGGGACACCTTTATACTTTTACATATTCTTGTAGCTTGCCTCAAGAGCTTTCCAAAACACTATAATAAAGTATTTTTCATTGAGTATTTTTCGACTTATGAGGCTTAAAATAATATCTTAATTTTACCATAAACCATAAATATCTAGTAAATATCTAGTAAAATATTCATTTTTCGATTATCTTACCTTAATCAGAGAGAAGAATGAGAGGTGTCATGGCCCACTTTTAGGTGATCCCTAAAAGCGATACGCCCTCTGTGGACCTAAAAAACGTGGACATGAACTACAAAGCCAATGTCCACGAAAGTACTCAGAGGGTAACATATAATGTACACAATTTCTGGTTCTGTTCCGTGCTATGTGCACAAAATGGCGGTAGTGCTGTATAGCAAGACGCTTATGTATATTGAATAAATTTTTAATGAGATTTATGTGACCTTCTTTCTTTCTCTCTATTGATTATTTATAGAAAAATTATATTAATAGTAAAATTATAGAATAGAAATAATATTAATAGTAGAAATTAATAGTAAAATTAAGTATTATATAATAAAAAAATGTAGAATATTTTTTATATTTTTTATGTTTTATTAGTGTAATTTGTGTACATTATTGCATATTGAATATATATATTTTATATAAGAATATTATTGAATATATATATTTTATATAAGATTTTAATTGTAGAATATATAAGTATTTCTTCCACGCACTCTTCCTCTGTCTCGACCTCTTCCACCTCGACCACGGGCCCTTCCTCTCCCACTTCCCTCTCGTCCTCGTCCTCGTCCTCGTCCTCGCAACATTATTATAGCATTTGCTACAATATTTCCGAGCTCTTGAGCCTGAAACATACATATACAAAAATACATTAATATTTTTCACAATAAAAATATTAACAAAATTGATATATGCCTTAAGCGTTCGATTATAATTGTTCTCCCATCTTTTCTTAAAGTCTAAACGTAATAACAGTTAAATACCCGCAGATTTTACGAAATTAAGAATTTTATTAATTTTAGGCTTTGTTTCATTTAACTTTAGCTTTAACCTTAGCTTCGCTTTGTCCCTTTCTAAAAGAGCAATTAAAAATGAAGAATAAACAAAATTAAGATTAAAATTAACCAATATTATAAGTATAACCGGTTAATAAAAGCTTTAATTGAAATGTTAAAACCATCCAATATTAATATAATGAGAATCCATAAAATGCAAATCGTGGTTAATAATAATTGCCTTGTGTGCACTATTCTTAATTATAAAATATTCTTAATGATATATAATATATTTTTATAAAGTTTTATAGACTTACATTTAATGTAAAGGTTTGCGCTGACGTTATCGCCGACGTCGCCGCCGTTGTCATCGGCGTCGGATCCGTCGTCGTCGGCGCCGGCGTCGTCGCCGTTGTCGTCGTCATCGGCGCCGGCGTCGTCGCTGTTACTATCGTCGTCGGTGCCGGCGTCGTCGCCGTTACCGTCGTCGTCGGCGTCGGCGTCGTCGCCGTTACCGTCGTCGTTGGCGTCGGCGTCGACGTCGTCGTCGTTATTATTTCTGTCACTGACGTTGCCATCGTTCACTGAAAAAAATTAGGAAAATAACATTAAATTAGAATCCACATATAAAAATATTACACACACACATATATAAAAAAGATTTAAACACAAGTATCATAAATATTCGATTTATAAGATGTGTGATTATTTATAATAAGAGAAATACAACAGAAATATTAATTTGTCTTCTTCCCATGAAATGTATTAAAGTTTTCATCCTTTTCCGTGAACATATGAATAAAATACGGTAATTTTCCATGAGTATGAGAATCATTCTTTTTTAATACATTTCATAGGAAGAAGACAAATTCCGCCGATGACGACGTATATATATATATATATATATATATATATATATATATATATATATAAATTAATTAATATAAAATTATCTACTTACATATAGTATCCACGTGCCGCGTTAATAGCTCGAGATTTTTAAGCGAACTAATGGCTCGTGGCTCTGCGGCCCGGTCGCTGTGGTCGCTGTGGTCGCTGCCCCCTCTTCTTCTCCCGTCAGTCCCGTCCTGAGTGCTAAGTGACACGCGATATAGTGAACGCTGTATTGTAAAGAAAGACAAACATTAGACTCCTCCCATCGATAGCAATATAGAGTGAATCGCCGTATTTATAATCGTATTTACGCGTCTATTTCTGTTTACCTCTTATTGTATTTCTTTTTCTGCTTTTCTTTTTTTAATGTGATAAATAACTAAAGCAGTTAAAAGAATCTTTCCACTCGAGGTTTTTGAAAAGTTTATACGATTTGTTGTGTGATCGGTGCTCTTTATACATGATTGTATTAAGTGAAAGTATTAAATAGCTATTCTTTCGATTCTTATCGAAGACGCTATTTCAATTAAAGTAACGACATCAAGTCGTGTTATTACTTTATAAATTGATAAGTAGTTATAACTATAAATTGATAAGTAGTTAATTTACATTAATTTTGTGCATTAATATAGTAAATTAAGTTTCTTTATTATTTCTTAAGCGTGGTATTCTTTTTTTCTTTTGTTGTTATTATTACCACGTGTTTTATTTCTGTAATTTTATTTTTTTGCTTATTTAATTTTGCACCTTTAATTTCACTTTACAGTTCATTTAATTTTGTATTTAATTATAATTAATTTTAATTTTGTTGCACATTTAATATTTCATATTTTTATATATTTTAATTTTGTTTTATTAGATATCAAATAAAAAATATAGATTTTATTTATTTCGAAATATGTAGAAAAATTATTTTTTGTGTATGGGAATAAAACATTTCTAATAGCAATAAAAGACTAAAAAATTTCATTAAAATATAATATAAAACATTTAAATATATCAGTAAAAAATATTAATAAAATTAGAATGGATCAGTGTTATATAGAGTGTTTATGACAAGTGCGCGTATAAAAATTGTCGCAATGGTCGATATTCAACGGGATCGCATTTATTTCGATTTCCATTGAGTACAGATGCAAGACACAAGTTATGGATACGCAATAGCGGTAAGTTCTTTCTTGAATTTATATTTATTTTCATATGTGAGTATATATGTGTGTATATGCACACTACACACACACACGCACACATACATACATACATACATACATACATACATACATACATACATACATACATATATACATATATATATATATATATATATACATATATATGTATATTAGAATTATATGTATATACCCGTGCAACAAAGAATCGCCTTTAATTTTTTATTGAAATATCTATAATAACGAAACGCAATGTATTTTTTAATATATTTAATAAGGAGATTTTACTCTGGCTCACCGATTTTAATAAAAAAATTTAATTGTGCAGTTTAAATCAAATAAAATTTTTTTGCAAAGGCACTCGATGCAATTTTTGGAATTTGCGAAAAAATTCAGTTTTACACAAATGTACGTGCACTATAAATATATTGAGCTCGTTTTCTCTCTCTCTCTCTCTCTGTGTGTGAGTGTGCGAGTGTGTGAGTGTGTGTGTGTGTGTGTGTGTGTGTGTGTGTGTGTGTGTGTGTGTGTGTGTGTGTGTAGCAGATAATGAGATTCAGTTGCCATCCTCTATGGATTAAAAAAATTTTTTTATATGTATGGAATAATAAAAATACAATTGTCATTTTCTAATTTATTGCTATTATTTCTTTAAAATTTTATGAAATGGGTAAATTCTATTTATTATTTATTTATTCGATTTATTAACGATTTATTATTCATTATTTTATTTTATTATAAAATTTGATCATATTCTTATTCTCTCCCTTTTAAAAGCTCCTTTAAAATTTATTTATTATCTATTTTCATCGTTTCCGTATATAAAAAAATATTAAAAAATCCGTAAAAAAATGGGAAACCTTAGTTTCTCGCGTGAGAATCCAGGTATTTGTCTATTGAATCACTGCCATCGTTAAAAATGAACTCAATAATAAATATAAGTATTTATAGTACACGTACATTTTCGTAAATTTTTTCTCTGCAATTTTCGAAAAATCCATTGAGAGCTTTGTAAGGAAAATTTATTCGATGTAAACTACTCATGCCAATTTTTTTATCAAAATCGGTGAATCAGAGTGTGATTTGTTTGTAAGCTTCTTTATGCATAAAAAATACAATACAATATTTTCAAAAATCGAATACACTCCGTGAACATGGAAGAAAGGAGGATAAAAGTATTTACAATTATTTAATAATTAATATATTAATTATATATATATATATATATGTATATATGTATATATATATATATATATATATATATATATATAATTAATATATACACATATATAATTAAGTTTTCTTCTTAAGAAATTTTCCGAAAAATTTATTTTATTGTTAGTAATTTTCCGTATTGGTTCTGTTTCAGGAAATACTCAATTAGAAAAGTGGTCTACCGGTCAATCCGTCGTGCCGGTTTGTGTGCAGATCATTTCACTGAAAATTCTTTTAAGGGAGAAAGTAAGAAATTATTAAAACGTGGTTCGGTACCCATTCCTTTTAAAAATATTATTTTATCAAAAGAAAATAATAAAGACGGAGACATGGAGAGCATGTCTATTGCGGTAGAGGTGACCGATAAAGAAAATAACATAAATGAAACGGAAGCAAAAAAGAAAGATGAAAATAGTACAAAATCAGTAACATTAGGAAATATTGAAAATGATGAAATGACAGAGCAATCATTTCAATGGCCACCATTACGGACTTATCGGTCACCGCGATTACATTTTGATATGACATCGGAAGAAGAAAATGTCATGGATTGGATACATTTAGAACCACCAATATGCGAAAAAATATTAACACAAACCGTAAAAAGTGAAGAAATAAAAAATAAAGATAAAAAATTCTGAAAAAGAAGAAAATAATTTAAAAATAATCATTAATTCCTTACGGAATGAAAATGTGCGTCAGCGCCGAACAATAAAAACATTAAAATTACGTTTGCACAGATATGCTCGACGAACACCTGCAAAGCGCACAAATAAGAAAAACGCGAAAAAAGATATACAGGAATTGATAGATAAAATAAAATTGCATCCAGTTGCGAAAGCAATGATAAATTTGCAACTACATACGCCACACGCAGCATATACCCAAGAAGAAAAAAATATATCGAAGCAACTTTATTATTATTCTGCTTCTGCACTGCGTGGTTTACGAAAGGCAGGTTGCAATTTTCCTGGAGAACGAACAATTCGAAGATGGCATGAAGAATATAATATGATGCCTGGATTTTGCGATTTTATATTTTGTAAATTACGAGAAAAAATTTCTAAAATACCCATGGAAGAAAGAATATGTGCATTGAAGTGGGATGAAATGACAATTAAGTCATATGAGGAATATTCGTTCAAATTGGATCAAATAGAAGGGCTCGTTGATTTAGGATGTTTAGGAAGAAAACATGAAAGAGCAAAATGTATATTTGTATTTTGCTTAGATAGCATAAATGCGCGGAATCCATGGCGTCAACCGCTAGCATATTTTATTCCAGGAAAATGTATGAAAGCGGAAGAAATAATAATTTTATTAAAAGAATGCTTAGATAAGCTTATTGAAACAGGTGCTGATGTGCGACTCGTAACATGTGATCAAGGCACATGCAATCAGAGTGCTTATGTTCAACTTGGCGTGCATTCGGATAAGCCATTCTTTATGCATAATGGAAAAAAATATTACGCATCATTTGATTTTCCACATTTAGTGAAAAGATTGGCAAGTTTATTCAGAAAACATAGATATCTGCATCGCAATGGAAAAATAATTGTGTAACGCGGTCGCCTTTCTCGACGCTCCGGATCGGCTCGTCGGTTAGCCAGGATTCGAGAGAAGGGGAGAATCAAGCTTGTGCGAACAATGCGGGAAACACTCTTTATTATATATATATTTACAATATGTACAAGTGGTAGGTTTGTGTGCGTGGTGTGCGTGTGTATGTGTGTGTGTGTGTGTCGGTGCGGTTGAACGTGTTCGTATCGTAGTGTGTCTGGGATTCGAGTCGCGATTAAATCTAGGCGGTGAGCTATGTGCAAGACAGCATGCAAGCGTGCGCGGACAATTAAAGCTAAGCTGGAAACTATGTACAAGGCAGAACGCAAACGCGGGCGGAATATCGCAACGGTCGGCGGCGCAACTTAAACTACTGTACAAAGCGGAAGAGCTGAGTGTCACGTCAGCCCTGGAATCCGGAGACACCCGGTCAAATCGAGAGACACCTCGATAGCGGATCCGAGAAACACCTCGGGCAGGAATCCGGAGACACCCGGCTGAATCGAGAGACACCTCGATAGCGGATCCGAGAAACACCTCGGTCAGGAAGCAGGAGACACCCGGCTGGATCGAGAGACACCTCGATAGCGGATCCGAGAAACACCTCGGTCAGGAAGCCGGAGACACCCGGCTGGATCGAGAGACACCTCGATAGCGGATCCGAGAAACACCTCGGTCAGGAAGCCGGAGACACCCGGCTGAATCGAGAGACACCTCGACAGCGGATCCGAGAAACACCTCGGTCAGGAAGCCGGAGACACCCGGTTGGATCGAGAGACACCTCGACAGCGGATCCGAGAAACACCTCGGTCAGGAAGCCGGAGACACCCGGCTGGATCGAGAGACACCTCGATAGCGGATCCGAGAAACACCTCGGTCAGGAAGCCGGAGACACCCGGTTGGATCGAGAGACACCTCGATAGCGGATCCGAGAAACACCTCGGTCAGGAAGTCGGAGACACCCGGCTGGATCGAGAGACACCTCGATAGCGGATCCGAGAAACACCTCGGTCAGGAAGCCGGAGAAACCCGGCTGGATCGAGAGACACCTCGATAGCGGATCCGAGAAACACCTCGGTCAGGAAGCCGGAGACACCCGGCTGAATCGAGAGACACCTCGATAGCGGATCCGAGAAACACCTCGGTCAAGAAGCCGGAGACACCCGGCTGAATCGAGAGACACCTCGATAGCGGATCCGAGAAACACCTCGGTCAAGAAGCCGGAGACACCCGGCTGGATCGAGAGACACCTCGATAGCGGATCCGAGAAACACCTCGGTCAGGAAGCCGGAGACACCCGGCTGAATCGAGAGACCCTCGATAGCGGATCCGAGAAACACCTCGGTCAAGAAGCCGGAGACACCCGGCTGAATCGAGAGACACCTCGATAGCGGATCCGAGAAACACCTCGGTCAGGAAGCCGGAGACACCCGGCTGAATCGAGAGACACCTCGATAGCGGATCCGAGAAACACCTCGGTCAGGAAGCCGGAGACACCCGGCTGGATCGAGAGACACCTCGATAGCGGATCCGAGAAACACCTCGGTCAGGAAGCCGGAGACACCCGGCTGGATCGAGAGACACCTCGATAGCGGATCCGAGAAACACCTCGGTCAGGAAGCCGGAGACACCCGGCTGGATCGAGAGACACCTCGATAGCGGATCCGAGAAACACCTCGGTCAGGAAGCCGGAGACACCCGGCTGGATCGAGACACACCTCGATAGCGGATCCGAGAAACACCTCGGTCAGGAAGCCGGAGACACCCGGCTGGATCGAGAGACACCTCGATAGCGGATCCGAGAAACACCTCGGTCAGGAAGCCGGAGACACCCGGTTGGATCGAGAGACACCTCGATAGCGGATCCGAGAAAAACCTCGGTCAGGAAGCCGGAGACACCCGGCTGGATCGAGAGACACCTCGATAGCGGATCCGAGAAACACCTCGGTCAGGAAACCGGAGACACCCGGCTGGATCGAGAGACACCTCGATAGCGGATCCGAGAAACACCTCGGTCAGGAAGCCGGAGACACCCGGCTGGATCGAGAGACACCTCGATAGCGGATCCGAGAAACACCTCGGTCAGGAAACCGGAGACACCCGGCTGGATCGAGAGACACCTCGATAGCGGATCCGAGAAACACCTCGGTCAGGAAACCGGAGACACCCGGCTGGATCGAGAGACACCTCGATAGCGGATCCGAGAAACACCTCGGTCAGGAAGCCGGAGACACCCGGCTGGATTGAGAGACACCTCGATAGCGGATCCGAGAAACACCTCGGTCAGGAAGCCGGAGACACCCGGCTGGATCGAGAGACACCTCGATAGCGGATCCGAGAAACACCTCGGTCAGGAATCCGGAGACACCCGGCTGGATCGAGAGACACCTCGATAGCGGATCCGAGAAACACCTCGGTCAGGAAGCCGGAGACACCCGGCTGGATCGAGAGACACCTCGATAGCGGATCCGAGAAACACCTCGGTCAGGAAGCCGGAGACACCCGGCTGGATCGAGAGACACCTCGATAGCGGATCCGAGAAACACCTCGATAGCGGATCCGAGAAACACCTCGGTCAGGAAGCCGGAGACACCCGGCTGGATCGAGAGACACCTCGATAGCGGATCCGAGAAACACCTCGGTCAGGAAGCCGGAGACACCCGGCTGGATCGAGAGACACCTCGATAGCGGATCCGAGAAACACCTCGGTCAGGAAGCCGGAGACACCCGGCTGGATCGAGAGACACCTCGATAGCGGATCCGAGAAACACCTCGGTCAGGAAGCCGGAGACACCCGGCTGGATCGAGAGACACCTCGATAGCGGATCCGAGAAACACATCGGTCAGGAAGCCGGAGACACCCGGCTGGATCGAGAGACACCTCGATAGCGGATCCGAGAAACACCTCGGTCAGGAAGCCGGAGACACCCGGCTGGATCGAGAGACACCTCGATAGCGGATCCGAGAAACACCTCGGTCAGGAAGCCGGAGACACCCGGCTGGATCGAGAGACACCTCGATAGCGGATCCGAGAAACACCTCGGTCAGGAAGCCGGAGACACCCGGCTGGATCGAGAGACACCTCGATAGCGGATCCGAGAAACACCTCGTCCGAGAAACACCTCGGTCAGGAAGCCGGAGACACCCGGCTGGATCGAGAGACACCTCGATAGCGGATCCGAGAAACACCTCGGTCAGGAAGCCGGAGACACCCGGCTGGATCGAGAGACACCTCGATAGCGGATCCGAGAAACACCTCGGTCAGGAAGCCGGAGACACCCGGCTGGATCGAGAGACACCTCGATAGCGGATCCGAGAAACACCTCGATAGCGGATCCGAGAAACACCTCGGTCAGGAAGCCGGAGACACCCGGTTGGATCGAGAGACACCTCGATAGCGGATCCGAGAAACACCTCGGTCAGGAAGCCGGAGACACCCGGCTGGATCGAGAGACACCTCGATAGCGGATCCGAGAAACACCTCGGTCAGGAAGCCGGAGACACCCGGCTGGATCGAGAGACACCTCGATAGCGGATCCGAGAAACACCTCGGTCAGGGAAGCCGGAGACACCCGGCTGGATCGAGAGACACCTCGATAGCGGATCCGAGAAACACCTCGGTCAGGAAGCCGGAGACACCCGGCTGGATCGAGAGACACCTCGATAGCGGATCCGAGAAACACCTCGGTCAGGAAGCCGGAGACACCCGGCTGGATCGAGAGACACCTCGATAGCGGATCCGAGAAACACCTCGGTCAGGAAGCCGGAGACACCCGGCTGGATCGAGAGACACCTCGATAGCGGATCCGAGAAACACCTCGGTCAGGAAGCCGGAGACACCCGGCTGGATCGAGAGACACCTCGATAGCGGATCCGAGAAACACCTCGGTCAGGAAGCCGGAGACACCCGGCTGGATCGAGAGACACCTCGATAGCGGATCCGAGAAACACCTCGGTCAGGAAGCCGGAGACACCCGGCTGGATCGAGAGACACCTCGATAGCGGATCCGAGAAACACCTCGGTCAGGAAGCCGGAGACACCCGGCTGGATCGAGAGACACCTCGATAGCGGATCCGAGAAACACCTCGGTCAGGAAGCCGGAGACACCCGGCTGGATCGAGAGACACCTCGATAGCGGATCCGAGAAACACCTCGGTCAGGAAGCCGGAGACACCCGGCTGGATCGAGAGACACCTCGATAGCGGATCCGAGAAACACCTCGGTCAGGAAGCCGGAGACACCCGGCTGGATCGAGAGACACCTCGATAGCGGATCCGAGAAACACCTCGGTCAGGAAGCCGGAGACACCCGGCTGGATCGAGAGACACCTCGATAGCGGATCCGAGAAACACCTCGGTCAGGAAGCCGGAGACACCCGGCTGGATCGAGAGACACCTCGATAGCGGATCCGAGAAACACCTCGGTCAGGAAGCCGGAGACACCCGGCTGGATCGAAGAGACACCTCGATAGCGGATCCGAGAAACACCTCGGTCAGGAAGCCGGAGACACCCGGTTGGATCGAGAGACACCTCGATAGCGGATCCGAGAAACACCTCGGTCAGGAAGCCGGAGACACCCGGCTGGATCGAGAGACACCTCGATAGCGGATCCGAGAAACACCTCGGTCAGGAAGCCGGAGACACCCGGTTGGATCGAGAGACACCTCGATAGCGGATCCGAGAAACACCTCGGTCAGGAAGCCGGAGACACCCGGCTGGATCGAGAGACACCTCGATAGCGGATCCGAGAAACACCTCGGTCAGGAAGCCGGAGACACCCGGCTGGATCGAGAGACACCTCGATAGCGGATCCGAGAAACACCTCGGTCAGGAAGCCGGAGACACCCGGCTGGATCGAGAGACACCTCGATAGCGGATCCGAGAAACACCTCGGTCAGGAAGCCGGAGACACCCGGCTGGATCGAGAGACACCTCGATAGCGGATCCGAGAAACACCTCGGTCAGGAAGCCGGAGACACCCGGCTGGATCGAGAGACACCTCGATAGCGGATCCGAGAAACACCTCGGTCAGGAAGCCGGAGACACCCGGCTGGATCGAGAGACACCTCGATAGCGGATCCGAGAAACACCTCGGTCAGGAAGCCGGAGACACCCGGCTGGATCGAGAGACACCTCGATAGCGGAACCGAAAAACACCTCGGTCAGGAAGCCGGAGACACCCGGCTGGATCGAGAGACACCTCGATAGCGGATCCGAGAAACACCTCGGTCAGGAAGCCGGAGACACCCGGCTGGATCGAGAGACACCTCGATAGCGGATCCGAGAAACACCTCGGTCAGGAAGCCGGAGACACCCGGCTGGATCGAGAGACACCTCGATAGCGGATCCGAGAAACACCTCGGTCAGGAAGCCGGAGACACCCGGTTGGATCGAGAGACACCTCGATAGCGGATCCGAGAAACACCTCGGTCAGGAAGCCGGAGACACCCGGTTGGATCGAGAGACACCTCGATAGCGGATCCGAGAAACACCTCGGTCAGGAAGCCGGAGACACCCGGCTGGATCGAGAGACACCTCGATAGCGGATCCGAGAAACACCTCGGTCAGGAAGCCGGAGACACCCGGTTGGATCGAGAGACACCTCGATAGCGGATCCGAGAAACACCTCGGTCAGGAAGCCGGAGACACCCGGCTGGATCGAGAGACACGTCGATAGCGGATCCGAAAAAGACCTCGGTCAGGAAGCCGGAGACACCCGGCTGGATCGAGAGACACCTCGATAGCGGATCCGAGAAACACCTCGGTCAGGAAGCCGGAGACACCCGGCTGGATCGAGAGACACCTCGATAGCGGATCCGAGAAACACCTCGGTCAGGAAGCCGGAGACACCCGGCTGGATCGAGAGACACCTCGATAGCGGATCCGAGAAACACCTCGGTCAGGAAGCCGGAGACACCCGGCTGGATCGAGAGACACCTCGATAGCGGATCCGAGAAACACCTCGGTCAGGAAGCCGGAGACACCCGGCTGGATCGAGAGACACCTCGATAGCGGATCCGAGAAACACCTCGGTCAGGAAGCCGGAGACACCCGGCTGGATCGAGAGACACCTCGATAGCGGATCCGAGAAACACCTCGGTCAGGAAGCCGGAGACACCCGGTTGGATCGAGAGACACCTCGATAGCGGATCCGAGAAACACCTCGGTCAGGAAGCCGGAGACACCCGGCTGGATCGAGAGACACCTCGATAGCGGATCCGAGAAACACCTCGGTCAGGAAGCCGGAGACACCCGGCTGGATCGAGAGACACCTCGATAGCGGATCCGAGAAACACCTCGGTCAGGAAGCCGGAGACACCCGGCTGGATCGAGAGACACCTCGATAGCGGATCCGAAAAACACCTCGGTCAGGAAGCCGGAGACACCCGGCTGGATCGAGAGACACCTCGATAGCGGATCCGAGAAACACCTCGGTCAGGAAGCCGGAGACACCCGGCTGGATCGAGAGACACCTCGATAGCGGATCCGAGAAACACCTCGGTCAGGAAGCCGGAGACACCCGGCTGGATCGAGAGACACCTCGATAGCGGATCCGAGAAACACCTCGGTCAGGAAGCCGGAGACACCCGGTTGGATCGAGAGACACCTCGATAGCGGATCCGAGAAACACCTCGGTCAGGAAGCCGGAGACACCCGGCTGGATCGAGAGACACCTCGATAGCGGATCCGAGAAACACCTCGGTCAGGAAGCCGGAGACACCCGGCTGGATCGAGAGACACCTCGATAGCGGATCCGAGAAACACCTCGGTCAGGAAGCCGGAGACACCCGGTTGGATCGAGAGACACCTCGATAGCGGATCCGAGAAACACCTCGGTCAGGAAGCCGGAGACACCCGGCTGGATCGAGAGACACCTCGATAGCGGATCCGAGAAACACCTCGGTCAGGAAGCCGGAGACACCCGGCTGGATCGAGAGACACCTCGATAGCGGATCCGAGAAACACCTCGGTCAGGAAGCCGGAGACACCCGGCTGGATCGAGAGACACCTCGATAGCGGATCCGAGAAACACCTCGGTCAGGAAGCCGGAGACACCCGGCTGGATCGAGAGACACCTCGATAGCGGATCCGAGAAACACCTCGGTCAGGAAGCCGGAGACACTCGGCTGGATCGAGAGACACCTCGAGTTAATGATCTGGTCGGAGCGTTCGATGGGATCGCAGGACGGGATCTGGTGCCGGTGTGCCGGCTAGGCCGGTTTATATACCCGGCCGACTGCATTCCATAGTACCCCTTCCAGGTGGGCCGCTCGATTAAGGCGAATGCATAAGACCGAGACAGCAAACGAATGTATGCGTGCAAGCGAGACAGCGAGCGAGTGTATGCGTGCAAACGAGACAACGAGTGAGCGCGCGCGTGCAAGCGAGACGACGAGCGTCGAACGGACGAGTGAGCGAGAAAACAGGCGCCGAGCAGTACGAGTAAGCGAGAAAGCGAGCGTATGAATGGGTGCGAAAGCGAGACAGTGTGAATAGGAAAGGCAAAAGAAAGAGAAGCATGACTGTATTATACTATATTTGTTAGTAAGGGCGCGTATGCGCCGTTACATCACCCCTTCCCTTTCAGCGCTGTTGTGGCAGTGGAGGGCCCAGCGGTGTCACCTCGGGGTCGGAAGCGGCTCGAGCGTACCCGCCCGTTTGGTCCGAACCGCAGGAACCATTTCCCCTCTGAGGTCCAGGCCCGGAATCGGCGGACGATGTAAGCCGCATGGTGCGGTACGGCCAAGGTTACCCCGGGTGCTACGTGTACCTAGAGCGCCGGAGGTCGGGATGTTCCGGGGACCGCGGGGACGGCGTCCCTTGGTGGTGTAGTCTTTGACGGCTCGGCAGCCACGGGGGCGGCGTCCCTTGGCGGTGATGTAGCCACGGTGGCGCATCGAGATGTCGTCTTGGAGGCTCGTGACTGCGGGACTGGCGCCCTTGTATCCCGCCCGGCGGATGCGATACGCCGTCGTTGTGTTGCCGGTACTCGGGGCGGCGGGGTGGTCAGCAGGATGCCCTTCCGACAGTTGACTGCGTCGGATCGCTGGACGACAGTCCCCACCCGCGGTGATTGTCGTCTCTTTTCTGGCGGCGGGTTTGGCGGTGATTTCTCCGCGCCGAGAAACACCTCGTCGTCGCTGCTGGAAAACTCGCCTAACAATTCACGGAGTCTTTCCTTGCGTGACATCTCGTTATCGTGGCAGATTAGAGACTGTCTTGATATTCGCACGGAGCGCGTATATTTATACTCGCATCGGTATGCCTGGAATGCGGCGCGGGTAGTTTTTGCGCGGATTCCTTCTCATTTTACGACGCGCGCGGTACGTGGTTTTTCGGCGTGCGGTTTTACGTCTCGCACGTGGATATGACGGTGCCAGCGCCCTCGGACGTCGCGCAGGTCCACGATCACCGGTGATATAATTCTGCCTACTTCCAGGGGCCCAATGAATTTTGGCGCTAACTTGGCGTTGAACGCCTTTGATTTATCGGAGAGGGCGTGGTCCTTTTTCCAGACTTTTTCCCCGATTCTCGGACGCCAGTCTCGCCTTCGCAGGTTATAATGTTTTTCCTGCCGGTGGAAGGCGCGCGCCAAGTGAACTCGAACCAATTCGTACGCGTCCTGGAGACGACGATGAGCGGTGTCTGGAGCCGCCTGGTTTATGCGCGGTCGTCGGTCTTCTGGATGCGGTCGTGCCAGCTCCCGGCAAAGCTGCCAGATCTCCGCCGCAAGCAACATGCAACACGGCGTGGAGGGGGTAATGAGGATGTGAGCGTAAGCGTACGTGTGAGCTCGGCGCTTCGGCTAGCTTCGGATAGTAGAAGAGGACAGAATACAGTCTTCTGTCTCCTTCCTACCAAACTGGCAACGAAAGACGGGCGACGCGCGACACTGCTCGCTTCTCGATATCTCAATGCGTGCGACAGCGTTAAATGTTTTTCCCTTATAGCTTTTTATATTATACACATATTTTTTAACTGATAAATATTAGGCCCTGCGCACAATAGGAAAAATATTAAATATTAAATTTACAGTAAGAGAAAAAGAGAAGAGAAGAGTTCCTTTCTCTTTCTCTCGTCCTATAAATTTAATATTTAATATTTAATATTTAATATTTTTCCTATTGTGCGTAGGGCCTTAATCTATTTAATATATTTTTTAACTGACAAATATATTATACATTTATCAGTTGTAAGAAAATATCGATATATTTTTTCATGTGAAAAATTAAATGACATAATTCT
This sequence comes from Camponotus pennsylvanicus, assembly GCA_023638675.1. NCBI lineage: Eukaryota > Metazoa > Arthropoda > Insecta > Hymenoptera > Formicidae > Camponotus > Camponotus pennsylvanicus. The sequence goes on along the minus strand of JALHBL010000523.1, from coordinate 520,279 downwards.
TATAAACAAGGGTGCATATATCTATATAGGTGAATATATCTATTTAATATATTTTTTAACTAATAAATATATTATACATTTATCAGTTGTAAGAAAATATCGATATATTTTTTCATGTGAAAAATTAAATGACATAATTCTTATAAACAAGCGTATATATATATATATATATATATATATATATATATATATATATGTATGTATGTATATATATTCATTTTTAAGAATTATACGATTTGATTTTTTAATATGAAAAGATATAATATTTTCTTACGATTAGCAAATATATATAATATATTTACCAGTTATAAAAATATCTAATATAACAGGCTAAAAGAGAAAAAAGTTTAACGCTGTCATACGTATCGAGATATCGAGACGCAAGCAGCGTCGAAAATTTATATGCCGTTATGTATCGAGCGGAAAGAATGAATTGTCAACTAACAGCGTAGCGCAGTGGGTAAGGCGCCTGATTAGTACGCTGCCTGTCGCTGGTTCAAATCTTACCGTTGAGTTTTTTTTATCTTATTATTGTGCTATATATTTTTATTATTTTAACACACAAATTAGTATTTTAATTATAAAATATATTTAAAAATCATTGAATTAATTTATTTGCTATGCAATGAGAACTATAAATAAATGTTTATTTCATAAAAAATATTAATTCAATGATTTTTAAATATATTTTATAATTAAAATACTAATTTGTCTGTTAAAATAATAAAAATATATAGCACAATAATAAGATAAAAAAAACTCAAAGGTAAGATTTGAACCAGCGACAGGCAGCGTACTAATCAGGCGCCCACTGCGCTACGCTGTTAGTTGACAATTCATTCTTTCCGCTCGATACATAACGAGCATATAAATTTTCGACGCTGCTTGCGTCTCGATATCTCGATACGTATGACAGCGTTAAACGTTTTTCTCTTTTAGCCTGTTATATTAGATATTTTTATAACTGGTAAATATATTATATATATTTGCTAATCGTAAGAAAATATTATATCTTTTCATATTAAAAAATCAAATCGTATAATTCTTAAAAATGAATATATATACATACATACATACATATATATATATATATATATATATATATATATATATATACGTTTGTTTATAAGAATTATGTCATTTAATTTTTCACATGAAAAAATATATCGATATTTTCTTACAACTGATAAATGTATAATATATTTATTAGTTAAAAAATATATTAAATAGATTAATATTTATCAGTTAAAAAATATGTGTGTAATATAAAAAGCTATAAGGGAAAAACATTTAACGCTGTCGCACGCATTGAGATATCGAGAAGCGAGCAGCGTCGCGCGTCGCCCGTCTTTCGTTGCCAGCTTGGTAGGAAGGAGACAGAAGATTGTATCCTGTCCTCTTCTACTATCCGAAGCTAGCCGAAGCGCCGAGCTCACACGTACGCTTACGCTCACATCCTCATTACCCCCTCCACGCCGTGTTGCATGTTGCTTGCGGCGGAGATCTGGCAGCTTTGGCTCCCGGCCGTGATTCAGATAGGCTGGCGAATATCCGGTGGCTTCGTGTCGTGCGGTATTGAAGGCGAATTGCAATACCGCCAGGTGTTCGTCCCAGGTCTTATGATTCTTACCGACGAATTGCGCGACCATAGTTTTTAACGTTCGGTTGGTACGCTCGATGGGGTTACACTGTGGTGTGTACGGCGGAGTAGTACGGTGTTGGAACCCGAAGTTGGCGAGGCATCGCTCGAGCTGAGTTGATTTTAATTGTGTCCCATTATCTGACACAAGGTACTCTGGGCAGCCATGGCGATACACGATTCGCTCTGTGAAGCCTTTGGTGACATTAGCAGCGGTGGCCTTCCTGAGCGGCACGACTTCTAGCCACTTCGTGAACCGATGCTGCATGGTTAATAGCCAAGTATACCCATGGTTCGAACGCGGTAAAGGGCCGACCAAGTCGATCGTGACTTGCTGCCAAGGCGTGCCCACTGGTATAGCGTGGAGATTACCGGCTGTTGTACAGGCTTATGCGCCAAGCAGTTTTCGCAGGAACGGACGTATCGCGCGATATCCCGAAACATGCCCGGCCAGTAATAGAGTTGCGCGATACGGGCTATGGTTTTCGCGGTGCCCAGATGTCCAGCTGCCGGGTGATCGTGCATACGTTGTAGCAAGGCTGCTCGTCGGTCGGTCGGGATGCACTCTTTCCACTGATCCTCTGGGTCGGTCTCACGGAAATCGAGCTCGTGGAGGATGTGCCGGAAAAGTTTCCCGTGGCGGATCCGGTAGTCCGGGAAGTCGGCAGGTCGTTCTCGTAACCCGGTAGTGGTCCTTTTGTACCACGGGCATTGTAGTTTGTGGCGCGTAGCGCACACCTCGGGGTGACGGGACAGTGCGTCGGCCACCTGGTTCAGGGCACCTTTTCGATATTTGATATCGAAGTCAAACTGCTGGAGCTCGAATAGCCATCTCCCGAGCCTTCCGGAGGGGGCTTCTAATCGCTGTAACCACCCGAGCGATTGATGATCAGTGATCACGGTGAACCGATACCCCTCCAGATAATCCCTCATTCGGCGTATTCCCCAAACCACCGCAAGGCACTCCACTCGGTCGCGCTGTAATTTTTCTCCGCTTGGTTAAGCGTCCGGCTGGCGTACGCGATGACGCGTTCTCCTCCGTCTAGGTTTTGTGTGAGTACAGTTCCAAGACCAAGCGTGCTAGCGTCGGTCTGTAGGGTGAACGGCTGGTTGAAATCGGGGCAAGCCAATACGGGAGCGGTCGTTAGCGCCTTTTTAATGCTTCTAAAAGCCTCCTCCTCTGTCGCGGTCCAGGCCCACCGGGCATTTTTGCGCATCAGGCGGGTTAATGGTGCGACCTTGGCCGAGAAGTCCGCGATGAAGCGTCGGTACCACGAAGCGATGCCGAGGAATTGGCGTACTTGTCTCAGCGTGGTGGGCGTGGGCCAGTTAGTGATGGCGCTGACCTTGGCGGGGTCGGTTCGGATGCCTTCCCGATCGATGGTGTGTCCTAGGTAGCGCAGGCCGTCCCGGCAAAAGTGGCACTTTTCGGCGTTCAAGCGCAACTTGGCGTTTCTCAGTCGTTGGAATACCTCTGCAAGATGTTTGAGATGCTCATAGAACGTTTGGCTGGCCACTATAATATCGTCAAGATAGACCAAAACGTTGGGCTCGAGTTCGGGGCCCAAGACCGAGTCTAGTAGTCGTTGGAACGTTGCCGGAGCCGAATGCAGTCCGAATGGCATTGTTCGGAACTGCATGAGGCCTTTGCCGGGCACAGTAAACGCCGTGGCGGGTCGGCTATCTGGAGCGAGTGGCACCTGCCAATATCCGTTCTTCAGGTCAAGGGTGGATAGATATTTGGCCCCTCTTAATTTATCGAGCGTAGCGGCGATGTGTGGCAAAGGATACGCGTCTTTTTCTGTTACCGCATTCAATCGTCGGAAGTCGATGCAGAAACGGTGGCCTCCATCCTTTTTCCGTACAACGACCACGGGGGAGCTCCAGGCACTCTGGGAAGGCTCTATGACGCCTTCTTGCTCCATCTTCTCGACTTCGGCGTTGATAATTGCCTGCATAGCGGGGTTCCTGGGTCGGTACCGCTGCTTTATCGACTGGTCGGTTTTCAGCCGGATCTTATGTTCGATTCGGTCGGTCGGTCCCCGTATCGCTTCGAAGGCGGTGAGCTCCTGCCCCAGAAATTGTTCCAGTTGCTGGTCTTCGTCTGGCGTTCGTGGAGTCAGGCCTTGGGAGATTTCTCCCACGTGTGGTGACGCTGGGGTGGCAGTCATCGGAGGTAATGGTAGGTGTATCCGGAGCCTGGCCCACAGATCCACGCCGATGAGCACTGGGCAGTCGAGGTTCGGCATAACGTGGAACTCATGGTTCACAGTGCGTCCGGCAGCGGAGATCGGTAGCGTGGTAGTGCGCGCTATGGTAACTGGCGTCCCGTCGGCCAGTGAAGCCTGTTGGCTCACTGTGTACAGTTGGTATCCCTGCCGGCGGGCCAGCTCGGCAATGGCGGGGTTAATGAATGATATCTCCGACCCTGGATCTAGGAGACTCCAATGGTGACGGCCAAGTAATTGGACTCGAACGTACGGACCGGGCCTAAACCTTATTCGAGCTCTTCGGGACCGGAGACGGCCGCTGTTTCTCCGGCCCGTTGTTGGTTTCCCGATGGCGGATGGCAATCGCGAGTGAAAACACCATCTTTTCCGCATCTCGAGCAGAATTTCTTTGGGGGGCGTTTGCAATTTAGTATAGCCGCGTTGCTTACACCGCCAACAACATTCGTCGCGGTTGTAGGTGGCGGCTGCGACGGCTGGTCCGGGACTTCGCTTAGCGGCAGACTGTTGCAGACTTCGCTTAGCGGCAGACTCCTTCCGGAGTTTCTCCACCTTTTCAAATTGGGCGGCCTTGGCGCTCAGCTCGGCGATATTAGTGGCCTCATTCGACCGAATGTACAACTGGTAATCCGGATTCATGTTTTCGTACAGCTGTTCTAGCTGGTCTTGTTTCGTGTAGCCCCCGACGCGCCGCATCATGGTTAATACGGCCATGGCGTATTTGTCGAATGTCTCGCCCGGTAGTTGTCGGCGGCCGTCGATCTCTCGCCTTAGCGCGCGTTGGTATCCCGGCGGCAGGTATTGAGTCCGGAAGGCCTGGCAGAAATCACCCCATGTACCCCAGGCTTCACGGTTAATCCGGTACCATAAGCGCGAGTCCCCTCGCAATAGCTCTGGTAAACCGTAGAGAAGATAGTCGTTGGTATAGCCATAGGCTTGGCGGAGTTCGTCGAGGCGTTCGAGGAACGCGAGGGGGTCTTTCCCATCAAAGTGGAGGTTCCACTTTCGGATTTGGTTCAGGACCGTCGCAGGATCTGGAGCTCTCGGCTCGAGCGGTTCTGCGCGGCCAGCCAATGGCTCGTTGCTATCTGTTTTCGGCATACCCGCCGTTCTTCCGAATACGTTCGGGTTCTTAGTGACGAACTGTCGTAACCGCCCTCGCAGTGTCTCGGTGTTGCCGGAACTATCGATTCCGTAAGCCTTTAGCTGGGTTTCTAACTCGGTCTTACTTAATCGGTTTATCCAGGTACTCATCGGGATTGATCGCACAAGCTGGAATCTCTACTGGGCAGGTCCCTGTTCGGGCACCATGTAACGCGGTCGCCTTTCTCGACGCTCCGGATCGGCTCGCCAGGTCGGTTAGCCAGGATTCGAGAGAAGGGGAGAATCAAGCTTGTGCGAACAATGCGGGAAACACTTTATTATATATATATTTACAATATGTACAAGTGTAGGTTTGTGTGCGTGGTGTGCGTGTGTATGTGTGTGTGTCGGTGCGGTTGAACGTGTTCGTATCGTAGTGTGTCTGGGATTCGAGTCGCGATTAAATCTAGGCGGTGAGCTATGTGCAAGACAGCATGCAAGCGTGCGCGGACAATTAAAGCTAAGCGGGAAACTATGTACAAGGCAGAACGCAAACGCGGGCGGAATATCGCAACCGTCGGCGGCGCAACTTAAACTACTGTACAAAGCGGAAGAGCTGAGTGTCACGTCAGCCCTGGAATCCGGAGACACCCGGTCAAATCGAGACACCTCGATAGCGGATCCGAGAAACACCTCGGGCAGGAATCCGGAGATACCCGGCTGGATCGAGAGACACCTCGATAGCGGATCCGAGAAACACCTTGGGCAGGAATCCGGAGATACCCGGCTGGATCGAGAGACACCTCGATAGCGGATCCGAGAAACACCTCGGTCAGGAAGTCGGAGACACCCGGCTGGATCGAGAGACACCTCGATAGCGGATCCGAGAAACACCTCGGTCAGGAAGCCGGAGATACCCGGCTGGATCGAGAGACACCTCGATAGCGGATCCGAGAAACACCTCGGTCAGGAAGCCGGAGACATCCGGCTGGATCGAGAGACACCTCGATAGCGGATCCGAGAAACACCTCGGGCAGGAATCCGGAGATACCCGGCTGGATCGAGAGACACCTCGATAGCGGATCCGAGAAACACCTCGGTCAGGAAGCCGGAGACACCCGGCTGGATCGAGAGACACCTCGATAGCGGATCCGAGAAACACCTCGGTCAGGAAGCCGGAGACACCCGGCTGGATCGAGAGACACCTCGATAGCGGATCCGAGAAACACCTCGGTCAGGAAGCCGGAGACACCCGGTTGGATCGAGAGACACCTCGATAGCGGATCCGAGAAACACCTCGGTCAGGAAGTCGGAGACACCCGGCTGGATCGAGAGACACCTCGATAGCGGATCCGAGAAACACCTCGGTCAGGAAGCCGGAGACACCCGGCTGGATCGAGAGACACCTCGATAGCGGATCCGAGAAACACCTCGGTCAGGAAGCCGGAGACACCCGGCTGGATCGAGAGACATCTCGATAGCGGATCCGAGAAACACCTCGGTCAGGAAGCCGGAGATACCCGGCTGGATCGAGAGACACCTCGATAGTGGATCCGAGAAACACCTCGGTCAGGAAGCCGGAGACACCCGGCTGGATCGAGAGACACCTCGATAGCGGATCCGAGAAACACCTCGGTCAGGAAGTCGGAGACACCCGGCTGGATCGAGAGACACCTCGATAGCGGATCCGAGAAACACCTCGGTCAGGAAGCCGGAGACATCCGGCTGGATCGAGAGACACCTCGATAGCGGATCCGAGAAACACCTCGGTCAGGAAGCCGGAGACACCCGGTTGGATCGAGAGACATCTCGATAGCGGATCCGAGAAACACCTCGGTCAGGAAGCCGGAGACACCCGGCTGGATCGAGAGACACCTCGATAGCGGATCCGAGAAACACCTCGGTCAGGAAGCCGGAGACACCCGGCTGGATCGAGAGACACCTCGATAGCGGATCCGAGAAACACCTCGGTCAGGAAGCCGGAGACACCCGGTTGGATCGAGAGACACCTCGATAGCGGATCCGAGAAACACCTCGGTCAGGAAGTCGGAGACACCCGGCTGGATCGAGAGACACCTCGATAGCGGATCCGAGAAACACCTCGGTCAGGAAGCCGGAGACACCCGGCTGGATCGAGAGACACCTCGATAGCGGATCCGAGAAACACCTCGGTCAGGAAGCCGGAGACACCCGGCTGGATCGAGAGACACCTCGATAGCGGATCCGAGAAACACCTCGGTCAGGAAGTCGGAGACACCCGGCTGGATCGAGAGACACCTCGATAGCGGATCCGAGAAACACCTCGGTCAGGAAGCCGGAGACACCCGGCTGGATCGAGAGACACCTCGATAGCGGATCCGAGAAACACCTCGGTCAGGAAGCCGGAGACACCCGGCTGGATCGAGAGACACCTCGATAGCGGATCCGAGAAACACCTCGGTCAGGAAGCCGGAGACATCCGGCTGGATCGAGAGACACCTCGATAGCGGATCCGAGAAACACCTCGGGCAGGAATCCGGAGATACCCGGCTGGATCGAGAGACACCTCGATAGCGGATCCGAGAAACACCTCGGTCAGGAAGCCGGAGACACCCGGCTGGATCGAGAGACACCTCGATAGCGGATCCGAGAAACACCTCGGTCAGGAAGCCGGAGACACCCGGTTGGATCGAGAGACACCTCGATAGCGGATCCGAGAAACACCTCGGTCAGGAAGTCGGAGACACCCGGCTGGATCGAGAGACACCTCGATAGCGGATCCGAGAAACACCTCGGTCAGGAAGCCGGAGACACCCGGCTGGATCGAGAGACACCTCGATAGCGGATCCGAGAAACACCTCGGTCAGGAAGCCGGAGACACCCGGCTGGATCGAGAGACATCTCGATAGCGGATCCGAGAAACACCTCGGTCAGGAAGCCGGAGATACCCGGCTGGATCGAGAGACACCTCGATAGTGGATCCGAGAAACACCTCGGTCAGGAAGCCGGAGACACCCGGCTGGATCGAGAGACACCTCGATAGCGGATCCGAGAAACACCTCGGTCAGGAAGTCGGAGACACCCGGCTGGATCGAGAGACACCTCGATAGCGGATCCGAGAAACACCTCGGTCAGGAAGCCGGAGACATCCGGCTGGATCGAGAGACACCTCGATAGCGGATCCGAGAAACACCTCGGTCAGGAAGCCGGAGACACCCGGTTGGATCGAGAGACATCTCGATAGCGGATCCGAGAAACACCTCGGTCAGGAAGCCGGAGACACCCGGCTGGATCGAGAGACACCTCGATAGCGGATCCGAGAAACACCTCGGTCAGGAAGCCGGAGACACCCGGCTGGATCGAGAGACACCTCGATAGCGGATCCGAGAAACACCTCGGTCAGGAAGCCGGAGACACCCGGTTGGATCGAGAGACACCTCGATAGCGGATCCGAGAAACACCTCGGTCAGGAAGTCGGAGACACCCGGCTGGATCGAGAGACACCTCGATAGCGGATCCGAGAAACACCTCGGTCAGGAAGCCGGAGACACCCGGCTGGATCGAGAGACACCTCGATAGCGGATCCGAGAAACACCTCGGTCAGGAAGCCGGAGACACCCGGCTGGATCGAGAGACACCTCGATAGTGGATCCGAGAAACACCTCGGTCAGGAAGCCGGAGACACCCGGCTGGATCGAGAGACATCTCGATAGCGGATCCGAGAAACACCTCGGTCAGGAAGCCGGAGACACCCGGCTGGATCGAGAGACATCTCGATAGCGGATCCGAGAAACACCTCGGTCAGGAAGCCGGAGACACCTGGCTGGATCGAGAGACACCTCGATAGCGGATCCGAGAAACACCTCGGTCAGGAAACCGGAGACACCCGGCTGGATCGAGAGACACCTCGAGTTAATGATCTGGTCGGAGCGTTCGATGGGATCGCAGGACGGGATCTGGTGTCGGTGTGCCGGCTAGGCCGGTTTATATACCTGGCCGACTGCATTCCATAGTACCCCTTCCAGGTGGGCCGCTCGATTAAGGGGGAATAGGCAGTCATAAATTTTGAAAAATCGGTTTTTTTCATAATTTTTTATATTAAAGTACATCTTACAAATGTCTCAAAATTTCAAGTCGATTCGAGCAAAATTGAAAGAGATAGAGCGTTTTGAAGCCCCGCCCATCCGACCCGCTGAGAAACGGTCGACGCGCAGGTAAACAGCTAATATTCAAAGCCGCAACCTAACCTAACCAAGAATGCTTCGCAGACAGCAACAAGCTGATATATTGGACATTGCTGAAGCAGCCGGGGACTTGCTTTGGGCCTGGAATCGATTATTCCGTGTGTTGAAAAAAAAAATTTTATCAAGGTTTTATTCTTATTGAAAACTTTAAACGCGTTTTGTCAGAGAGAGCGCGAGTGATGGAAGGACGTCACGAATTAAAATTTCAGTTTCGAATGTCACACAATAAAAAAATATATTTAATAAAGAATTTACACTATTAATTTGTGGTCTTTTTCGCGACAGCTAAGGAGAACGCACTTTCTCCCTCAAGCGGAGGGTTAGCGGACGCGAACAATTGGACGACAGCAGGCGCGAGTCAGCAAGCCGCGGGCTCGTACTGTGGTCGTCGCGAAAAACACGAGATCGCAAGCCACGAACTCGACAGCGGTTGCACAGCGGTTGTACAGCGGAATACGCGAGATCGCAAGCAACGAAATAAGTCGCGAAATGTCCCAAGCGCGGAAAAATTATCAGTAGCTCTGATAGACACTTTCTCCGTGATAAGCAACGGTAGAATGCGCGGAGGGCTCGAAGAGCCCAGTTTATATATCCGGGGAAACCGAATGTTCTCGATCCATGACTAACAGCTTTTCATATAGGCCGTTGTCTAACGGGCGATCAGCTGTTTTGATTTTTAGTATTTATTTCTCGAGCTTGTTTGCTCAAGGCTCGAGAAAAAACCGGCAGCGTCAAACAAACTCATCGAAAACGGCGAGTTTCTGTTACCTACAAATGCCTCGTACAATTTAATATAATAATTAAATATTATATTTCACACAAGATTATTTCCGACTTTATTTCCGAGACTTTATTCGTTCAATGCGAATTATGTCATGAGATGCGCGTGCTCTTATATAATACTTATATTCTCGGAATCGAGGCATTACGACAGCTACAAAAAAACTATTTACATGTTTTGATAGGAAGTTCGAGCGCAATTCTACGAAACACAGCCGACTTTCTCAGTACAGTGAGTCTTGCTATATGCCTGAAATTCTGTTATTAGATTTAGTCGGATTTTGCTGTCAATTTCCGACATTCCGCCCGCCTCGTATGGCGAAGCCTGCGATTCTTTAGCTGGGTTTCCGGGCGCACTCGGCGCGCGCTGTGGCATGTCCCGTATGCCTGTTTTTACCTAAAGAGCTGTTGATTCGGTGGAGGAGCGGATCGGCGCGCAGCGTCCCGTGGCCCACCGTGGTCATATTTTTGTTTACCTCGTGAGGCGCGTGTTGTGACAATCACTTGAGTGATTGCTACGAGTGAACGGCGCTAGAATTAAGACGTGTGTATCTAGGCCTCGACAGCTAAGTCCGTGCTCGTCGGCAGAAGCACGAGCTTGCTTACGGGTCGCGTAAGCCGCGAAGCGGCGGTGCGAACCTCCACGACTCGTACGTGGCCGTCAGCCCCGGGATGCAACGCTTCGATCCGCGCTAAAGGCCATCGATTAGGCGGCGTCGCCTCGTTACGGACGAGGCAAAGGCGACCGACGGTTACTGACTCGCCGCCTTTACACCATTTCGGGCGATGCGCAAGAGTATGCAAGTACTCGCTCGCCCAACGAGTCCAGAAGTGCTCCCTCATTTGCTGGACCAGCTGCCATCGAGAGAGGCGCGAAGTTGGTTCCTCGACCAGGGATGGCTCGGGAACGGCGGTGAGAGCGGAACCGACGAGGAAGTGCCCCGGCGTGAGCGCGGCGAGGTCCTCCGGATCGTCCGACATCGCCTGCAGCGGTCTCGAGTTGAGGCAGGCTTCGACCTGCGACAGCAAAGTGGCCATTTCCTCGTAAGTGAGGGTGGCCTCGCCTATGACTCGCCGCAGGTGGTGCTTCGTCGACTTGACGGCAGCTTCCCAGATACCGCCGAAGTTGGGCGCAGCAGGCGGGTTGAAGTGCCAGTGAATCCGGTCTTCCGCTAAGCACTTGGCAATGCGCTGGCTCTCCTGACTGCTGGCGGCGAAGAGAGCTCGGAGCTGGGCATCGGCACCGACGAAATTGGTACCGCAGTCGCTGTAAAGCGATTGACAGATGCCTCGCCGAGCGACGAACCGACGTAGCGTGGCCAGGAAAGCGTCGGCCGTGTAGTCTGACGCCACGTCCAGATGAACAGCCCGGGAACTTAAACAGATAAAGACAGCTATAAAGGCCTTAGAGGCCCGCTGACCTCGGCCCTTGGAGGTCCTCAGCCACACCGGCCCGGCATAGTCCACGCCGGTATGAAGAAACGGCCGGCTAGGGGTCACTCTAGCCGGCGGAAGCTCGCCCATGAGCGGCTGAGGAGATGCCGCCCGCCATCTCAGGCAAGTGTGACAACGATTGAGGCAGCTTTTGACGAGCGAGCGCCCGCGTGGAATCCAGTGCTCCTGGCGCAGGGCTCCGAGGGTCATTTGAACACCCCCGTGCAGCGTCCTCCGATGTTGCGCCTCCACAATCAGGCGAGTTAAGTGCGAGCTGTCTGGTAAAATAATTGGGTGCTTTTCGTCGCGAGTGACAGGTGCGTGTCTTAGCCGCCCGCCGACACGAAGTAGACCTTGCTCGTCTAAGTATGGATTTAATTGGGTAAGTCGATTTTTCTTTGGTAACGACTCACCCTTTTCGACGACAGCTAATTCTCGCCGAAATTTAGCAGCTTGCACTACTCGAATCCAGCAGATCCGAGCCCTCTCAAGTTCGTTGGCTGTCAGTACTAGCGGCGGAGTCCGCTCCGAGCCTGCCGTGGAACGGGTCCGTCGCTCTCTCAGCCGCGCTAGCCAGCGGCGGCACCAGGCTGTCACTCTCAGGAGCCGTCTCAGCGACGAGTGACGCGTCAATAGCGGGCTCTCCGCATCATCCGGCTGGTCCTCCGTGGTGGCGTGTATCTGGACCCTTTTCTCCGGCAGCTCGTCCTCCGCGATGTCGGTCAAGTGGGCCCTCCAGGGCTCAGTGTCCGTACTCAGCCAGCACGGACCGTGCCACCAGAGCGGATGGCTCACCAGATCCACTGGTGAGATTCCTCGTGATGCACAATCGGCTGGATTGTCACGTCCGGGGACATGGTGCCACCGCGCCTCAGGCAAGGACGTCTGGATCTCGCTTACGCGGTTAGCCACATAAGTCTTCCAGGCCGTCGGGTGACCGCGGATCCATCCAAGAACCACCGTTGAATCCGACCAAAGGTGCAGTGAAGCGGTCGACAGCTCGAGCACGGAGCGTGTGTGCGCGACCAGCCGTGTTAATAGCATGGCGGCGCAAAGCTCCAGTCGAGGTAATGAGATCTGTTTTAGTGGAGCCACTTTTGTTTTCGCGGCAACGATTTCCACCCGGATCTCACCGTCTTGTCCTTTCGTCCGCAGGTAGACGACGGCAGCGAATGCACGCTCGGAGGCGTCCGCGAATCCGTGGACCTCCAGCTCGTCCCGGTCAGCTCCGATCGTAAGCCATCGGGGAACACGGATCTCGCTTAGGTGAGGAAGATCCGCTTGGAACTCCTGCCATTTCCGCGTGTCGTCTTCCGGAAGCGGTGTATCCCAGTCGACTCCAAGCAACCAAGTCGACTGAATCCAAATTTTTGCTTGCACAGTGGTGGGGGCGAGCCACCCCAACGGGTCAAACAGTTGTGCAGCTAACGACAGCACTGAGCGTTTTGTGTAGCTCTCGGTCCGGGCGACTGGCACTGAAAAGGAGAAGCAGTCGTCCCGTGGTTGCCAACGCAACCCCAGCGTACCGTGGCTTTCTCCTGGTAGCCACCACCGGGATTCCTGCTGTAGAAGATCCCCAGCAGGCACATCTTCCAGCAGCGATGAGTCGTTGGCGGACCATTTTCGCAAGGGAAAGCCGCCCGCCTTGCAGATCCGTACCAACTGCAGCTGAATTTCCCGCGTCGTATGGATTGTCTCGGCTCCGGTGAGGACGTCGTCCATATAGACGTCTCGTCGTAGAGCCTCCGCGCCGAGAGGCAGCTCGCGTCCCTCGTCTTCAGCTAGTTGGCGCAAGGTGCGGATGGCAAGAAACGGCGCACAAGCTAAACCGTACGTCACAGTGTTTAGCTGGAATTCTTGCGTCTTGTCGCTCGGTAGCTCACGCCACAAAATTCTCTGCAGGTCCCGATCCCGCGGATGTACATCAATCTGGCGGTACATCTTTTCGATGTCCGCGGCGATAACGTAGCGGTGTCTACGCCATCTGGTCAGAATGTCCGTGAGCGCCGGCAACAGATTCGGTCCGGTCCGCAGGAATTGGTTCAGCGACTCTCCAGTTCTCAGCGGAGTTGACCCGTTGAAGACCACGCGGAGCTTCGTGGTCGAGCTCGTGTCACGCCGGACTCCGTGATGCGGCAGATAGCAAATCCGTCCAGCCGACGGATCCGCCGCAGGGAGCGATAGCGTCATATGCCCGAGCTCGGCATACTGACGCATGAATTCGCCATACAGCGACTTCAATTCTGCGTCTCGAGTGAATCGGCTCTCCATATGATGCTGCACTCGTTCTGCTCTCCGTCGCGTCTCTGAGAGGTCCGGCAGCGGCTCGATGAGAGGTAGACGCACCTGATAGCGTCCGTCGGCTCCTCGAGAATGCGTGCGAGCGTAATGTTCCTCGCACTCCAACTCATCCTTCGAGGGTGCCCTGGCGGTCGTTGGAACCTCCTCTTGCTCCCAGAATCGACGAACGGTGTCGACCAGATCGTCCTCCAGTCGACACTGGTGAGTGACCACGCTGTGGCCGGAGGCGGTTTCTCCGACCGGTCCGGATAGGATCCATCCTAATGCCGTTTTCTGCGCCACGGGTTCGAAACTGCGGCCTTTCCGCAGTCCCTGGCGCAGGATCTTAGCGTAGACGTCCGCTCCCAAAAGGACGTCGATCGGATCGGCAGCGCTGTACTCTGGATCTGCTAGCTCCAGATCCAGAATGTGAGGCCAGGCGTCTCGAACGGCTCGGAGCCCGCCCGTATACGCCGTGAGTTGCGGCAGTACGAGAGCCGCGACCGATAGCGGTGAACCCCCAGCCCGAGGCGTGAGGGTTATCGCGACGCGACTTCTCGCCACTCCTGTTTTCAGGCCTCCGACACCGAAGACCGATACTGATGCAGGTGAGCGCGGTAACCTCAGTTGTTGCACTAGCCGCTCGGAGATCAGCGAGGATTCCGAACCCTGATCCACAAGTGCGCGAACTGTCTTCCACTCGCCGCATCGGTCGGCAACGCGTACGCGCGCGGTAGCTAGGAGCACTGCGGCCGATTGGCGCGGGATCGGCGCACCGTGAACGGCGTGCGATGTCGTCACGGCGTCGAGGTCGCGGCACGCGTCGTGGAGCGAAGAGTGATGTCGGCGACTGCACACCGTGCAGTCTTTCTTCGAGGCGCACTCACTGAGTTTGTGCCGTCCGAGGCAATTGAGGCACAAGCCCTTTTCCTCCACCCACGATTTCCGGTCTGCGGCAGTTTTTTTCTTATATTCTTCACAGAACATAAGGATGTGCTCCTTTTGGCAGAGAGAGCAGCGGCCACGCTTGACCTCGGACTTGCTCTCCTGCTGGCGCGCGAGATGACTGCGAGTAGACTTCGAAGTCCCGGCACTTGCTTTGCTCCCGTTACTGTCTGGTTTGGCCGGTAGCATGGCCTCCAAAGCATGCAGTCGACGGTCAAGGAACTGTTCGAGCTCCAAGTACGACGGAGGATCGGTAGAGTCACTGATCGCGGTCTCCCACTCGCGACGCGAACGCGGATCGAGAAGTTCGACACAGAGGAACACGAACAGATCCTCACAATTTCCGACGGACCGACCGATACTGTCTAGAGAACTGACCGTCGTTCTTATGCCGTGGAAAATCTTGCGTAATTCGACAGCTGACTCACTCTTCATCTTCGGCAACGCGATGAAGTTGGAGAGATACGCGCGTGTCAAGAGACGTTTGTTCTCGTAGTAATCGCTTAAGATTTTCCACGCGTTTTCGTAGTTTTCGCCGGTAGTCAATAAATTGCGAATCAGAAGATCCGCCTCATCTTTTAAGCTGGTCTTGAGGTAGTGCAGCTTTTCTACCGGACTGGTGGAGGCGTCCTTCCCGATGAGCGACTGGAACAAGTCGCGGAAGGCTGGCCAGTCCTCGTACTTGCCGGAAAATTGCGGCAGCTGGATGCGTGGAAGCGTCGTCTGTTTCGTCGCTGGAAACGACGTGGAGCCGGCTGTCTCGGCAACTGAGTCTCCTTGGCCTTGAGTGACCGGATGACGTCCAGGAACAATCCCTTCTGCTGCAAGTATGCTTCCTCGGCCAGAGACGGGACGTCTTGCTTGGCGTACTCCGATTCGGCCAAAACTTCGAGAGGAAACGCGAGCAACTCATCGTTCCGAGCGTCAAATTTTGACCAGTTGGTCTCCAAAGCTTGGAGGCGCGCCTCCACCAAACCTAGCGTGTATTTGGCGGAGCTGGTCTTACGTAGATTCTCGTACGCGCGCGAAATGCGGCCGTACAGCTCGTTCTGCATGCGAAGAAGTCCTTCTAATTCGCGATTCATCTTGTCTTGCAGGTTCGTCCTTCACGGTAGCACAGCACAGCGGACACTCACACTCACTCCCGCAGCGGATTCCGGTCGATATCCGGCTCGAAGGACCAAAAAATGTCAGAGAGAGCGCGAGTGATGGAAGGACGTCACGAATTAAAATTTCAGTTTCGAATGTCACACAATAAAAAAATATATTTAATAAAGAATTTACACTATTAATTTGTGGTCTTTTTCGCGACAGCTAAGGAGAACGCACTTTCTCCCTCAAGCGGAGGGTTAGCGGACGCGAACAATTGGACGAAGCAGGCGCGAGTCAGCAAGCCGCTCGTACTGTGGTCGTCGCGAAAAACACGAGATCGCAAGCCACGAACTCGACAGCGATTGCACAGCGGTTGTACAGCGGAATACGCGAGATCGCAAGCAACGAAATAAGTCGCGAAATGTCCCAAGCGCGGAAAAATTATCAGTAGCTCTGATAGACACTTTCTCCGTGATAAGCAACGGTAGAATGCGCGGAGGGCTCGAAGAGCCCAGTTTATATATCCGGGGAAACCGAATGTTCTCGATCCATGACTAACAGCTTTTCATATAGGCCGTTGTCTAACGGGCGATCAGCTGTTTTGATTTTTAGTATTTATTTCTCGAGCTTGTTTGCTCAAGGCTCGAGAAAAAACCGGCAGCGTCAAACAAACTCATCGAAAACGGCGAGTTTCTGTTACCTACAAATGCCTCGTACATTTAATATAATAATTAAATATTATATTTCACGCAAGATTATTTCCAATTTTATTTCCGAGACTTTATTCGTTCAATGCGAATTATGTCATGAGAAGCGCGCGCTCTTATATAATACTTATATTCTCGGAATCGAGGCATTACGACAGCTACAAAAACTATTTACATGTTTTGATAGGAAGTTCGAGCGCAATTCTACGAAACACAGCCGACTTTCTCAGTACAGTGAGTCTTGCTGTATGCCTGAAATTCTGTTATTAGATTTAGTCGGATTTTGCTGTCAATTTCCGACACGTTTATTTCAAAACTGCATTTTTAAAGCCGGTGGACACGATTTCTCAAAAACTAATGCACCGATCTTTTTGAAATTTTACACACTTCTTTTATACATATTAAACTTCCGTGTGAACGAAGGATTTTTTTTTTCAATGATTAGAACTTGTTTTACAAAAATAAAATGGTCGATTTTTTAAACAAAAATCGTGACTTTCACTTCAAAATTTTCTAAAAAATTCAAAATTTAATTTTTTTCAGAATCCTTCGTTCACACGGAAGACAAAGTCATCTACTAACGAAATCTTTTTGGTTTTTTTATTTCAGATGATTCTGTCTCGAGTTATCATGTCCACCAGAGAAACAATTTTTTTTTAGGAGCCACCGTAAAATATTCACAACTGCTATAATTATTATTTTTTTATGAAAAAATTACCAAATGTTCTTCAAATGTTACTTAATATCATGCAAAAGTTTCTGAATAAATAACCATTCGTTTTTTTATAAAAAATTCGAGGAAAACCCTATTTTTTCGCCCTTCTGACTGCCTATTCCCCCTTAAGGCGAATGCATAAGACCGAGACAGCGAGTGAGTGCGCGCGTGCAAGCGAGACGGCGAGCGTCGAACGGACGAGTGAGCGAGAAAACAGGCGCCAAGCAGTACGAGTAAGCGAGAAAGCGAGCGTATGAATGGGTGCGAAAGCGAGACAGTGTAGATGGGAAAGGCAAAAGAAAGAGAAGCATGACTGTATTATACTATATTTGTTAGTAAGGGCGCGTATGCGCCGTTACAATTGCATCATTTGATGATTTTGAATTAACATGGTCTATTGATGATGCCAATAAAGGAGGTTCTAATTTATTATCTCATATTACGAAAGCACATATTTGCCCCAATGCTTTTGAGACGATGAATGTTAAAAGAGCTTTCCAATTATTTAGTCATACATTTGCAGCCGCAATAAGAACTGCCGGTCATGGAAACTGTTACAAACAAATACATGGGATGCAACGGCTGATTTTATAGAATATTTGAATAAAGTGATAGATGCTTGCAATTCTTATAGTATAAATATCACATATGGTGGAAAACGACCATTGTCTACCAAGAATCCTGACATTGAAATTTTAATTCTAACAGATTTTGTCGAATGGTGCTCAAAATGGTCTATGTCGCCAAACAGATTATCGAAAATCCCTTGTTTGAAAGGCTTAGGTTTAACTGTACAAGCCATTCTTGGAACATATAAGGAACTCACAAGGCAAGATGAAAAATTTGAACTTGCCACAGGATTATGCAATCAAGATTCGGTTGAACATTTATTTTCTAAATTAAGACAACGTGGAGGATTTAATCCCAATCCCACAGCAAGAATGGTCGACTCTCTCTAAGACATATAATATCTACGGGATACATCCCGATAACTGATAAAGGCAATGTTCAATGTTCAAAAGCTGAATTTCTTATTAATTCACCTAGCCACCTTGTTAAAACATTAGAAGATTCGTTGAACGCAAATGTCGTTGTACAATGTGATGCCAAGTCTGACGACGAATCATTTGTAGAAGACACACAAATTCTTGAAGAGTTTGATAACGTAAGAGACATAGAAAATGTTGAGCCACTAAATATATATGATCAAAATGCTGTTGCATTTTTTGCAGGATATATAACACGTCAAAGCGTTGCAAACACCAAATGCGACAATTGTCGTAATTGCATGATGAAAACGCCAATGGATAACGTTACGGAAAATGATATATATAGAATATCGAGAATATCCAAACGCAGACGAAGATGCTCCTACAATAACGAAATTAATACGACCGACAGATGTTTTTACAAAAGTGGTTCAAACACAATTAATGACATTCAATCATGTGTGGCAAAATTATTGGGCGTCAAAGCAAATTTTGGATAAAATAACGAATGAATGTATTAATACAACAAATGAAAAGTATTCTGAATGGCTAGATGAAAATAATGCATGCTATAATCATCGACTGCAAGCATTGAGATATATGATCAAAATAAAATTGTATTCCCGCACAAGATATAATAATCGTACTATAAAAGGTGGTTCTATTCATAGAAAAATGAATAATTCGTTAAATAAATAAAAAATTAGAATAACACACACACACAAAAACAAAAATTTCATCTACCAGAGGTCGGAATAGTGTTTCCTTATGTTTTCGGGTGTGCTGAATCCGAATTTTTTCAGTTCCAGAGAGATTCAAAGAGTGGATTTTGAGTAAATTGCAGTTTTATATGAAAAAATTGAGATTTCGAAGATTTTGGCTTTTAAAACACATACAACCTCATCCACGGGTAATTTTTTTAATCTCAAAAGCATTTCATATCTTTGTGCATGTTAAAAACACTCTCTGAGAACAGAAAAGTAGACTAGAACAAGTAGCAGCGCATGCGCAGAGTGAAAAACGCGTTTTTTCGCCTTTTATGGGCATTTTACTTATGCAACATTAGGGTGGTCGTTAATTTTTTTTTTTCTTTTGGGCCGGGTAGAAATCAGTTCTAAGTCCGTGAAAACTCACGCGGAAACCAATCTGAGTGCCTTCCGAACCTTTATTCCCGTGCCTCAAAGCGCCCAGTTTCTTACGGGATTCACATGTAAAAAAGCGTAAAGTTCATCCTTTCGTCTTTTGTTAAGTCCAGTCACATTTTTGGCAAAAACTAATATTTTTTTCGGATTCTACGCAAAAAAATACGTCGAAAACATGTGTCATAAAGTAAAAAAAATTTTTTCATTTTTCCGCAATTTTTGAATTTTATTTGATTTTACTGAAATTTAGCATTTGCGCCATTTTTGGTGAAAAAGTGAAAAAAATTTTTTTGTCATTATGACACATGTTTTCGATGTATTTTTTTGCGCAGAATCCGAAAAAAAATATTAGTTTTTTCCAAAAATGTGACTGGACTTAACAAAAGACGAAAGGATGAACTTTACGCTTTTTTACATGTGAATCCCGTAAGAAACTTTGGGCGCTTTGAGGCACGGGAATAAAGGTTCGGATGGCACTCAGATTGGTTTCCGCGTGAGTTTTCACGGACTTAGAACTGATTTCTACCCGGCCCAAAAGAAAAAAAAAATTAACGACCACCCTAATGTTGCATAAGTAAAATGCCCATAAAAGGCGAAAAAACGCGTTTTTCACTCTGCGCATGCGCTGCTACTTGTTCTAGTCTACTTTTCTGTTCTCAGAGAGTGTTTTTAACATGCACAAAGATATGAAATGCTTTTGAGATTAAAAAAATTACCCGTGGATGAGGTTGTATGTGTTTTAAAAGCCAAAATCTTCGAAATCTCAATTTTTTCATATAAAACTGCAATTTACTCAAAATCCACTCTTTAAATCTCTCTGGAACTGAAAAATTCGGATTCAGCACACCCGAAAACATAAGGAAACACTATTCCGACCTCTGGTAGATGAAATTTTTTTTTTGTGTGCCTGTGTAATGATTGTAGCGTAGAAAAGATAAAAAGAGAACCATTTTGAGCATCATTCTTTAGGAAAATATAAAGAATAGAAATAAAAAATATATAGAATGGAAGAACAAAACATAAATAAATGAGTGTACTACATAAGAGATAAAAAAACAAGTTGAAATTAAAAGTAGCAATAGGTAAGCGAAGAAAGGTAAGCAATAAAAATCATAGAAAGGTAAACGATAAAATAACGTAGAACGCAAACAATTTAATAAATATGAAATTTTAATATTTTCTACATATTAATTTTATAAGAAATATGAAAGTGTACTATCTTTAATTTATTATTGTTTCGTTGCATCCTATCGTTTCGTCATTATAGACAGAAATTTTTGCTATATTGTATTATGATGTTACATCTATAATATTCTCCGAATCATAGAAGTTTGTAAATCATATTACTTTATAGCGAGTATAATTGTCTAGTGATAAGAAAAAAAGCATGATTTTTTCAATTTCATGTAGAAGATCGTAATCACAGTTGAAATGATTGCATAAATCATTGACCAGCAGGTCTTATCACGGAATAAATAATCTTAATGTGATCATGCTACAAAATTGTGAAATCATGCATTTTCTTGTTACCAATGATGTCTAATAAGATGCAAACTGCAACAAAAATTTAAGGAAGTACCTTAACTTTGTTATATTATCATTAACTAACTTAACAACAATCATATAAAATATTGCCACACGGTATTCTTGTTAAAAGATAAGATACACATGTATTATATATATACATATACATACACACAGAATACCAAAAATTTAATTTACAAGTAAGATTGATTTTTATCACTCGCAATAATAGACGTCCATAAATATAAGTCGAATATAAATATAATAATAAAAATACATATAATAATAAAAAGGACGTCACAGAAACATACTGATACTTTCAGTTTAAGGAAACTACATCATGTAGATTTCCTCGTGATAAGACCTGTTAGTCGAAGATTTATGCAATTGTTTCAACTGTGATTGCGATCTTTACGTTATACTTAATAATGACAATACAAATAGAAATACAACTTTTTTAAAAATTCATTTTTATTTTGCATTCTTTATAAAATGTTTTCTGAAAATGCGTTCTACGTTCAAAATTATAGTTCTGCTAATTATAAATATAACAAAGTTTCTAGCAATGGATTTTCACTTAAAAAAAATTAATTTTTATATCACTTTCGTATAATATAAATTAAGTTCTACAATTTTGTAAAGATAAAAAAAATATTGAATAAAGTTCTTTTCAGCAAATTTGAAATGAGACTGATACCTGGTTTCGCAAATAAAACAGGTTATTTTTCAATGTTATTATATTAGGCAGAATCATTAAGTCATTATTTGCCAGGCTGGGTGTTTATATTATTATTTCAGAACCTGACCTATATCCAATTTATATCTTTCTATATCTATATCCAATCTATTTCTCTTTTTGATTATTGTAATACTTTGATTATTGTGATATTAAGATAATTTGTATATACTTGTATAATTTGTATATACTTATGTATATATACAGTGAAACAAATTATTACTATAGTTATTATAGATATTTCAATAAAAAATTAAAGGCGACTCTTTGTTGCACGGGTATGTACATATAATTCTAATATACATGTATATATATATATATATACATGTATATTAGAATATATATATATATATATATATATATATATATATATATGTGTCTGTGTGTGTGTGTATTCATAACATTATTATGCTGGGGGTTTTTAGTGGGTATTCCGAGACTCATATATATATATATATCATCCCGGGAGTCTCACATACCCCTGTAGACCGAACTAGAGGGAATGCGTAAACACATTTTCTCCTCCCTCTCGATGTAAAAAAAAAAAAAAAAAAAATTTACACAAGCTTTGTTATGTTCCGTGCTATGTGCACGAAATATCCATAACACGATGTAACGAAATTTTTAAAGCAAGATGTTTATATGTATTAAATATATTTCCATTATAAATAAATTTTATGGTCTCTCTCTTACTCTTTTTTCTGTATATATATGTAAAAAATATATATATATTTTGGATGCATAGTATAAATTTTATATTTTTATATTTTATGCTTTTTCATAAATCACATATATGTTTCTCATATAGTAAATTACACAATTTATACTATTTGATATTAATTATATTGACTATAATTAGACCAACCAGAAATGTAAGATCATTTTATACGCAACATATTTAATAGAAAAGAAATATAACATTGAATATATTAGAAACTGAAATTTTTGTTTTTCAATTTATCTTATTAAACGTAATTTTATAATAAATGTTTTTTTTTAAACTAAATCATATTAAACCCGACATTTTATTCGAATTATTTACAATTAGATTTATGTAACAATAAATAAAAATTATCTGAATTATATTGTCATTTTAAAAGAAAAAATTTCATTAATCTATTTTAATTATTTCCAAAGAGATGAAATATAAAAATTGAAGAATTATAAAATTTTGAATAAAATTGTAATTTTAATATAAAAATTTTAGTTTTTAAATATTTAAAGTAAATTATTATAAATATTATAAATGAAGTTTCGTGTGAGAGACTTCGGAATCTTCAACATCGGAAACTTTCGTTATTTATAATAATTTTAAATTAATATGATTTTTTATATATGTATGTATGTATGTATGTATATATGTATGTATAAAAGTGATGCGAGAGTATGTGAGGAAGCGAGAAGGTAATAAGAGCGAGTGAAATAATAAGAGCAAGCGAAATAACAATAAGAGCGAACGAGACTCTCTCGCCTCCGAATAGCGGATAAGAAAACTACAGAGCTGTGATCAATAAAGTGTATTTCAAATTAATAAAATAGAGTCTATTCCATCCGACCGGTTACTCTCGTCATCTTCCTCGACGAATTCGAAGATTATCATTCGGACAGTCATCCTGTTAAAGAAACCTTTCAACTAGTGCAAGCATATATATAATCACATATATATATATATAATTCGGATAACTTTTATTTATTGTTATATAAGTAAAAGAATATATCTAATTGAAAATTATTCTAATAAAATATTGGGTTTAATGTGATGTCATTCGTAAAAATCATATTAATTCTAAAGTTATGAAAAAATTCCCGATGTGGCAGATTCCGAAGTTTCTTACATGAGACTTCTTTTTTAATATTCACGAATATATGTTAAAAAATAAAATGCATTTTTTATTCATTTGAAAGTAATTTTAATAGAATAATGAGAATTTTGAGATTAAAATAATATCAAACATGATATAAATCGCATAAATTTAGTTAAATATAATTATAAAATTTTTATTATCAGACTAATTAAAAATTACTCGACTAATTAAAAATTTACGTCGTGTTTGATATCATTTTAATCGCAAAAATCTCTTTAATTCATTAAAATTACTTTCAAACCGATGAAATTAAAAATAAAAGTTTCAATTTTTATTTTATAAGATGTGATTTTCGTGAATTGCGAATGGATAGAAGAAGCGAAGAAACCGATTGTAAGAGACTTCGGAACTCTTTGATGATAGGTCATCTCGCTCGCTCTCTACTCATGGTCTTACTTTCTCTGTCACACTTGACAATCGTGATAGACAGCTCGGAAAGATAAGCGGACCCAAGAATCAAGAGCGAGTGAAACAGTAACAAGAACGAGCGAGACAATAATAGGAGCGAGCGAGATAGTAATAGGAGCAAGCGAGACAGTAATAGGAGCGAGCGAGACAGTAATAGGAGCGAGCAAGAGGAAAATAATAGCGCGCAAGAAAAATCCGATTCTCGAGCTCGAGTTCTCGTTGCTCGTGCTATTTCTATCTCGTTCGCTCTTATTTCACTCGGCCTTCTCGCTTCCTCACGTAACTCTCGCATCGCTTTTATATATAAGCTTTTATATATATTTACATATATACATACGTACGTACATGCCATACACACACACACACACACACCATCCCCACAGCTACATACATATACATATATATATATATATATATATATATATATAAGAATAAAAATTCTAAATAATAAAGATGCATGAATATATATATATATATATATATATATATATATATATATATATATACAGGGTGGCCCATTTTAATCCATCCAGTCGAATATCTCGAAAACCAAGCCGGGAGAGAAAAATGTTTCAGACAAAAGTTGTTTGGTTTCGAGGGGGCCATAAGATGGTACCATTGGTTTGACCTTGAAGAGTCATTTGAAGGTCACATAAAGGTCACCTTCAATTTCTTAAATGGAACCTACTATTTGTCATTGCATATTCTTGTAGCTTATCTCGAGCGCTTTCCAAAACATTATAATTAAGTACCTTTTTGTTAAGTACTTTTTGAGTTATGAGGCTTGAAATAATTTCTTAATTTTACATAAACCGTAAAATATCTTGTAAAATATTCATTTTTCGATTATCTTACCTTAATACTTTTACGTACAAAACAATGAGAGGAATCAATTGGTGTAAAGAAAAAACATAGTTGTTTTTAAGAAAAAATATGTAATTGTTAATTGCAAATTACATATTTTTTTTTAAAACAACTGTTTTTTCTTTATACCAATTAATTCCTCTCATTATTTTGTATATAAAAATATTAAGGTAAGATAATCGAAAAATGAATATTTTACTAGATATTTTATGGTTTATGTAAAATTAAGAAATTATTTCAAGCCTCATAACTCGAAAAGTACTCAATGAAGAAATACTTTATTATAGTGTTTTGGAAAGCTCTCGAGGTCAGCTACAAGAATATGTAATAAAAAATAGGGGATGCCATTTAAAAAAATTGAGGTTATCTTCACGTGACCTTCAAATGACTCGTCAAGGTCAAATCAATGGTACCTTCTTATGGCCCCCTCGAAACCAAACAACTTTTGTCTGAAACATTTTTGTCTCCCGGGCTTGGTTTTCGAGATATTCGACTGGATGGATTAAAATGGGCCACCCTGTATATATATATATACAGGGTGTATAAAAAAGGTCGGAACCCTTGAATATTTCGAAAAATATAAGTTTTATCAAAAAATGTTTCAGACAAAAGTTGTAGGGTTTAAAAAGTTCTATTTACTGGCAATATCATTTTGACCTTGAAGAGTCACTGGAAGGTCACGTGAAGGTCACTTCAATTTTTTTAAATGGAACACCCTATATATTTTTGCACATTCTTGTAGCTTATCTCGAGAGCTTTCCAAAACACTATAATTAAGTATCTTTTCGTTAAATACTTTTTGAGTTATAAGGCTTGAAATAATTTCTTAATTTTACATAAACCGTAAAATATCTTGTAAAATATTCATTTTTCAATTATCTTACCTTAATACTTTTACGTACAAAATAATGAGAGGAATCAATTGGTGTAAAGAAAATACATAGTTGTTTTTAAGAAAAAATATGGAAGTTAATTGCAAATTACATATTTTTTCTTCAAAACAACTATGTATTTTCTTTACACCAATTGATTCCTCTCATTGTTTTGTACGTAAAAGTATTAAGGTAAGATAATCGAAAAATGAATATTTTACAAGATATTTTACGGTTTATGTAAAATTAAGAAATTATTTCAAGCCTCATAACTCGAAAAGTACTCAATGAAGAAATACTTTATTATAGTGTTTTGGAAAGCTCTCGAGGTCAGCTACAAGAATATGTAATAAAAAATAGGGGATGCCATTTAAAAAAATTGAGGTTATCTTCACGTGACCTTCAAATGACTCGTCAAGGTCAAATCAATGGTACCTTCTTATGGCCCCCTCGAAACCAAACAACTTTTGTCTGAAACATTTTTGTCTCCCGGGCTTGGTTTTCGAGATATTCGACTGGATGGATTAAAATGGGCCACCCTGTATATATATATATACAGGGTGTATAAAAAAGGTCGGAACCCTTGAATATTTCGAAAAATATAAGTTTTATCAAAAAATGTTTCAGACAAAAGTTGTAGGGTTTAAAAAGTTCTATTTACTGGCAATATCATTTTGACCTTGAAGAGTCACTGGAAGGTCACGTGAAGGTCACTTCAATTTTTTTAAATGGAACACCCTATATATTTTTGCACATTCTTGTAGCTTATCTCGAGAGCTTTCCAAAACACTATAATTAAGTATCTTTTCGTTAAATACTTTTTGAGTTATAAGGCTTGAAGTAATTTCTTAATTTTACATAAACCGTAAAATATCTTGTAAAATATTCATTTTTCAATTATCTTACCTTAATACTTTTACGTACAAAATAATGAGAGGAATCAATTGGTGTAAAGAAAATACATAGTTGTTTTTAAGAAAAAATATGGAAGTTAATTGCAAATTACATATTTTTTCTTCAAAACAACTATGTATTTTCTTTACACCAATTGATTCCTCTCATTATTTTGTACGTAAAAGTATTGAGGTAAGATAATTGAAAAATGAATATTTTACAAGATATTTTACGGTTTATGTAAAATTAAGAAATTATTTCAAGCCTTATAACTCAAAAAGTACTTAACGAAAAGATACTTAATTATAGTGTTTTGGAAAGCTCTCGAGATAAGCTACAAGAATGTGCAAAAATATATAGGGTGTTCCATTTAAAAAAATTGAAGTGACCTTCACGTGACCTTCCAGTGACTCTTCAAGGTCAAAATGATATTGCCAGTAAATAGAACTTTTTAAACCCTACAACTTTTGTCTGAAACATTTTTTGATAAAACTTATATTTTTCGAAATATTCAAGGGTTCCGACCTTTTTTATACACCCTGTATATATATATATATATATATATATATATATATATATAAAAGTTCTATAAATAATAAAGATGTATGTGTATATATATATATATATATATACATATATACAGGGTGTTTTATTTCCTGTGACAAACTTTTTATCATACGAGAGATTACCGACTGCAATTATAATAAATTGATCGGTACACAGATGTCAGTTATTTGGATGGACCGTATCGATCCATATACAATATGTACAAGTTAAAAGTTGAATCAAATTATGTAGTATGGATTTATTATTATTATTATTATTAAAGCTATGTATTATTATTATTATTATCATTATTATTATTATTAAATATATATATATATTAGGTGTACAACTTTGCTTCCGCCGTTTTTTTCCGAAATTCGAGGCTTTATTGTAAAAAACTGGTTATACATTTATGATTCAAAGTATTGTCCATCGCTGGCCACTACTTTCTCCCATCTTTCGGGCAGCGTACGAATCCCGCGTTGAAAAAACTGGTCATCTTTTGAAGCGATCCACGAATCGATCCAATTTCTTACTTCTTCATAAGACCGGAAGTGCTGGTGAGCCAGGCCGTGTGCCATTGATCGAAACAAGTGATAGTCAGAGGGAGCAACGTCTGGAGAATACGGCGGGTGGGGTAGGACTTCCCATTTCAACGTTTCCAAGTATGTCTTGACCACTTTCGCAACATGGGGTCGAGCATTGTCATGCTGCAAAATCACTTTATCGTGTCTCTCGTTGTATTGCGGCCGTTTGTCTTTCAATGCTCGGCTCAAACGCATTAATTGCGTTCGATAACGATCGCCTGTGATTGTTTCAGTCGGTTTTAACAGCTCATAATACACTACGCCGAGCTGGTCCCACCAAATACAGAGCATGACCTTGGAGCCGTGAATATTCGGTTTGGCCGTCGACGTGGAAGCATGGCCAGGATATCCCCATGATTTTCTACGCTTGGGGTTATCGTAATGAACCCATTTTTCGTCCCCAGTCACAATGCGATGCAGAAATCCCTTCCGTCTTTGCCTTTCAAGCAACTGTTCACAAGCAAACAAACGCCGTTCTTGGTCTCAATCTCTCGGTTTCAACTCGTACGGCACCCAATTTCCTTGCTTCTGAATCATTCCCATGTCTTTGAGGCGTTTTGAAATTGCTTGTTGAGTCACTCCCAATGATCGTGCCAATTCTTCTTGACTTTGACACGAGTCTTCATTAAGTAATGCCTCCAATTCTGCATCTTCGAAAACCTTCTCTCTTCCACCGCTATGCCGGTCTTCGACGTGAAAATCACCGTTCTTGAAGCGTTGAAACCACTCACGACACGTTCTTTCACTAATAGCGGCTTCACCATAAGTATTTGAGAGCATTCGATGAGCCTCAGCCGCAGATTTCTTCATATTGAAGCAGAAAATTAAAACCTCCCGCAAATGACGAGAATTTGGCTCGTAAACTGACATTTTCAATCGAGAATCTTTATGATGCAGACACAAATCGACTAATGTTTCTATGGGGTTATGTTGACAGATGCCCAAGTTTATTGCATGACGTCTATGATCTATTTATTTCGACCACTACTTAGTAAAATTACGCAATTGTTCCATAAGAATGTATTTCTTATGGAACAATTGCGTAATTTTATTTTAAGAAGAAAGAAAATTTTTTACTGCATACTTTTAACGTATAAATCAATAATAAAAATTTATAAATCATAAAAATAAATGCGGATTTTGAAATAGTTTTACATAAAAAATTAAAGTGTTAAATTTGAAAACTGAATTTTTAAATATATATTTCTACTGCTTTAATATATCGAATGTATACGTAGCTTTAATAATAATAATAATAAATATAATAATATTAAGTGTACAACTTTGCTTCCGCCGTTTTCCTATAGATGGCTTTAGCGGTAAGTAGTGGTCGAAATAAATAGATCATAGACGTTTCATACTTTTAACGTCATACTTTTAACGTCATACTTTCAACGATCATACTTTTAACGTATAAATCAATAATAAAAATTTATAAAAATAAATGCGGATTTTAAAATAGTTTTACATAGAAAGTTAGTGTTAAATTTGAAAACTGAAGTTTTAAATATATATTTCTACTGCTTTAATATATCTAATATGTATACGTAGCTTTAATAATAATAATAATAAATATAATAATATATATATTTAATAATAATAATAATAATAATAAATACGTAACTTTAATAATAATAACAGTAATAAGAAATCCATACTATATAATTTGATTCACAGCTTTTAACTTGCTAAAATTGTATACATTATATTTGAGCCTTCGATACGGTCGATCCAAATAACTAAAATACATTCTTATAGAATAATTGCGTATTTTTATTTTAATAAAAAATTATCAAAAATAACTGCGAATGAAATAAAGTTAATAGTGGATTTCCACACCACCGTTGAGGTCCCACTAATGGCGCGTTAGGTTTTTTTAAAGTGGACCTTCGCCTGGAGCCATATTATACCACATTTTTGCGATTATAATACATCTGTATTATAATACATTTTTTGGTATGTAAGAATCAAACAGTTATATTATACCGTTGTCTGGCAAACTCTTTGATATTGCGCGACGACTTGTGTTTTTATAATTGTGCAGTCAGGAATTATTTCTATTATTTGCATGATTTTATGCATAGTGCTCGCCTTGTACAAACAAAGCGATAAAAGAAATAATAAAAAGAAGCAATATTTAAAATTATATTATCAAAAAATTTCATAAATAAATATGTAACTGCAGGCTTAATAGGTCTAAACTGTCTATCGCAGTCACTTTTTCAGCTTCGCGCGATCATTGGTTGCACAAATATATCGATCTTTAATTGCTTCTGCATCCTAACAATCTTAGCTAGTTCTTTATCATTTGTTTTTAACATATTTCGTGTGATACGAGATACAGCAAGAAGCATTTCAGTATGGCGCATAATTTTACAAACAATGAAATGTACGATATGATATCTGTTTATGAGAAGTGCGACCGACGACCGCGAAAAGCTGCAAAAATGTACGCAGAGAAGTATCCTAGACGAAAGCAGCCTTACCATCAATTTTTTATAAGGCTGGAATGGAGACTGCGAAGATATGGGCAATTTAGACCTGTTAAGCATACAGGTACATATTTATTTATAAGATTTTAAAGATTTATAAGATTTATAAGATTTTAAAGATTTTAAGATAATGCAATTTTAAATATTGTATCCTTTTATCATTACTTCCATTGCTTTTCTTTGTACAGGACGAACATCGCGCATAAACAATGCACAAATAATAGAATTTTTTAATAACGATCCAAATACAAGTACGCGGGTCGTCGCGCGAGATCACGAAGTTAGCCAGACAACGGTATGTAAGGCTTTAAAATCGGCTCACTTTCATCCCTACAAAGTTACCTTGACTCAAGAGCTGCATATTAATGATGAAGCTCACAGATTGAGATATTGTCAGTGGCTCCTTAATGTAAGTGAAGAAAATTTTCATTTTATTAAATACATTCTATTCTCAGACGAATGTATTTTTCACAATAATGGCAATGTCAACCGCCATAATTTGCATTATTGGGCCACTGAGAATCCTCACTGGATGCAGCAAGCGCATAGTCAAGTCAGGTGGTCGGTGAACGTTTGGGCTGGTATTCTTGGAGACATCATTGGGCCACATTTTATTGATGGCAAGATTGATGGCAAAGGGTACCGAAAATTTCTTCGAAATGAGCTTGTCAATTTGTTGGATGAGGTGCCACTGGAATCACGTGTCAACATGTGGTTCCAGCAGGACGGCCATCCTGCACACACCGCCAAATTGACAAGAACATTGTTAAATAAGAAATTCGGTAGCCATTGGATTGGTCTTGGCGGTCCCCACGAATGGCCGCCGCGTTCACCAGACCTTACACCTTTAGACTTTTTTCTGTGGGGTCATGTTAAACAGCAAGTATACGCAACGCGACCTGCTAACGTTGAAGATTTGAAGGATAGAATTGTACGAGCTTGCCGTACAATAAGTCCACAAATCTTACGCCGGGTACGTAGCGCAATCTTGAAGAGAGCTGTAATTTGTGAGAGGATGGAAGGGGGTCACTTCGAGCACATGCTGAAGTAAAAATAAGTTAAATTATTGACATATTACGCACGATCACACGTTGATGTAATTCTTTCATCGGCGTGTGCTTTTACGCAATATGACTTTAATATAACTGTTTGAGTCTTACATATCAAAAAATGTATTATAATACAGATGTATTATAATCGCAAAAATGTGGTATAATATGGCTCCAGGCGAAGGTCCACTTTAAAAAAACCTAACGCGCCATTAGTGGGACCTCAACGGTGGTGTGGAAATCCACTATTAACTTTATTTCATTCGCAGTTATTTTTGATAATTTTTTATTAAAATAAAAATACGCAATTATTCTATAAGAATGTATTTTAGTTATTTGGATCGATCGTATCGAAGGCTCAAATATAATGTATACAATTTTAGCAAGTTAAAAGCTGTGAATCAAATTATATGGTATGGATTTCTTATTACTATTATTATTATTAAAGTTACGTATTTATTATTATTATTATTATTATTATTAAATATATATATTATTATATTTATTATTATTATTATTAAAGCTACGTATACATATTAGATATATTAAAGCAGTAGAAATATATATTTAAAACTTCAGTTTTCAAATTTAACACTTTAACTTTCTATGTAAAACTTTATTTTAAAATCCGCATTTATTTTTATGATAAATTTTTATTATTGATTTATACGTTAAAAGTATGCATCAAAATTTTCTTCTTTCTTAAAATAAAATTACGCAATTGTTCCATAAGAATGTATTTCTTATGGAACAATTGCGTAATTTTATTTTAAGAAGAAAGAAAATTTTTTACTGCATACTTTTAACGTATAAATCAATAATAAAAATTTATAAATCATAAAAATAAATGCGGATTTTGAAATAGTTTTACATAAAAAATTAAAGTGTTAAATTTGAAAACTGAATTTTTAAATATATATTTCTACTGCTTTAATATATCGAATGTATACGTAGCTTTAATAATAATAATAATAAATATAATAATATATATATATATTTAATAATAATAATAATGATAATAATAATAATAATACATAGCTTTAATAATAATAATAATAATAAATCCATACTACATAATTTGATTCAACTTTTAACTTGTACATATTGTATATGGATCGATACGGTCGATCCAAATAACTGACATCTGTGTACCGATCAATTTATTATAATTGCAGTCGGTAATCTCTCGTATGATAAAAAGTTTGTCACAGGAAATAAAACTCACCCTGTATATATATATATATATATATATACAGATATATATATATATATATATATATATATATATATATATACACACATACATCTGTATTATTTATAGAACTTTTATTCTTAAGAAATGTGTACGCATTTTACATTAAAAATAATATCAAACTTTCTTTCTCTATAAATATATAAATTATTTATTAATAGCCTAATAAAATAAATTTCTATATATTCCCAAACAGCACCAAGTCGACTGTTAGTTGACTGTCAGTCGGCAGAAAAAGTCTAAAGTCGACTTCAAAGTCAGACTAAATGTCAACTTAAAGTCGACTAACTGCCGACAAATGACTCGACTATAGTCGACTGTCAGTCAGCTAATAAGTCGACTTAGAGGTCAACTTTATGGCGATTATAAGTCAATTTTCAGTCAATTTAATATCATGTCCATTAACTATTAAATTTTTATTTTTATGTCATTTCTCAAAAACTTGATCGATTTAATGTTCTGTATATAGATACATATATGATGGAATTTAAAAAAATTAACCATCTGCGGTTAATTACATGGAGCTCTGAAGCTCCTTGCAAAAGCTAGAGGAGATGCGACTATAATAGTCCGCTCTCTTTGATCGATAAGCCGTGATTTGTGGCCGTGTGCCGCGGCCTTATATTACTGTCTTAGATGAATTTCACTTTCGAGTTAGGCGTTTTCCTTTTCGCCACCTAGCGGCGAGGCGTGAAGCTCGTGGAACTATATGAATATTTCCATTTATCCATTGGATATCTTTGGTAGCTCCTTAATGAATATACACACACACAAAACAACCAGGCCACTAAATTTTAGCAAAATTTTTTAACATCTTTCAATAGCAACAAATCAGCAAAAAAATCACCGTATTAATATGAAATAAAACTCAAATTAAACAGTCCTCTTAAAAACTAAAAAAACAAAATTTGAGTTACAAAAAATGTTTTACTAATGAATGCTAAAAATAAACTTTAAATAGAAAACAAATTCTTTTTTAAACTGCTGCATTGCTCAGGAAAATCGGCTTCCTGATGTAAATACTTTAATTATATAATATTGTTACATATAATACAATTAAAGAATAATGAAATTAAATCAATCAAGTCTTTGAAAATGCCTAATTTAATCGACTTTTTGCTTTGCCGAAAGGCGACTTTTAATATTCTGAAAATGGTCGACCTTAAGTCGATTCATAGTCGATAGTTAAAGTCGACAATAAACCGTACTAGAAATAGTTGACTAAATGTCGACTTAAAGAGACGACTTCAAGTTGACTAAAAAATGTCGACTATCAGTCGGTAAATAGCCATTTGTGCTGTGTGGGTTGTATATAGCTGTTTTCAGTAAATTTCAGTATAAATCTATATATATATGAGGGAGAGAGAGAGAGATCATACAAAACTCATTAAAAATTTATTCAATATACATAAGCGTCTTGCTATACAGCACTGGTGCTACCGTCATTTTGTGCACATAGCACGGAACAGAACCAGAAATTGTGTACATTATATGTTACCCTCTGAGTACTTTCGTGGACATTGGCTTTGTAGTTCATGTCCACGTTTTTTAGGTCCACAGAGGGCGTATCGCTTTCAGGGATCACCTAAAAGCGGGCCATGACACCTCTCATTCTTCTCTCTGCCTTAATACTTTCATGTACAAAATAATGAGAGGAATCAATTGGTGTAAAGAAAACACACAGTTGTTTTTAAGAAAAAATATGCAATTGTTAATTGTAAATTACATATTTTTTTCTTCGAAACAATTATGTGTTCTCTTTACACCAATTGATTACTCTCTTTATTTTGTACATAAAGGTATTAAGGTAAGATAATCAAAAAATATATATATATATGGTATCTTTTATTTGTACTTATTACGTGCAAATATAAACCATTTTATTATAATTTAGAAATTTATTAGTTATGAAAAAAACACTGTTTTAACAAATCACAAATAGTTGCGTTGACGAAATTTTTTTTCTCTGTGTATTGGAGTATTGTATTTTATTTATTATAGTAATTATATGAGTATAATAAATGTAACATGCGCACATGTATTCCATATCTTTTTGTATGATATCTTCCATTTTATAATATCCTCCAATTTGTAACACAATTTTCTTTCTTTTTTTTATTTAATGATAAAATCATATTGTGCTCATATCTTACATGCTCATACGTAAGATATAATTGAAGAATTAACAACCGTAGGTTGGCAACAGTCGGGAGTAAAAAATACAAACGTTAAAATTTTAATATTTAAGATGAGTAACAAATTCGTGGAAATACGATTTAAATATATTACCTTTATTGTTTCTTTTAATGGATTTACCAAAAATTTTTCTTTTTATATATGTATATATATGATTATAGTTATTTTATTCCTTGCCTTTTGGCTTAGGATGAACTTCCGGTTTACATCAAATCACAGTTGATTAACTTAAGATACAATAATATAATAAAATAAAATGATAGTATAAATTATATAAATGCAAATATACATATATATATATATATATATATATATATATATATATACAGTATCAATTGTAAGAAATAAATAGCGCGCGCCTGTATTGTTCTAATACTATTAAAATCTCGATTGCCAGTTGTGGGATACCCTGTATATGAGTGTGCATAATGTGTATGCGTGTATATAATGGGCTAAAAAAATTTTATTTCAATTATGTTCATAATTTTATTAATTTTATTATTTTTTATTACTTTTTTATTACTTTATTTTATTATTTTCTTAATTTTATATTTCTGATTATTTTATTTTATTATTTATTTCGATAAATGTGAATAGAGGACCCAGCCTCAATGACCTTGACCTTGACATATGTTGTCAAGATCACTGTCCTGAATGACATTTAAAAGGTTTTAGCCGTCGCTCGTCATTTATTAAAAAGTTATAAACAAAAGAAGTTTTACGAATTTCATATAAATTTCGGACACCATGTACAATAACAGACCTCTTGTCACGTTGAGTTATAAACATGAATAAACGTAAAAAAAAAACGCAAAAAAAGGTAAATTAAAGGTAAATAAAAAAAGGTAAACAATTTGTATAGAATTTAATACAATTAAATTTAATACAATTAAAAAATATCACAAATGTATGTGTACACACACGCGCGCGCGCGCGGGGGGTGCAAGGGGGGCCTTCGGCCCCCCTCCCGCAACCACCCCGCCGATAGGCAAAGTGGACCTCGCTTTACAACTTACAGCATACATCCATTGTGATTGAACTCTTCGCAATGCGTCGTCAACTCTTCCCCTACCCCTTGCACTCCCCGCGCGCGTGTGTGTACATATACATTTGTATTATTTTTTAATTGTATTAAATGTATTTAAAATAATTATTTTTTTATATAACAGCTAAGTTATTGTACATTTCTATTATAATCAATGTACTTGCTAATGAACATATATTATTGATAAATATGTATTCATTCAGCATTATTATTGTTAGTGGAATACATTCAACATATTATTGTTAATGGGATACAAATCTACTTGCATGTTACTCAGAACGATGATCTTGATAACATATAGCGGTCTGTTATTGTACATGGTGTCCGAAAATTATATGAAGTTCCTGAAATTTCTTTTGTTTATAACTTTTTAATAAACAACGAGCGACGGTTAAAATGTTTTGCATGTTACTCAGGACAGTGACCTTGATAACATATATCAAGGTGAAGCTCATCAGAGGTGAGTCCCTTAATATCAACCTTCACCTTAAAATCTTTAATCAATTTGATAGTAAAATTCCCGTATACGACCCACTTCCGAATTCGATGAACTTTTACAAGCATATAGTATAAATAAAGCCGAATGCTGAGCGAATGTGCAGAAACATTTACTTTTGATACTTTAATTTTAATTATCTTCTTAAATGAACAATATTCAAGATTTCCATATAGAAAAAAAT
Source organism: Camponotus pennsylvanicus (assembly GCA_023638675.1). Taxonomy (NCBI): domain Eukaryota; kingdom Metazoa; phylum Arthropoda; class Insecta; order Hymenoptera; family Formicidae; genus Camponotus; species Camponotus pennsylvanicus. The sequence goes on along the minus strand of JALHBL010000523.1, from coordinate 484,012 downwards.
ATTAGAATTCAAAAATATTTAGGACCTAGGACTATATTTTGGAAATAGGAGTGAATCTCGCTTCGTGTGAAAGTCAGTAATCCATGTGAAACGGAACAATTATAGACCTCCTTTCGGGCCGTAAGTACGGGGGATGTGGAATAGAGCTCGCTTCGCGTGGAAGTCGAACATGTGGAACAATTATAGACTTCACTTCGGGGCGTAAGCACGGGGAATATGGGTTAGATCTCGCTTCACGTAGAACAGAACAATTATAGGCCTCGTTTCGGACCATAAACACAGTTCAATTGCGCACAGTTCTTTTGCCCACAGTTCAATTGCGCACAGTTCTTTTGCCCACAGTTCAATTCCGCACAGTTCTTTCGCCCACAGTTCTTTTGCCCACAGATCTTTTGCCGATAGTTCTTTTACCCACAGTTCTTTTACCCACAGTTCTTTTGCGCACAGTTCAATTGCGCACAGTTCTTTTGCGCACAATTCATTTCGATAGGAGTTCAACATTTAATACAATTTAAATTTATATAGAATTTAATACAATTTAATACAATTAAAAAATATCAGAAATGTATGTGTATACACACACACACACACGCGCGCGCGCGCGCGCGCGCGGGGGGGTGCAAGGGGGGCCTTCGGCCTCCCCTCCTGCAACCAAGGCCTTAGGACCGTTTGAATTTCGATTCTTTATTATTATAATTATTATCCTTTTTACAAATATATTCACTTATTTTATTCTAATCGGTTTCTTTTAAGCCTTCTCTCCTTAAATTGCCTCGTTCTTAGATTTCGAGTGTTAACAAACTTCTTCAGCGTTTGATGCGCAGAATAGCGGTTAGCCCCAGATTCGCACTCTTTATTGATTAATTTTTAATTAACGACTGTCCGCCGCGGACTCGCGGTGGACGATTTTTAACACCTCGTTTTTAGGGATATTTTGGAGGGAATTGCCTAGCGACATGACCATATATGGTCATGAAAGGTTTTCGTGGCGGTCAAGTCCAAGTGCAAGCGAAGGAGGTTCAAAGTCGAATCTCTTGGCATTTTCGCGTTTCCGGCGAACTCGCGCGTGGTTCGCTGAGGTGGCGGTTTTACACGGTTCGCGATCATTCTATCGCATTTATATTAACCCTTAGCTGACACACCTCAAAATAATAACGTACGTGCTATAGGGGGTATTTTGGACCCCAGCAAGAAAAAAATGTGTATAATTTTTTTATTTATCAATATTTTTATTTGAAAATTTTTATATATGTTCTTTGAAGTCTCTGCTAAAGGATTAAACTGCTTATGAAGCCCAAAATTATTTTTAAGATATTGAAAAAAAATAAAATGTATGAAAAAAAATGAAAATTAACACATTTTACTAAAAAAACTCGACTAATACTAGGTGACGCCACAGAACCAAATTTGGCGCGCAACTATGAAAAATTTAAATTCAAAAACACTCTGGGGTACTTTTAACCCCCATGTGCCAGCTACGGGTTAACAGTAAAATAAAGTTATAGTCTTTAGGACTATAACAAATCAAACTTGCGCTTACGCAATCAAAAAATTCAACATTTATAAAAATAATAAAAATTTGAATATTTCAAAAACAAAACGTTTCTGCCCATTCGCATTTGTGGTATTCGACTTCATTTAGTATATACATGTCTGTAAAAATTGATCAAATTCGGAGATGAGTCGCATACAAAAGTCTTACATAAAGCATCAAATTATATTTTTATTTTTTTACATGGAATAATATCATGTGTGCAATGTGTATGTGCGCAATAATATCATGTGTGCAATCTATATGTATGCAATAATTTCACGTGTGCAATAAAGTCATGTGTGGAAAGTATGGAAATTGTTACGTCCCTGAGTTCGGCGTATCAAATCAAGTCGGCATTAAAAATTATCCCCTAACGCGTTGTTATTTAAAAAGAAGAGAGATTCGAGCGAGCTGTCAGACTGTTCAGACGCGTTTTCGACGGCTCCGACTATTCGCATATTTTAATTACGTGTTTCGTATTTTGTGTTGTTGTATTGTGTTACGTTGTGAGTTATTAAAGTTCCTGTTACTTTTTAATAAAGTCTTTATTTCGCGTGTATCGAATGGTTGCGGCGCGCGCTTCGATAATATCGATTATGATTCGCGGATGTAACAAATGATTTTCTTACTTTATGTGTGCAATGTGTATGGGTGCAATAATGTCATGTGTGCAACCGTACTTTCATATTTTTATTTTTTCCGTGTGCGCAATAATGTAGGCAATCGGGAATGTTAGCAAAAGAAGTTGTCGGCAAAATGTGCGCAAACGAAGCAATTGGCAATTGGAAAGGTAGATAAACGGGACCCTTCCGAAAATTATATTAACACTTTCCACACAAGATTTTATTGCATACATGAAATTATTGCATACATACAGATTGCACACATGATATTATTGCGTACATGCAGATTGCACACATGATATTATTGCACACATATACATTGCATACATGATATTATTTCATGTAAAAAATAAAAATATAATTTGATGCTTTATGTAAGACTCGTATGCGACCCATCTCCGAATTTGATCAATTTTTGCAGACATGTAGTACGTATTAAATGAAGTCAAACGTCACAAATGCGAATGGGCAGAAACGTTTTGTTCTTGACATCTTCAAATTTTTATTATTTTTATGAAAGTTAAATTCTTCGATTGTGCAAGGTCGATTCTTTGGAGAACTGAGTGGGTCACTGACAACATAGTGCGACCCGAAATGAGGTCTATAATTGTTTTGTTTCACATGGATTTTTGACTTTCACGCGAAACGAGCTTTACCTCACATCCCTCGTGCTTACGGTCCAAAGTGAGGTCCATAATTATTCTGTTCCACATGGGTTTTCGACTTCCACATGAAGCGAGATTTACTCCACATCCCTCGTACTTACGACCCGAAAGGAGGTCTATAAAGGTCGATTCAGACTATACGGCACGGATCGACACGTATCGGCAACGATACGTACCGGCACCGGCACGACAAAACATTGTACAATGAATTTTTTATGTAACTGTTCACATTATCCGGTACTAACCTTCACGTTTCGTCAAAGGGACGTTCCGACGTCGGCCGACATTCTCGTAAAGAATGTTTTGATGGTACGTGTCGGTGACGTTCTGATGCTCGTCTGTCAATGTGAATCAATAAACGGAGAAAACGCACGAGAACGGACGCAGCAAAAGATGGATCAAGAAAAATTAATAGAAATTGTTAAGTTCCATGAACCTTTATATGTAATGAATCATGCGAAATATAGTGATACCATGTGTTGTGCCGCGAGGGTCACGGGATGTGGGGTGCAGTCGGGAGATATAAAATATCTCAGGCCGCCGAGGATCAGGAGCCGGGATGTCGGCTGTTTCCGTGAATTAAAATACTTTGTTTTTTTATAAAATACCTTGTAATCTCCAGAATATATGATACATTAATTTGTACAGGAGCCTTTCTTATTTCTGCGCTGATTTAGTTGTCTTTCCGCCTTGTCCTTCGTCTTCGGTAGTATTCGTTAAAATTATCGGTTCGCACTTAACACGGCTTACACTTGTTTTTCGACTGTCGACTCGCTTGTGTTCCTCCGGTGGTCCGTATTTAAACCCTTGTTTGAGGTTTTTTGAGAGGGGGGACCGCTTAGTAACATGGCCACACGGGGTCATGGTGCGGTCAAATTGAAGTGCAAGCGAAGATGATTTGGTGTCGAAATCCTTCGTTGCACTTCCGCGTTTATTGGCAAATTCGCTGGTGGTTCGCTGAGACAGTGACTTCGTGAGGTGAATGCTCGATATCGCATTTAGCAATAATATTTCTTTAGCAATAATAATTTGCTAACGTTTAATATTTTAATTATGTACGGGTTATAGTCTGTGAGACTATAACATCCCTCCCCCGTTAAAAAAGAAAAACGGAGGTTGAAACGAGGTTTTTCTATAATTTTTCAATCTTAAATATAATGTTTTTTTTTTTTTTTTTTTTCCATTTTACAATGTTGATTACAATCGTTTCTTGCATCTAGCCTCTATATATATATGTATTTTATTTTATTTTATTTTTTCTAAAACCGTGTGCTTTTACTTCTTTGTAAGATCGGTCTAGGCATTCGGTATGCTTGGTATTTATCGATTTCATCTACTATTCAACAGTTGTTTGTTTAGGTTTATTTTTCCTATTTTGGATAATTATCCATATTATTAATATTACAATAATTATGGTGGTTATTCCGCTGGATGCCATTGGGTAAATAAATTGTTTTTGTTTGAAAAAATTATTTTTGTTATTCTTTAAATCGTTACTTATTTCTTCTAAGTTATTGTTTAAATTTTTTAATTCTACTGGATCATGTATTATGTCTTTAAGTTTGTCCGGTTGACTTCTCTCTTTTTTGTGTGTATAATGTCTTGCGTTAACGCATTTATACATCATGAGTGTGTTGTGGTGTCTCCTCGACCGCGTGATCGATCTCCTATATATATTCGCGGAGATGATTTGCCCTCGGACCCACTTTTTAGGGCGTTTTCGCGTGTTTACGGCTCGAATGAGCCGTACGGCTTGACAGTACACGTAAATTTGATTACGGGGGAACGCGTAGTGCAGCGGGTGATGCCTACGTCCCCTGAGGAGCTGCCCGGGCTGTGGGCATATTTGAAATTAGCCCGACGCCTTGATGCCATCCGGTTCGATGAAATCGAGTCCAAGCGGCGGGGTGACAAGATCCGTTGGTATTTCAAACTTGGACCAGGTCCGGAGCGCCCCTTGCAGCCTCCTCTTCGGTGAGTCTATTTTTTTAATTTTCTATAAATAGCTTTAATTTGTTTATATGTATGCGTACTGCTTTTCTTCTTCTTTGTATTGTATAGTTTACGTCTGAATTTTTTTCTATAATCGTGTATGGTCCTGTCCATAATGATTCGAGCTTTTTCGATCGTCCTCGTCGTAACGTTTCGTCGTACATTAGTACTTTATCTCCTATTTTAAAATGAGCTTCTTTTGTGTTTTTGTCATAGTTCCTTTTAGCTTTTTCTTTTTCCTCTTTGACATGTTCCTTCGCGAGTTGATTAGTTGCTCTCAATCTTTCTCTTAACTCTTGCGCGTAATCGTCGTAATTATACGTCGGTTTAGGCGGTTTTGTCAATGCTGTCGGAATTTCGGCTTGATGTCCGTACACCAATTCGAAGGGTGTATATCCTGTAGCAGTATGCGGTGTTGTGTTGTAAGTAAACATCGCGAACGGTATCCATTCGTCCCAGTCCGTTTGATCTTTGTTTATATAGTGTCGCAAATATTCGGCTAATGTGCGATGTGATCGTTCTAACGCGCCGTTGCTTTCCGGATGATACGCGGTTGTTTGAATTTTATTTATTTTTAATAATTTGCAAGTATTTTTAAATATCTCGCTCATAAAATTAGTTCCTTGATCTGTTAGAATTTTTTCCGGTATTCCGTATTCAAGTATTATTTTTGTAACAAATTCTTTACTAATTGTATTCGCTTCTTGATTCGGAATCGGTATTGCTTTACTAAATTTAGTTAAATTATCTTGAAAGGTTAATAAATATTTATTTCCGTTAGTCGTAATTGTTAGCGGTCCGACTATATCTAATGCGCATTTTTCGAACGGGTTATTAGGCGTATCCGTAATTATTAACGGCACTTTATTTTTCCGTGATAATTTGTTTTTCTGGCAAGATTCACATTTTGCTATATATTGTTCGACATCTTTCGTTAGACCTTTCCAATTATGTTGAAGTCGAATTCTTTTTATTGTTCGCTCGATTCCTTGATGCCCCCCTATAGGTGCATCATGATATTCGGCTAGAATTTGTTTTTTCTCTGCTTCCGAATATATCTTTATGTTATCTGTGTTGGTTTCTTCTTCTCCTTCTTCTGTTTCTATTAATAAAATGTCTTGGTCATCCTTTTCTGTGGATGGTTCCGGTATCACGTTGCGGCTTAAGGCGTCGGCATTCGCGTTTGCTCGCCCGGCTTTATGTATAATTTCATAATCATACTCTTCGAGTTTTAATCTCCATCGGATTAATCTCGATCCGGGGTCATTTACATTAAATAGCCATATTAACGGTTTATGGTCAGTTATTATTTTGAATTTTGTTCCGTAGACATACGGTCTGAAATGTTTTACTGCCCAAACGATAGCTAATAATTCCTTTTCGGTTGTATTATAGTTTTGCTCTGCCTTTGTCAGTACTCTGCTGGCGTAAGCAATCGGTCGGTCGTTGCCTACCTTTCCCTGTGATAACACTGCTCCGATTGCATAGTCGGAGGCATCAGTGGTCACAATAAATTCTTGTGTGAAGTCGGGATATTTTAGCACTGGTGCAGTCATCAATTTTTCCTTTAGTCCTTCGAATGCCGCTTGCTGCTCCGTTGTCCATTCGAATTTTTCTGTTTTCTTGGTTAACTTTGTGAGCGGCTTAGCGATTCGCGAGAAATTATCTATAAATTTTCTATAGTATCCTGCTAGCCCTATAAAAGATTGAACATCCTTGACCTTTTTTGGGATCGGAAATTCTTTTATTGCGGTTAATTTTGACGGATCGGGTGATATTCCATTTTCTGAAATTATATGTCCCAGATAAATTACTTCTTTGCGCAAAAATTCGCATTTATCGGGTTGCAACTTTAGATTAGATTTTCGTAATTTTTGTAACACTTCCTTAAGTCGTTCATTATGTTCTCGTAAACTTGATCCGTATATTACAATATCGTCGAGATATACCAGGCATCTGAGTCCTTGTATTCCTGTTAAGACGGAGTTCATTAATCTTTGAAATGTTGCTGGCGCATTTTTTAGTCCGAACGGCATTCGATTAAACTCGTAATGACCGTAGGGAGTTGAAAAAGCTGTTTTATTTTTATCCCGTTCAGCCATTGGGATCTGATGATATCCTGACGCTAAATCTAATGTAGTAAAATATTTTGCATTTCCTAGCTGGTCTAGAATATCAGTTATGTTAGGCAGAGGAAATGAATCTCCTACTGTTAACTCGTTGAGCTTCCGAAAATCTATTACTACTCGGAGCTTTGGTTTTCCTGATGCGTCTGTTTTTTTCGGTACCACTAGCAATGGTGCATTCCATTGACTTGTGCTAGTCCGTATGATTTTATCTTTTAGCATTTCATTTATTTGTCGGTTGACTTCCGTTTTATGTTTCTCTGGCAAACGATATGGTCTCACGTTCACAGGTGCGGTGTCGGCACGTGTGTTTATTTCATGCTCTACCGTCGCAGTGCATGTCAGTGGTTCTCCCTCTAAGTGGAATATGTCACTGTAATCTTCGCAGAGTTTTAAGAGTGTCTGCTCCTCTTCCTTATTTAAGTGTTGAGTTCGCAATAATTGTCAAATGCGCTGGGCTCGCGGAGTGTTGATTTTATTCTTCGTCCTTGATTTTATTGTATTTATTTCGGTTGTGCTAATTTTATCTTCCATGTCCTCTAATGTGACAATGGGAGTCGCCAACTCGATGGTTTCATCGGTCGTATTTATTACGCTTACAGGACATGAAAAATTTTTTGGCTTTACTAGACAGCTTCCAATATATACTCCCGGTGTGGTTTCTTCTGTTCGGACTATCCCTATCCGATTTTGATTAGTCGCAGCTTTTATTATTGTTTCGCTACGCGGATTTAGAATTATTTTGTTGCAAGGATGGAGTTTTAATGTGCTGTCTTTTATTTTTATTTCGTTAGTTTCGTAATCACATTTAGCTGTTTGTTTTTTAAGGAAGTCTAGTCCTAGAACTCCCTCGTGTTCTATAGCGGTATCGTCTTTTATTACATAAAATGCATGTTTAAGTTTATGTTTGTTTATTTTTATCGTGGCGTACATTTTGCCTAATGTATATATTTTATGTCCGCTTATTCCTATCAATGCTATTTTCTTTTCATATATTAATGTTTCGTCCTTTAAATGTTTTAATTTTATTAAGGAAATTGTAGATCCGGAATCGTACAACATGTTTATTTTTTCTCCTTTTACTTCGCGAATGGGAAGTGTAACTTGTAACAATTCGTCCTTCGATGGTGCATGCATATTTTTAACATGCGATACGCGATACTCTAGGGCAGGTCGCGGTTGCTTCTTTCTTGCTTCCTCCTGCTCCTCTTCGCTATTGCTGGCGGAGTCAGTGCTCTTTTTCCGTTGCCTATACGAAGTCTTTTGCTCGCGCTTGTCCTCTTGGTGATTATTTTTATTAGACGGTTTAGAATTGTTATTATTAGTATTGTTATTTATTTTGGAACGTCCGTTCAAATTCCAACACTCCTCACGGGTGTGTCCGGTCTTTTTGCAATATTTGCAAAATTTACTTAAAGTATTTACTCGCGGATTTCCTCCTGGTTTTGGTAACGTAAATTTGCTACTTCTGCAATCACGTTCGTAATGCCCAGATTTTCCGCATTTATAACATTGGATAACTGTATCGCGGTTAGGTCGCGTGTGTTTTATGTCATTTTTATTTTTGTTGGGGAAGCCGTATGCTCGGGTTACTGTTGGCCCGATCAGCTTTTCTTCCGCGCTCGCGCCGTTTATCGCCTCTTGGAGAGTGGTGTATCTTTGCGAACGCACGAGAATTTTTAAGTCATCTCGCAATCCGATTTGATAATTTATTAATGCTTGCTTTTTAATTGTTTCCTGAATCGCCTTTTTAAATGAAGGAGGACGTTCTTCTCCTTCTACCATGGATTCATATAATTTCATGGCTAATATATCGACGTGTTGCCCGAAAGCGTGAGCGGTTTCATTTGATTTCTGCTTTAATGAATTAAATTCTATTTGTAAGTGTGTCGTGCTCTGCTTTGTCTGGTAGCAAGTTTCAAGTTGTCGCTTCAGTTCTTCGAACGTTTGTATGTCTCGCGTCTCGAATTCTTGCATAGCTTTGCCTTTTAATTTGGTATATAGAATTGCTTGCATTAATGATTCTTCGTCCGCGGGATTTATGTTTTGTACCGCGTATGTACAAGCATTTAAGAATTCTTGTAATTTATGTCGCGATGTTCCATCGAATTCTGGAATCATTATCCGCGCCTCTTTCAGCGGTAAGTAGTGCGGAGCGGTGCTACGCCTATGTCTTATATCTCGTTCGGTGCGACCGTACGTTATGTCGAGGGGAACGTCATCTGGATTTGCTCGTATTTCATTAAAATTTCCTCGATTAGTACGCAAGTGGTGCATTTGTTCGTGTAAATTTCTTATCTCTTCTTGCATTTCGCGGAGACTATGTACGAGTTCGGTTAATAAGATATTACTCGTGTTTTCGGCCGGGTGATCTGTGCCTTCGTAATTCGCGGCAGCCTCTTGTCCGGCTTGTGCACGTAAGCGTTCGATTTCCCTATCGACGGCTTCGGGTTGGATATTATCCATATTTCTTCCCGGATTTAGCTCGAAAATACTAAGATCGACGGATAATGGCGAATAAGTTCTTCTAAAAGTGACTCGATTTACGCTTCGTTCGTTTTGTTCGAAATTATCGTTATTATCTAGTTCGCGCGCTTCGGACGATTCGGAACTCGAATAGCAGTCTTCTAAATTTTTTCGTACGCTATTTCGGATGTCGCGAGCAGCTTCTTCCGCTACTTGTATCGGTGTTACAAGTCTTAATCTATTTGCCAATCGTGCTGGCTCGCTAAGAAATCGCGGGCTTTGGAATCTAACTCGCTTTAATTGTTCCGACATTTAATTATAAATTTGCGACTTACATTAGTAGTACGATGACTCGCATGGTCGCGTGTCGGGTTGCTCGATTGCTGACGCTGCATGTTGATATGTGGGTCGTTGTCCCACGGTGACGCGTTGTCCGTCGGCGATGCGTTGCCTCTGCGGAGGTTGTGGATCGGTGCTGGTCCTTGAGCGCTGGTGTCTCCTTTCGGCTTTCAGCTGCTTGACCGTGATTCCTTATCTGCTTTCCGTCGTCCGTAGGTGTTCGGTGGTTTGTTTTAGTCCATCCGCTTTAATGTATTTGCTTTCTTAGGCTTCCTTTTAATGTATATTTTTTAATTCGTATTTTTTCCTTTCTGTTTCAGCCGTTAGTGGTCTGAATTCGGCGGTTCTTCCGGCGTGCATCCCACCGCTGCCACCAGTTTGTTGTGCCGCGAGGGTCACGGGATGTGGGGTGCAGTCGGGAGATATAAAATATCTCAGGCCGCCGAGGATCAGGAGCCGGGATGTCGGCTGTTTCCGTGAATTAAAATACTTTGTTTTTTTATAAAATACCTTGTAATCTCCAGAATATATGATACATTAATTTGTACAGGAGCCTTTCTTATTTCTGCGCTGATTTAGTTGTCTTTCCGCCTTGTCCTTCGTCTTCGGTAGTATTCGTTAAAATTATCGGTTCGCACTTAACACGGCTTACACTTGTTTTTCGACTGTCGACTCGCTTGTGTTCCTCCGGTGGTCCGTATTTAAACCCTTGTTTGAGGTTTTTTGAGAGGGGGGACCGCTTAGTAACATGGCCACACGGGGTCATGGTGCGGTCAAATTGAAGTGCAAGCGAAGATGATTTGGTGTCGAAATCCTTCGTTGCACTTCCGCGTTTATTGGCAAATTCGCTGGTGGTTCGCTGAGACAGTGACTTCGTGAGGTGAATGCTCGATATCGCATTTAGCAATAATATTTCTTTAGCAATAATAATTTGCTAACGTTTAATATTTTAATTATGTACGGGTTATAGTCTGTGAGACTATAACACATGTATAAAGAAAATGTTTGGAGAAGAATTGCAAAGGATATGAACCAGCCAGGTAAGATAAATAATGTATTTTATTTATATTTATTTTATATATTTATGGTTACTTATAATATATTTATAATTTTTAATTTATTGTGTCTTGCCATTCAACACGACCATATTCTGTCATAAAAAATTCTTTGAATGCATCTCGAACAGTAAATGCAGTGTTTATTGCACTTTCCCCTTGGCGTGATAAATTTTGCAAACCAGTGCCAGTGTTATAATTATGCGTATAATCTTGTACATCAATACTAAAATCTGAGATAATTGTGCAAAATGCACGTAGTCATAATGATTTTGTCTGCATTTTCTGGATTTAATTTCAGCCTTCGATTGTAAATTTGAAATTTTTGACTTAGTATTCCAAACACATTTTCGGAAACTCTTCGTGCGCGTGAGAGACAGTAGTTAAAAGTTCTTTTCAATCTATCTTCCTGAATTTGCGAACCAGGATATGGTCTCAGAAAATATTTTTTTAATGGAAATGCCTCATCGCCAACTATGACATATAGCATAACGTTCTGCGTATTAGGAAGCGCATTATCTTTCGGGACATTTAATTTATTTTTTTCAAACGCTTTGCCCAATTTCGAATTAGCGAATAGGCCTCCATCGCTATTCTTACCATATCCTATGTCTATCGCGATGAATTTGTAATGTGCATTCACTAATGCTAAGAGGACAATGGAAAATGTTTTCTTATAATTAAAAAATTGAGATCCACTAGTTGCGGGGGCTTAAGGGGATGCTGAACTTGTCCCATTTTACCGACTAAAACGCGGATTAGTAATAACGAAATACTTTTTTATTGATTACTCGGATCGATAAATCCTTTTCCATGATTAAAATACATATAAGAATACACTTTCCTAGCTATAATTGCATGTAAACAATCGAAAAAAGTTACATAATTACAGTTTTGTTATCGGCTTCTTGTGTCAAGTCGTAATTTTACTTGTTTATTATAAAAGTTGTGCAGTTCGTTCGTGCATGAAATGTAGCTAGCATAATCCGAATAACATGAAGGAATATTAGTGAAAAAGTAAAAATGTAATTAGATGTCTAGTAGAAAAATTAAATATCTATTACGTTTTCATGCATATGTGTATGTGCGAGATCGAGGCACAAGAGTAAAACAGGCCCGTAGATTAGTTGCTCGATATCGAGACAGACGGCGCTAGAATCGGTTTGTGTGACAAGGAGAGACAATCTCGCACCATCCTTCTCTTCCATTTCGCGTGTAATAGTATACGTCAGTATACATGTATGCGCACACTAAGGCATTATACTCTTGCGTTTTCTTTCTCGTATTGCGCGTCATAGATACTCGCTGTCGCGCGGCGCCGTAACAATCGTACGCGTAACAAGCTGCGTGAAAACAGCGTTACAACGTGTTACGTGGAAAATATTGTATGTAAGTTATACACAATATATATACACTATATATACATATATATATATATACAGGGTGATCCTGAAAAACGATATGTCTGTTAAATGACGTATTCCTGACACCATTCTAAGACAATTTTTCCTTTACCAAAATTTGATTTGAAGCGTAGTTTTTGAATTATAAGCAAAAATAGTTAGTAAATCACGCGTCGAGTACAGAAGGCAGGCAGGAGCGGCGCGGCGTGCCGCGAGCGCGGGCGCAGCTGACCGCCCGACGGGTGATTACCACCGCATGAGTCGCTAACTATTTTATCTTATAACATAAAATTATGCTTTAAATAAAATTTTGGTAAAGAAGAAAATGTCTTAGAATTACGTCAGAAATACGTGTTCCTTAAAATAACGTTATTTTAATAATGAAAAGTTGTTCCGGATCGCCGGCCGTCCGACGTTGCAATCAGCTGATTGCTACACGCGATGTGTGTATGGCGGAGTGTGTGCGTAAGAGAGAGAAAGAGAGAGAGAGGGAGGGAGGGTAGGAGGGACAGACATTCATACACACGCACGCACTTTCCTTCTCGCTCTCTTTCTCTCTTTTACGCAACACTCATACACTCTCTCATTCAGTCTCTCACTCACACTCTCTCGGTCACTCACCTGCTTACTCACTTGCTCACTCACCTTGTAGCAGCGAATCTTCATGCTATGTATTGTTGTTATCTGCTGCACAGTTATGATTGCTAGAGATGCGCCACACATCGAAATTTTTTCGATTATTAGTCTCACACTCGATTGACACAATACAGATTACACGATAACGAGTTTACTGTTTATTCACTTACTATTGATTTATCGATACCAAAAATTACTTTCAAAGAAACGCGAATGCAAACAGCACATGACTCGACGCGAAGCGACGGACCGCGGAGACTGCGCGACCACAAGAGTTATGTTGCCAGAAACGCGACACGCGACATCTAACAAACGACTTGCGCGTGGCGCGTGATTGACGCGAGATAAGACGAACAATCGGCTAAAACCTTCGCATTGCGAATGCGGTAGAAAACATGAAACGTATAATGACATACTTAAAAAATTAATTATTTATTATAAATAATAACTATTTCTAATTATAATAAATAATTATTATTTTAAAAAGCATGTGTTGTACGTTATTACGTTTTCGAAATTATTGCATTCACGATGCGAAGATTTAAGTCAATCGCAAGAAGCATCTGCTTTAAAATTTTTTTTAGTCAATCCGCTCTTTTCAGAGCGACCAATACATTTTCACGTTGGAACATTTCATTGTGAGCAGAATAAAAATAAATTTTTCCAAATGTAATTTTAATTACATTATTCTTGCGATTGACTTAAATCTTCCAACGTGAAAATGTATTGGTCGCTCTGAAAAGAGCGGATTGCCTAAAAAAAATTTTAAAGCAGATGCTTCTTGCGATTGACTTAAATCTTCGCATCGTGAATGCAATAATTTCGAAAACGTAATAACGTACAACACATGCTTTTTAAAATAATAATTATTTATTATAATTAGAAATAGTTATTATTTATAATAAATAATTAATTTTTTAAGTATGTCATTATACGTTTCATGTTTTCTATCGCATTCGCAATGCGAAGGTTTTAGCCGATTGTTCGTCTTATCTCGCGTCAATCACGCGCCACGCGCAAGTCGTTTGTTAGATGTCGCGTGTCGCGTTTCTGGCAACATAACTCTTGTGGTCGCGCAGTCTCCGCGGTCCGTCGCTTCGCGTCGAGTCATGTGCTGTTTGCATTCGCGTTTCTTTGAAAGTAATTTTTGGTATCGATAAATCAATAGTAAGTGAATAAACAGTAAACTCGTTATCGTGTAATCTGTATTGTGTCAATCGAGTGTGAGACTAATAATCGAAAAAATTTCGATGTGTGGCGCATCTCTAGCAATCATAACTGTGCAGCAGATAACAACAATACATAGCATGAAGATTCGCTGCTACAAGGTGAGTGAGCAAGTGAGTAAGCAGGTGAGTGACCGAGAGAGTGTGAGTGAGAGACTGAATGAGAGAGTGTATGAGTGTTGCGTAAAAGAGAGAAAGAGAGCGAGAAGGAAAGTGCGTGCGTGTGTATGAATGTCTGTCCCTCCTACCCTCCCTCCCTCTCTCTCTCTTTCTCTCTCTTACGCACACACTCCGCCATACACACATCGCGTGTAGCAATCAGCTGATTGCAACGTCGGACGGCCGGCGATCCGGAACAACTTTTCATTATTAAAATAACGTTATTTTAAGGAACACGTATTTCTGACGTAATTCTAAGACATTTTCTTCTTTACCAAAATTTTATTTAAAGCATAATTTTATGTTATAAGATAAAATAGTTAGCGACTCATGCGGTGGTAATCACCCGTCGGGCGGTCAGCTGCGCCCGCGCTCGCGGCACGCCGCGCCGCTCCTGCCTGCCTTCTGTACTCGACGCGTGATTTACTAACTATTTTTGCTTATAATTCAAAAACTACGCTTCAAATCAAATTTTGGTAAAGGAAAAATTGTCTTAGAATGGTGTCAGGAATACGTCATTTAACAGACATATCGTTTTTCAGGATCACCCTGTATATATATATATATATATATATATATATATATACACGTACAGATTATATATTTTACTAGATGCAGTTTGCATATGCGCTCTAGTTATTAATTTAAAAAATTCGTATTAAGAAATATTTATCCCAGAGGCGATTTATTCGTGGGCTGGTTGTTTTTAGAAATATTTCATACCAGATGCGGTTTGCATGTGCGATCTGGTTATTAAAATATTTATTTCAGAGGCGATCTATTCGTGAGCTGATTATTTTTTTTTTTAATCCAGAAGCGATCTAATTCGTGTGCTGGTTTAAAAAAAAACCAGAGGCGATTTAATTTGTGTGCTGGTTATTCAAAAAAATCCAGAGGCGATTTATTCGTGGGCTGGTTGTTTTTAAAAATATTTTATTACCAGATGCGGTTTGCATGTGCGCTCTAGTTATTAAAATATTTATTTCAGAGGCGATATATTCGTGAGCTGATTATTCAAAAGAAAAAAACATCCAGAGGCGATTTAATTCGTGTGCTGATTTGAAAAAAAACCCAGAGGCGATTTAATTCGTGTGCTGGTTATTTGAAAAGTATTTCAAAGGCGATTTAATTCGTGTGCTGATTATTCAAAAAGTCTTCCAGAGGCGATTTAATTCGTGTGCTGGTTATTCGAAATGTCTTCCAGAGGCGATTTAATTCGTGTTCTGGTTATTCAAAAAAAATCCAGAGGCGATCTAATTTAATTTGTATGCTGGTTATTTAAAAAAAAATCGAGAAGCGATCTTAATTTGTGTGCTGGTTACTAAAAATGTTTTACATCAGATACAATTTGCATGTACATTCTGGTAGCGAAATTTGAACGAAATTTAATTCAGAGATCATAAAGACACTGCCTCAACTAAAAGGCATATTTGATAAGAATAAAAATCCAGATGAGATGAATCATTGGACCGATTTTTACGCGTCATAAGAGGTGATTCTTATTTTGAAAGCGTGCTATATTTCCATAATTCTTATATAATTGCAGCATGTCACATAGCGACAAAAGCTAACAAATTATTGGAGCAAATTATAGTGATTGCTGGCGATTTTTTTTGATGACACCAAGCTTCGAATGTACGATAGCCTACCCGGCTGTACATATGATAAATTGGTGCCTAAAAAAAAAATTACTCTTTCATGGCCGTTGCCTACAAATTGCTTTTTTCTATTTACATCATAATTACACAAACAATGAATACATGTTCCAACAATATTCAATATATGTATTTATATATGTATATTATAAGTATTATTTTATTCATTATAATATAAAATACAAAATAAAAATAATTATATATTCAATATGTATGTATTTAAATATTACAATTTATTTGTATTTATTATATACAGATAAATATATGTCAAGTGTGTATAACATTAGATGTTTATTATATACAAATATTTTTCAAATTTAATTTACACACATTTTGTATATGCCTATTCGTTCTCTACATTATATTCAGCCTTGCGGCGAAATTTTGGTCGAGAAAAAAAGTCGTTTTTTTATAACGATTTGAAACGACACATGTACAAAGATCACGCGGTGTGTACTATTATTACCACACAACAAATGTATTTCAGCGAGCGAGCGAAAGAGAATGATAGAAGCGAGCGAGACAGTAATAGGAGCGAACGAGACAGTAATAGGAGCGAGCGAGAGGGACATAGCAGTTGGAAGAGAAAATTCGAGGATCGAGCCTTTCCTTGCACGCTGCTATTCCCCTCTCGCTCGCTCCTATTACTGTCTCCCTCGCTCCTATTGCTGTCTCGCTCGCTCCTATCACTGTCTCGCTCGCTCCTATTGCTATCTCGCTCACTCTCATGCCGACTGCGTCGGTAACATTTTTTTTAGTTCTTTCAAGGCGGCGCTCAAAATCGCGCATGAGTTCGCCGATGATTCCAGCAGATGACTCCCCTTAAATCACTACATGTTTCCCATCGAGAGCGTCTATACAGTTTGGAAAATTCCAAATATTCCAAAATTCTTCGGCAATTTTTTTCAAATGATCGTCTGTAGGTTTTGGCATTGTTAATGACATCAAATTCTCTATTATTGCTTCGCATACTTGAATAACAATCGATTGCACTATTGAATGTCCGATTCGATAACTGATAGCTATTGTTCTAAATGAATCACCAGTAGCTAAGAACCTACGAAACATAAATTAAAATATTCAATTTAAAATATCCCATTTTTATAGAATATTTTTTTAGAATATTTTATTTTTATATAGTTAGTTATATGTATACATATATATATATTTTTGTCAATTTTTATACAAATATTGTTCGTCTTTTTCTAGCTGCTGTTTGCAAAAAAACATGGACGAATCTCCGAGACTCATTTAGAAGAGCTTTGAAAAAAAAGCGTGAAACGAAAAGTGGACAGGCCGCTTCAAAAATAAAAAAATGGAAATTTGAAGACGAGATGTCATTCTTATTACCATTCATGCAAGAAAGGGAAACATGCACTAATTTGAAAGATGTTAGTGATGATGATAATGAGGATGAACCGAATGAAAACGTATATAATGATACAAACAATGATAGAGAAGATGTTCGAAATGACAGAAGAGATGATCGGAACGATGACAGAAGAGATGATGGAAACGATGATAGAGAAGATAATCAAAATGATGATAAGGATGATGGCAAACATGACGATATTGATAAGGAATTATATGCCGAAGATGAAAAAAAAAGAAACAAAAAGAAAATTATAGAAAATCTCTCGCTACAAATAAAACAAAGACTAAAAATAGGTGCCAAACACAACCAGAAACGGCATCAGCAATATTGATGAAATATATATTAGATAAAAAAACTAAATCGCAAATAACTCCAAATAACTTTTCGACTCAACCTAGTGCAATAGACACATTTTTTCCAAGTATTGCAGCGACAGTAAAGAATTTTTCTCCTTTTTATCAAAACATAGCTAAGTCGCAAATATTCTCCATTATCACTGACCTTGAAATGAAGCAAATTACGCAAGAACAACTATTTTTTGAACCTAATACACCCACACAACATCAACATTCTGCACAAATGCAATATCACACTGGGCCGTATAATGTATCACGTTCTTGGGAGGGTCCCGTTAGCGCACGGTGCGATAGCGCACCAACCCGATAGCACACGAAAAATTGACACAATTCCCGATAGCGCACCAACCCGATAGCACACGTCCCGATAGCACACAAAGTAAATCGCGCACAATCCCGATAGCGCACCAACCCGATAGCGCACGGATTCACTTTGCAACTTTTCACGCGAAGCGAGGGGGACGGGGTGGGTGCGGGAGGGGGGCCGAAGGCCCCCTTGCACCCCCCCCCCCGTGTGTGTGTGTGTGTGTGTGTGTGAGAGAGTGCGTGTGTGAGGGGATAGTGCTTTCGTGCGCTATCGGGTTGGTGTGCTATCGGGTTGGTGCGCTATCGGGATTGTGCGCGATTTATTTTGTGTGCTATCGGGACGTGGGCTATCGGGTTGGTGCGCTATCGGGAATTGTGTCAATTTTTCGTGTGCTATCGGGTTGGTGCGCTATCGCACCGTGCGCTAACGGAACCCACTCCATGTTCTTTACCATCATCTTCATTTACAATGTCACATTTCAGCGAAGAAACAGCGTATAATGAGAATACAGCTTATACAGAAAAATTGTAAATTCAATAAAAATGTTTTACCTTAAACAAACTGCAAGTCTTTCTGTCGGTGAAATTGCCTCACGAAATGACGTATTTTGTTTTTGTAACATAGGTTCTATCAATTTTAATAACTCATAGTATTTACATTGCAGCATTCTAAAATATTGGTAAAATTTATCGTCATTGATTGCGATAGCGCGTAGATAGACCGGGAAGTGAGCGCGGCGCTAGAGAAAGAGATTCCGACTAGGGATGGGCGATCTTGAATCGATCTTTTGAAGAATCGATTCTTTTATATCCGATTCTCGATTTTTTAGATAGATCTTACATCTTCGATTAATCCAGTGAATCGATTCTTAAGAATAGGGATCGATCCTAAAAAATAAAAGTATAAAATTCATATTACGCCTTGATTTTTCGTATATGTGTGCATAGCATTTATACAAATTTATTTGAAAGGAAATTTAGTCTTTATTTTAAAGCCGGGTCTACAATAAGTAATTTAAGCTCTAAGCCTTAAGAAATTGACCAATCACAGTCAAATGTGAAGAGAATACTTGAAAGAATACTCCAGTGTGATTGGTCAATTTCTTAAAACATAAGGCTTGTTATCTATTGTAGACCTGGCCTTAATTCACAATTTTTCTTTATATGATGTAAGGAATTGTAAAAAATTAACCAATCGCAGTTGAATGTGAGAAGAATAATTTTGTTTTTATACAAAATGTGCTATTATTAGAAATAATTTTGTATTGTTATCTCAAAATACTTAATATTTTGTAAAATTAAAAAAAGAGATCGATTTCTGATAGATCGATTCTTTAACAGTCGATTTTTTGGCGAATCGATTTTTAAGTCTCCGATCTAGATCGATCCAAAAAATCGATTCTTTTGGAAAAATCGCTCATCCCTAATTCCGACGAGGAAAAGAGAAAGCGATAAGTCTGATATATGTATATATGTACAAAAAGTCTTGTCCTTTATTCTAATATAATTACAAACACACTGTCTTTTAATTAACAACGAAAGAAAGATCGAAAAATTCGAGCTGAATTTTTGAATCCGCAAGCAACGGAGAGAATCAATATATTCCGCGAGCAACGGAAAGAACGTTTTTAATATCCGAGAACGAAATGAGCGTCGAAGACTTCGATAAAAGGCGCAGTGCTCATCGATCGCGTCAATTTATACCCAAGTCCTTCTCGAAAGATCCCGATTTTTCATGAACTCGACGGCAGAGATGCCAGTTTTGTCCCATTGCACGCTCACTCACACAAAGAGAGAGCCGTGTACGTGTGGCGCTCGGCGCTCGGCAACCTTCGGGCAGTAGAAGAGTGCCGACATACTATCTACTATCACTCCCTCCCTCTCGGGCTATAGCTATAGCTAACGCCTCGAGAATCGTATGTCAGCGGCTCGATCCGTTTTTCAGATCTCGCGTAAAATCACGCATAATTCACGCACAAATAATTAAACAAATATTTAAACCTGTAAAAATAATAGTAAAATAAATGTTTTAATCGTACAAAAATTAAAAATATTAATTAAATAAATCTTTTAAGTATAATGTAGTCCGTATATAAAAGATGTAAATTTGCTTGAAAAATAAAGAATAGAAAGAAAATATATACATGATAAAAACAAATTGCAAAGATGTAAATTAATTTCATAATTAAAGGATATAAAGAGAATATAAATATATTGGTCAACATGTATGTTTTTCCCTAAAAAAATCATACGTAATAATATTCTCTAATGATTAATATTCTAATAATACGTATAATTTATCAATTCGTAAATAAACAACGTATATGTTGTTGCTCAACGGAAACCGCGAGAAGGTAGTGGTCTCTTCCGTCAAGAGGAAATGTAAAAAATTTTTCTTGAAAAATATATTATAAATATTATATATTATATATACTATTATTAAATACTAAATTAAATACTATATTAAATAATAATTAAATATATTAAATATTATATATTAAATAAAAAATTATATATAATGAAATAATACTATATGATGAAATAATACATATGTACAGGGTGTTTCGTCAACATACAGCTCAATACGACGGGTTGCCTCCTCATAGGAGCGCAAGTCCGGTAATGCAGGGATAGGTAATACAGATCACTCGCGTACATTTTCGACGAAGTATACTAGCTGTCACTATTCTGTACAATTTAATTTTTTCTTCTAACAGCTTATTACGCGTTGATAGCGTGACAGCTAGTATACTTCGTTGAAAATGTACGCGAGTGATCTGTATTACATATCCCTGCATTACCGGACTTGCGCTCCTATGAGCAGGCAACCCGTCGTATTGAGCTGTATGTTGACGAAACACCCTGTACATATATACAGATAATAAAATATATATGTATAAATAATTGAATATGACATCAAAGAAAAGAATTTTGTACATTTCCAAAAAATATAGAAGATAGAACAGAGGATATTTATAGAAAAGGTAGTAATAGAAAAGATACATATAAAAAGTAAATATAAAAATAAACATAAAATTTAAAAGAATATAAAGAATAGAACATAGAAAAAGAACAGAACCAGAAAAAAGCGCACATGTTTTATTTAATATCGGGAAAATAATGTGCGTGCGTGCGTGCGTGCGTGCGTGCGTGCGTGCGTGCGTGCGTGCGTGCGTGCGTGCGTGCGTGCGTGCGTGCGTGCGTGCGTGCGTGCGTGCGTGCGTGCGTGCGTGCGTGCGTGCGTGCGTGCGTGCGTGCGTGCGTGCGTGCGTGCGTGCGTGCGTGCGTGCGTGCGTGCGTGCGTGCGTGCGTGCGTGCGTGCGTGCGTGCGTGCGTGCGTGCGTGCGTGCGTGCGTGCGTGCGTGCGTGCGTGCGTGCGTGCGTGCGTGCGTGCGTGCGTGCGTGCGTGCGTGCGTGCGTGCGTGCGTGCGTGCGTGCGTGCGTGCGTGCGTGCGTGCGTGCGTGCGTGCGTGCGTGCGTGCGTGCGTGCGTGCGTGCGTGCGTGCGTGCGTGCGTGCGTGCGTGCGTGCGTGCGTGCGTGCGTGCGTGCGTGCGTGCGTGCGTGCGTGCGTGCGTGCGTGCGTGCGTGCGTGCGTGCGTGCGTGCGTGCGTGCGTGCGTGCGTGCGTGCGTGCGTGCGTGCGTGCGTGCGTGCGTGCGTGCGTGCGTGCGTGCGTGCGTGCGTGCGTGCGTGCGTGCGTGCGTGCGTGCGTGCGTGCGTGCGTGCGTGCGTGCGTGCGTGCGTGCGTGCGTGCGTGCGTGCGTGCGTGCGTGCGTGCGTGCGTGCGTGCGTGCGTGCGTGCGTGCGTGCGTGCGTGCGTGCGTGCGTGCGTGCGTGCGTGCGTGCGTGCGTGCGTGCGTGCGTGCGTGCGTGCGTGCGTGCGTGCGTGCGTGCGTGCGTGCGTGCGTGCGTGCGTGCGTGCGTGCGTGCGTGCGTGCGTGCGTGCGTGCGTGCGTGCGTGCGTGCGTGCGTGCGTGCGTGCGT
The DNA here is from genome assembly GCA_023638675.1 of Camponotus pennsylvanicus. Taxonomy (NCBI): domain Eukaryota; kingdom Metazoa; phylum Arthropoda; class Insecta; order Hymenoptera; family Formicidae; genus Camponotus; species Camponotus pennsylvanicus. Next base: position 462,112 of record JALHBL010000523.1, on the reverse strand, counting down.
GCGTGCGTGCGTGCGTGCGTGCGTGCGTGCGTGCGTGCGTGCGCGTGCGTGCGTGCGTGCGTGCGTGCGTGCGTGCGTGCGTGCGTGCGTGCGTGCGTGCGTGCGTGCGTGCGTGCGTGCGTGCGTGCGTGCGTGCGTGCGTGCGTGCGTGCGTGCGTGCGTGCGTGCGTGCGTGCGTGCGTGCGTGCGTGCGTGCGTGCGTGCGTGCGTGCGTGCGTGCGTGCGTGCGTGCGTGCGTGCGTGCGTGCGTGCGTGCGTGCGTGCGTGCGTGCGTGCGTGCGTGCGTGCGTGCGTGCGTGCGTGCGTGCGTGCGTGCGTGCGTGCGTGCGTGCGTGCGTGCGTGCGTGCGTGCGTGCGTGCGTGCGTGCGTGCGTGCGTGCGTGCGTGCGTGCGTGCGTGCGTGCGTGCGTGCGTGCGTGCGTGCGTGCGTGCGTGCGTGCGTGCGTGCGTGCGTGCGTGCGTGCGTGCGTGCGTGCGTGCGTGCGTGCGTGCGTGCGTGCGTGCGTGCGTGCGTGCGTGCGTGCGTGCGTGCGTGCGTGCGTGCGTGCGTGCGTGCGTGCGTGCGTGCGTGCGTGCGTGCGTGCGTGCGTGCGTGCGTGCGTGCGTGCGTGCGTGCGTGCGTGCGTGCGTGCGTGCGTGCGTGCGTGCGTGCGTGCGTGCGTGCGTGCGTGCGTGCGTGCGTGCGTGCGTGCGTGCGTGCGTGCGTGCGTGCGTGCGTGCGTGCGTGCGTGCGTGCGTGCGTGCGTGCGTGCGTGCGTGCGTGCGTGCGTGCGTGCGTGCGTGCGTGCGTGCGTGCGTGCGTGCGTGCGTGCGTGCGTGCGTGCGTGCGTGCGTGCGTGCGTGCGTGCGTGCGTGCGTGCGTGCGTGCGTGCGTGCGTGCGTGCGTGCGTGCGTGCGTGCGTGCGTGCGTGCGTGCGTGCGTGCGTGCGTGCGTGCGTGCGTGCGTGCGTGCGTGCGTGCGTGCGTGCGTGCGTGCGTGCGTGCGTGCGTGCGTGCGTGCGTGCGTGCGTGCGTGCGTGCGTGCGTGCGTGCGTGCGTGCGTGCGTGCGTGCGTGCGTGCGTGCGTGCGTGCGTGCGTGCGTGCGTGCGTGCGTGCGTGCGTGCGTGCGTGCGTGCGTGCGTGCGTGCGTGCGTGCGTGCGTGCGTGCGTGCGTGCGTGCGTGCGTGCGTGCGTGCGTGCGTGCGTGCGTGCGTGCGTGCGTGCGTGCGTGCGTGCGTGCGTGCGTGCGTGCGTGCGTGCGTGCGTGCGTGCGTGCGTGCGTGCGTGCGTGCGTGCGTGCGTGCGTGCGTGCGTGCGTGCGTGCGTGCGTGCGTGCGTGCGTGCGTGCGTGCGTGCGTGCGTGCGTGCGTGCGTGCGTGCGTGCGTGCGTGCGTGCGTGCGTGCGTGCGTGCGTGCGTGCGTGCGTGCGTGCGTGCGTGCGTGCGTGCGTGCGTGCGTGCGTGCGTGCGTGCGTGCGTGCGTGCGTGCGTGCGTGCGTGCGTGCGTGCGAAGAGGACAGTGCGACAAGGATGGCATCAACGTGTGACAAGGATGACATCAACGTGTGACAAGGATGACATCAACGTATGACAAGGATAGCGTCAACGTGGAACAAGGACGACGCATTGTAAGATGCTGCATAGGTGGGAGAAGGACGACGCAAAGGTAAGTGAGTGAGTGATAGCGGCGAGCTTATGAATGAGAGAGAACGATTATATCGCGAACAACGCGTACGAAAGAGAACGATATTGCAAGAGCAACGCGTACGAAAGAGAACGATAGCGCAAGACAACGCGTACGAAAGAGAGAACGATAGCGCGAAGAGAACGCATACGAAAGAGAACTATTATATAGCGAGAACAACGCGTGCGAGAGAGAACGAAGATATCGCGAGACTTACAACTAACGCGCGAGAGAGAACGCAACGAAGATATCGCGAGACTTACAACTAGCGCAAGAGAGACGCAAGGGATGGGAGCGCAAGGAGAGGCGCGTAAATATAATAACTTTTTTTAATCAAAATATAAAAAATTTATTTTAGAATGTGTGTGTAAATACATTTGTGTGTGTGTGTGTGTATGTGCTTAATATGTAATAATAAAAGATAGATATAAAATTTAGATATATAATAATAATAATAATAATATAATAATAATAAGATATAAAAGGTATAAAATTTAAAAATATAATAATAATAATAATATAATAATTATAATATAAAAAATATAAAATTAAAAAAATAATAATATAAGAAATAAAAATATAAAATATAAAAAAGATATGTAAGGGGGAGGGGGCGATGCGCCGGGCTAAAGGGAGGCCGCTCCTGAAACAGAAAAAAGAGACATTTCATTAGTTTTTAATAATTTATTTTAGGACTTTTGATGTAATTATAAATTGAAAGTTACTTACAATTTATGTTTCTTGAAAGAAGAGTTCGTTACGCGTCGCCGAATTCTCGCTCTGAGTAGGCAGCATATAATAAGGTTCCAGCAACTCCTCTCGTTGCTCTTCTATACTAGGAGGTTCAGACGGTAAAAAATGTATTTTCCATATTTCCATTCGGTCAGTATTATATACTATGATGGACATATTATCTACATCATATCCTTGCTTCTTGAGAGTACGGAACGTATGACAGTATTCCTGGTAACAATCCTTGCAGTCTAGGACAGGTCTTATCACCGTTACCTCCGTGCCACAGTGACAGCACCTAAACGGTGTAAACGGTCCCTCGAAGAATCCGTGGAAATAATTATGTTTTAATGCATAATTTCGATAAAATCCGTACCGACAATCCTTGCAGTAGTGTCACTATGTTGCAGTGATATATATATGCTTGAATATATATATATATATATATATATATATAATTATAAAATTGAAACTTTTATTTTAGTATAATTTATTTACAGTAGGTGTTCGAAGTAACCTCCATTGTGCTCTTCACATAAAACAACACGTCGCACAAAACTTTCTCGCACTCTGTTTAACATTTGTGGCGATACTTGCAAAAAGGCAGTTAGTATACGATTAATTAAATCGTTTCTATTTTGTGGTAAAGTTTGATATACTTGGTCTTTTAAGTATCCCCACAGAAAAAAATCTAACGGTGTCAGATCCGGAGATCGCGGCGGCCACTCCTGGAAATTACTATATTTGCCAATCCATCTGTTTGGAAATTTCCTGTTTAAAATGGTACGGGTGACAATTGAAGTATGGGCAGGATGACCTTGTTGGAAAATTATGGTTCTCCGCAAAGCTAGCGGTACATCTTCCAAAAAGTCATCTAATGTATGCTCGATGAAATCAGCATATATTTCTCCATTGACGTGATGATTTTCTGGGAAAAAGAACGGCCCAATAATCATATCGTCCAGAATGCCCGCCCAAACATTAACACTGTAATATCCTTGGATATGAGTTGTTTTGCGACAATGAGAGTTTTCTTCAGCATAATGATGTTCATTATGTCGGTTAATGCGTCCGTCACTATGAAATACGCACTCGTCTGTCCACAAAATTTTTTTAAAAATGCATCATTTACCACATTATCAAGGTCAATCTGAAAGATATTGACATAAATGAAATAATATACTCATTGCATGTCTATTACATTTTATTCAAGTCATTCATACATTTACCTGGTTTAACATCCAATCGCAGAATGTTTCACGACGAGCAAAATCGCCAGGAAATAAACCTTGACTTGTATGTCTTTTCAATGGTTTCCATCCGAGATCTTTTTTAATAATTCTATGCACTTTTGTATATTTTATTTGTAGATCACGTCCAATGGCTCGTGTACTGGTGTGCGGGTTATTTTCGAGTGCCATCCTCACTGCATCAATTGATTCTCTTGCTCTTGATGGGACTCGCTGTGGTTTCCGTGAAGCATGCAACGTGCCATGTTCGCATAATCTTACACATAAACTATAAAAAAAGCCATGTCCTGGGTGTCTCCTCTCTGGGAAACGTTCTGCATATAATGCTGCTGCTCGTCTTTGGTTTTTATGACATTCGCCATAAATTAATAACATATCGACGAGTTCTTGATTTCCGTATTGCACATCCTCCATTTTCAGATATTGCACACAACAATTGACAATCAGATTTCATTATACTAAAACATTACAAGCGCGAGTGGTAGGGTATAAACAAATAAAATTTTCATACCACTGCATATACGGTGCAATACGGAAATCAAGGACTCGTCGATATGTTATTAATTTATGGCAAATGTCATAAAAACGAGCAGCAAATATATTTTTCGTTGTAAAATTTCTTCTTCTAACAGCTTATTACGCGTTCATAGCGTGACAGCTAGTATATATAATACGTCGATAATTGTGCGCGAATGATCTGTATTGCCTATCCTATATTATCGGCTTTGCGCGCCTATGGGCAGGCAACCCGTCGTAATGACCTGTATGTTGACGCAACAGCCTGTACAAAGAATTTTCGCATAATGCGAGTTTTACAATTTTCGATTGATACATTTCAAGCATTAGATCTCCAATCCTTAATGGGAAAGCAGTCGATTGTAGAAATTGTTCAATGTCTGCTTGCTTCTGCATCAACAAATTCCACGTTGAGAAAGGCAACACTATTTGATTGCCTCGATTATCGCCGAGAATCAGTTCCACGTACGACACAGCTCCAACGCTTATTCCAATGTCCAAATACTTGTACGACGTTGGGGTTAGAGCGTATCTTCTTCCAAGTATGCGAGTCGCACGACGAGGTTGAATGCTATAAAAATATATAAATTAGATCAATATTTAAAAAAATTAATAAATAAAATTTTTAAAGATCAAAACTTACGTGTCACACATTTTTTGCTTCTTACACGGTAGAGTTTCACCGTTTCGAATCGGAACGTAAAAATTCATGTTGATTTCTTCAGCGAACCTTTCACACGCGCGATTGATGCAATACTGATCGTATTAGAATTAATATCAATTCAAATAGTATCGCAAATTGCAATGTAGAGGGGATTATTGCTGACACGACATTTTAATTTCCTCTAAAATTTATGTCGCGCCGATGTACGGCTGCGATGACATCATCCCCAGAACAAAGATTTAGCTGAATTCGCTAAAATCGAGCGCCGATGTACGGCTGCTCCTGATGCAATCACGTCAGATTTTTCAAATGTACGTGACAAAACGTAAAATTTTCAAGATTAAGATGCGCATCGGAACAAAGATTTAGCTGAATTCGCTAAAATCGAGCGCCGATGTACGGCTGCTCCTGATGCAATCACGTTAGATTTTTCAAATGTACGTGACAAAACGCGAAATTATCAAGGTTAAATTGCACATCGGAACAAAGATTTAGCTGAATGCGCTAAAATCAAGCGCCGATGTACGGCTACTCCTGATGCAACACGTTAGATTTTTCAAATGTACGTGACAAAACGCGAAATTATCAAGGTTAAGATGCGCATCGGAACAAAGATTAACCGTCAAGGTTAAAACGCACATCACTCCTAGACAAAGATTTAGCTGAATGTGCTAAAATCAAGCGCCGATGTACGACTGCTCCCGATGCAACCACGTTAGATTTTTCAAATGTACGTGACAAAACGCGAAATTATCAAGGTTAAGATGCGCATCGGAACAAAGATTAACCGTCAAGGTTAAAACGCACATCACCCCTAGACAAAGATTTAGCTGAATGTGCTAAAATCAAGTGCCGATGTACGACTGCTCCCGATGCAACCACGTTAGATTTTTCAAATATACGTGACAAAACGCGAAATTATCAAGGTTAAATTGCAGACGCTACTCCGGGGAATTTTTTAAGATGAAATCATTCTAGAATGTTCGATGATATGCACGAGACAGTATATAAATCATGATAAAGAGGCACACCCCGCCAGTAGCTAAAGTACATCCGGAACTATCATTGGGAAGCGCATTTCGCAAGTCTGATACAATATGGAGAAACAAAGTTTGCAAGAGCAATCCACTTTGGTGAATTCATTGAAAGATTACATTGTGTGGGAGCAACGATGTGATACGTATATCGAGTCGTTGGAAGAGCAAAGTCGCATCAAGCGACCGCGATTATCGATCGGATATCGACAATCGCTGATTGCTCGGATCGCGCGCCTCGAAGGGTTGAAAAATTCGGTACGTGGACGTTTCGTACACGCGGGTGCCGGATGTAGCACGCGTCAAAATGGACTTGCGTGGCGCGAGATTGATACGGCGTTCGAGAGTCGCATATTAACTGGTGCAGTGATAAATTATAATCACATCGAACCGCGCCAATTTCTCGATGACGTCAAAGACATTGTGTTGGAACATGTGAAGGATGTTATATGAAAAAACATTATAATGTGAAAGTGAACATAATATTTAACGGTGAATTCGTGGCTGGGGATAAACATGCCAACAAAAGTATAAACACGAAAAACTATGAACTCTTTCGTACATCCGATTTACGCGAGTGGTACGAACGGCGCGTTATCGAATCCACCCTAGCGTTTCTGGAAGAGTTTCAGGAACGCGACAGCGGGTGGGCTTTGTCGCGAATATTAAATTTAACTGTAAATATAAATAAGTATAATCCTTTGCGTGCGGGATGTCACATTAAGTTACCGCGGGAGATTATGTTGAAAAGAGCGGTGATTAATGTACAATCAAAGGACAACGCATGTTTCGCGTGGGCAGTGGTCGCCGCACTATACCCCGCCGAATGAAAGGCGGAACGGGAATCATCGTACCCGCATTACACGACAGTGCTGAATCTCCGGGACATTGAGTTTCCAGTGACTGTGAACCAAATAAAAAATTTTGAACTTGCCAATAACATTTCGATCAACGTCTACAGCATCGAAGACAAGAACAGCATTGTCCCGATGCGTCTTTCACAGCAGAAGCGGGATAAGCATATCAACTTGCTGTACATTGAAGATGACAACAGCGTCGGACATTTCGCTTGGATTAAGAATTTATCCCGACTCGTGAGCTCACAATTGAGCAAAATGGAGCACAAGAAATATATCTGCGACCGGTAAGTTTAATTTATATTATTTGAATAATTATAAATTATATATCACTTTGTTAAATCTTTAAAAAATTTTTCTTTTACAGATGCTTACATTACTTTGATTCGGACGCCAAGTTGCAGTCGCATTCGGTCGACTGCGGAAAGATGAACGATTGCGCTGTCCGATTGCCGAGCGATAAGGACAAGTGGCTCGAGTTCAACAACTCTAATCGGAAGGAGCGGCTTCCATTTGTGGTCTACGCCGACTTGGAATGCGTTCTGGCCAAGATGGATGAAGAGAAAAACGCATATCTACATCACCAAGTATTTAGTATAGCTCATTATGTACATTGTTCATACGACGAATCGTTATCGGCGTATCATTCGCGTCGTAGCGCCGATTGTATAGCATGGTTCGCCGCAGACCTCAAAAATTTAGCGTTACGTGTAAAAAATATTTTAAAAACAAATGTCCCCATGGTAAATTTGACGTCCGAAGAGTGGGAAAAATTCCATAGCGCCACTCAATGTCATATATGCGAAAAACCGTTCGTGCAAGATGATACACGCGTTCGCGATCATTACCATCTGACCGGGCGGTACAGGGGTCCAGCACACTCAAATTGCAATTTAAATTATAAAGAATCTTTTTGTATTCCCATAGTTTTTCATAATTTATCCGGTTACGATTCACACTTTATTATCGAGGAAATAGCCACAGCATTCGAAGGGAAAATCGAGTTACTTCCGATAACAAAAGAGAAATATATTTCATTCACAAAAGATGTTTGTATGGATGAAGAATCAAAAAATCATGTAAAATTACGTTTCATCGATTCATTCAAATTTCTCGCATCGAGTCTCGACAAATTGGCATCGTTTTTGGATAAAGACAAACTCAAAATTTTAAAATCAGAATATCAAAATTTATCAACAGAAAATTTCAATTTGTTAACGCGAAAAGGTGTATTTCCGTACGAATACATCGACTCTGTTGACAAGTTGCAAGATACGTGTTTACCACCGCGCGAATCGTTTTACAGTTTCTTGACCGGTGAAACTGTATCCGAGAGCGATTACGCGCACGCCGAGAACATCTGGATGCGATTCTCCATTCGGACGCTAGGCGAATATAGCGACTTGTACCTCAAAATTGATGTCTTGTTATTAGCCGATGATTTTTGAAAACTTTCGAGATAAATGTATCGAAAGTTACGGACTCGACCCCGCGTATTACTATACTCTCCCCGGATACACGTGGGATGCCATGTTGAAGCATACGAAAATTACGTTCGAGTTGCTTACCGACATCGACATGGTTATGTTAATCGAACGTGGTATACGCGGCGGTCTGAGTCAATGTTCGGGTAGATACGCTCGCGCTAATAACAAGTACATGGAGTCGTACGATCCATCGAAACCATCATCGTACCTGATGTACTTTGACGTAAATAATTTGTACGGATGGGCAATGTGTCAACCGTTGCCTTACGCCGATTTTCAATGGGTCGACGACGTGACCAATTTTGACGTATCATCCATCGCGCTAGATTCGCCTACAGGCTATGTCCTCGAAGTGGACCTCGAGTATCCGCAACATCTTCACGATGCGCACACTGACCTACCGTTTTGCCCGACACGCGACAAACCACCTGGCAAGCGGGAATTCAAACTGCTTGCAACGTTATATGATAAGAAGCGTTACGTGATACACTACCGCAACCTGCAGCAGTGTACGCGTCACGGTCTTCGCGTAACAAAAATACACCGAATTTTACAGTTTTCACAATCTCCCTGGCTTCGAAATTACATAGAATTAAATACACATTTTAGAACATTGGCTAAAAATGAATTCGAAAAAAATTTATATAAATTAATGAATAATGCGGTGTTTGGTAAAACGATGGAAAATGTGCGCAATCGTGTCGATGTTAAATTATTAACAAAGTGGGATGGTCGGTACGGCGCAGAGGCAATGATCGCGAAACCAAATTTCCACAGCACAAGCGTTTTTTCAGAAAACTTAATCGCTGTGGAATTGCGCAAACTCGAGGTGAAATTCTACAAACCGATTTACGTGGGTGTGCATACTCGACATATCCAAGACATGTTTGTACGAGTTTCATCACGAGTATATGACGCCAATGTATCGCGACAAATGCCGGGTAATGTACACCGATACGGACAGTCTCATATATCACATTGAGTGCGCGGATGTGTATGAGAATATGAAGCGTGATATCATCAGATTCGACACGAGCGATTATGCGGTGGATAATGCGTACGGTATACCGCTTGTAAATAAAAAGGTACCGGGCCTGATGAAGGACGAAAACAACGGTACCATAATGACCGAATTCGTCGGGCTCAGAGCAAAGATGTACGCGTTACGAGTGAATGGGAAAAAGGACACAAAGAAAGTTAAAGGTGTCAAGAGTAACGTTGTCGCGAGAACGATAACGTTTGACGATTACACGCGGTGTTTAAACGAAGAGATTGAAATGACGCGTCAGCAGTCCTGTATACGATCTAAATTACATCAAGTATACACGATCAGCGAGACGAAAATTGCTCTGAGTCCGTACGACGATAAGCGGTATATCGTATCCGAAACCACCGATACGTTACCGTGGGGACATTATAGAATACCATTGTAAATAAATGTATATTTTGTTTATTATTAATTGTATATTTTGTACATAACCATGTATATATTTTTATATTTTATATATTTTTATATTATTAAATATTTATATATTAAATTATTTATATAGTTTATATGTATATTATTTTAATAAATATTTATAATACACTCTTTTTATGTATCCAAGAGTTGTATGATTTATCCATTTTCAACCATTTCACGTATACGTCATCACCCTTTTCCCGCAAAATTTTTTCCACGAGATATACGTCGGGATTAGCGACGCGTTGTAGTTCGTATTCATAGAATCCTCCAGCGACGGGATTTCCACGCGAATCTTGGAGTATGAATGTCGCCGGATTAGTTTTCTGCACCTCGACAATCTTAAAAACTTCGGTCGTCCAATTAGGTATGAAACCTTTTTCAAAGATGGTCTTGTATTTGCTCACGCGTACCGAATCGCCTACCTTAAATTTTGTCGGAGCCGCAATTTTTACGTTGCTATACACCGTATTTAAAAGTTTTTCGGCGATCGCTGGAGTGACGTCGGCAGGTCTCATACCGATGGTGCGATGTTTTCGTGTATTGTACTCTGCAACGAGTCGAGATAGCTCGTCGATCCATTTGTAATTTCCGTTGAGCGTAAACATTTTCCACATATTGTTTTTCAAAGTACGATTGAATCGTTCCACGACCGAGGTTTTCATAACGGAATACGTCGAGTAATGATTAATGTTGTGTTTCTTCATGAGTTTCTGCACACTCGCGTTGTAAAATTCTTTTCCTCTGTCGGTTTGAAAATTTTTCGGACACCTTTTATCATCTCCAATAATCTTTGCGATCGTTTCGGACATTTCGTTTCCGCTCTTAATCTTGAGCGGTACGGCCCACGCATACTTGCTCAACACATCGATAACTGTGAGTATATATTTATGACCCTTGTTGAGTCGAGAGTACGAACGCATATCGACCATGTCCGCCTGCCACAAATCGTCGTATCCGCGTACAATGACGCGTCTTCGTGGAAAATTTCTTCTCGCCGGAGCATGTAATTCCTCGACTAGTTGTCGCTTTTCGGAGGTGTTTTTCTTCTTTCGCACGTTTGATCGAGGCATAATTAATATTGCGATATTAGTATGTCTCGTTTACTGTGTCGAGTCAGATGTTGCATATCTCAGCACATTCTTTATCTCGTCCATCATTATTCGTAGCGCCTGCACGTTTGTTTCGAGCGCGATAATTTTTTGCTCAATTTCTCCCTGTCGATCTCTCAAAAGTTTATCCACGTATCGTTTGTTGACGGCGTCAGTATCAGTTTCCGGTTGCGCTACACGTTGAATCTTGCGCGACCTCGCGTCAAAGCCGGTAGTAGTCTGGCAGAGAGCGTTATCGCGAACGTAGTTTCTCAATAATCCATTCCATTGATAGTACAAATTATTCGACGTTCCGAGCGATAATCCAAATTTATTAATCGACATTTCGGTACCGAGAACTTTGACCAAATGACACGTATCGTTGACGCACAGTTTAATTTATAATAATGCCAGCCTCGCAAAGTTCTTCGATAATTGACAAGATTTCATTGTCGTGAGCATTGTTGTCGGCTCGACGGGAGGCGTCCAGCAATCGCAAACGATCTACCAATTCGTTGGGATCGTTCCAATGCACGTAATCGATCATGTTGTCGCTTAGCGTCATGGTGCGCGGCGCGTCTATACCTCTTCCCACTTTTCTATCGGGGAATAATGGTGCAATTATATATTTGTACTTGTATCCTTTATTAGTTTTAATAGGATTATTAACTTTGTTGTCACGTTTATGCGCATTTGTTGCTTTTAATATACTTTGATATTTATACAAATCGTCTTGAGTGTATTTTTTATGATTGGGAAATTTTCTAAAAATCAAATCGTAGATACCTTCGGTTCCCGTATATTTTATTCCATCGATAATTATATTATCTTCCATGTCCACATCGAAACGTTTATCACCGAGCATCATTCCTTCGCTGGTAAATTTAACACCGTAGACGTAATCCATACTCTTATTTTTATCAACACTCATGATAGCTCCTATATATTTTTGCGCTAGTGGACCAAAATGATCTCGGAACGTTTTCTGACCTTCGGACGTTTCTAATTCGTGTCGGACCGATGTTACAAACGAATCGGGCGTGGTCTCGTAAATTTCTTCGACGGACGGGGATGGTATTGTTTGACGCGGTTGTACTTTTATCGGAGTAAAAACAGTAGCCATATTAGAAAATTGTTTCCTTCGTTTCGATCGATTCGGTGTCGAATATATCGGCGAATCGTTTATCGGCATATTTATCCGTGCTCGCTTTATTCCTTGCTTCGACTCTTTTATTTTTTCCTCGTGCTTCTCTCCAAACGTCAAACTCAACGGCTCGATTTTTGGCGCATCAGATTCCACAGTATTTTCGACAAGCTGTTTTAAAGGTTCGGTAATTGGCTTAAATTGTCTTTCCAATGCAACGTCTTCCTCCATTTTACCAGTTTTCAAAACGCGATATTTTTTGCGAATTGATTCGCTCGTTTTTGCAATCTCTCTCGCAATCTTTTCGCGATCGCCGTTCATGATGCTCGATCGATGTGTCGAGGACGACTGATCGCTTTACGGTATCGCGAAATCATTAAATCCTCTTCTATATCGTCCATTGATCAACGTGCTGTCTTTATCAATGACTACGAAGCCATATTTGCGCTGCCAACATTTCTGACACAATGCGCGGAAATCGTCGTAAGACATGTCGGTATTTACATGATCGTTGTACACGTGTTTCAAGTTTGTGCCGTCTTGTTTAAATAGAATCAAAAGATTCGCATTGTCGCGTATAAGATGCTTAGGTATCTTGGCGTACGTTTGACAAAGATAGAAACAGTCGACGCTCGAGTGTCGACCCATTGCAAAGTACTCTCTTATCGTATCTTGCTTGTCGCATGCCACGTCATCAAAGGGAGGGTCCCGTTAGCGCACGGTGCGATAGCGCACCAACCCGATAGCACACGAAAAATTGACACAATTCCCGATAGCGCACCAACCCGATAGCACACGTCCCGATAGCACACAAAGTAAATCGCGCACAATCCCGATAGCGCACCAACCCGATAGCGCACCAACCCGATAGCGCACGGATTCACTTTGCAACTTTTCACGCGAAGCGAGGGGGACGGGGCGGGTGCGGGAGGGGGGCCGAAGGCCCCCCTCACCCCCCCCCCCCGTGTGTGTGTGTGTGTGTGTGTGTGAGAGAGTGCGTGTGTGAGGGGATAGTGCTTTCGTGCGCTATCGGGTTGGTGTGCTATCGGGTTGGTGCGCTATCGGGATTGTGCGCGATTTATTTTGTGTGCTATCGGGACGTGGGCTATCGGGTTGGTGCGCTATCGGGAATTGTGTCAATTTTTCGTGTGTTATCGGGTTGGTGCGCTATTGCACCGTGCGCTAACGGAACCCGCTCATATACACATATGTATACATGCAAATATAAAATTCACAAAAAGTGGGCGCCCGTTAATCTTGTTGCATTACTGCTTTCTGCCACGAGAGGCCAGAAAGCATTTTCAGGCCGTACCTCGGTCGTAAAACAATATGTTAGAGGAACAAGGATAGCATGATTGTCGATCCTTTTCTGTCTTTCTTCTCTGCGGTGCGTCCGCGTGAGCAATACAATGGTGTTTGTACGTATACGGACATACACTACATAGAGACCGAAAATTTATTTCTCAGGTTGGTAACCCTGAAACCGGAGTTTCGCATTGTCACCGCGTGAGGTCTCCAATATCAATTCGAAGTTTGCCCGTCACTTTAGCCGACCCTTAAGTGAAAATTACAAAAGCGAGCAAATTTACTAGATGTTGACTAATGAAATTATAAATATTCTTGTACATTTGCTCACTTTTGTAATTTTCACCAAATTGTGTGATACACAATCAACCCCCAGATTGTAAATACCGGCCACAGTGACACAAAGTGCGTTCCAATCATGGAGTACGTTTACACGGCAACGTTAATCTGGTTTAGTAACAATCGTAGTTATAACTCCCTAAAAGTGATGTTCGTTTACACGCAAGGATTTATTTTATCACTATTCCTCTTTAACACACTTACTTTAACTTTGGCAGTTTTTGTATACTAGTACTCGTCACTCGTTGATACTTGATTATTCAGGTTGGCAATACGATTGTTGTAACTCTCGTAGCGTTTACACGTCTTCTTAAAGCCGGATTTGTAAGTCTATTCCTTTTCTTCAGCAGGAGTAGCGTTACTATAACTGGTGTAATAACATCGGCGTAAAGCACGGTTTATACGGCATCTAACACCAGTAGTTGCAACAGCGGTTACTAAACCTGATTAACGTTGTCGTGTAAACGTACTCACAGACGTCTATATATTACTAGACTGCTAACTTCCCCAATAGCCAAGTCTGTTAAAGCAGATCTTGCCGAATAATCTGTTGACAAACTTTGGCAACAGAAAGATTACAGTTTTATAACCGGTTCTGATATATTATGACGCTGTCAGCAGAATATCAACAGAAATATAACAAAGTTTGCTAACATTATCAGTCAACAGATTGGTGGCAGAAACCAAGCAGGATCTGTTAATATGACTTAACGATAGATTGTTAGCAGAAATCGAGCAGAGTCTGCGTATATAATCTGTCAGCAAATTAACAGCAGAAATGCAGCACTCTGGTTGCTTGCTAGCATTTAAATCGTCCCAATAAGCAAAATGTAAGCAGTATGTCGGCAGACTGACAACAGATTTGATGAAATAATGTCAGCAGAATGACATCAATTGCGCCGTCATTCAGCTTATAATCTGCTAGCAGAACCTGCTCACAGAATCGGATATCAGATTGGCAGCAGAAACTTAGCAGAATCTGCTATCAGTGTTAACATAACTTGATGTCAGACTGTTAGCAGAAATCGAGCAGTTTGCATATATAATAACCTGTTGGCAGATTAGCAGCAGAAATGCAACAGACATCGTTCCTTATACTAACATTTAAATCGTGATGTCATGTCCAAATGACATTCATATATATTTACTCTTTTTTTATTAAAATTTTGTTTCAATGGAAAGATTTTACTGACGATAATTTTTTATTACAAAATAAAATCTTTTTTTATACAAAATATATATACACATATAAATATATATGATATAAAATAATTATAAAATATATATAAAAATATACAAAATATAAATTTATTATCTACACATTGCGAAAACCGAGTGTAATTCCCGTAGGATCAATAAAAAAGGCACTGAAAAGTGCCGATTGGTCTCCTCGGAGACAGAATGGCATTGAAAAATGCCGATATGAAATGCACATTGGGAAAACTGAGTATAATTCCCGTAAGATAAAAAAAATGGCACTAAAAAGTGCCGATTGGTCTCACTAAAACTGTACGAGAAAGTCTCAATTTCGAACTAAATACTATAATACATACATTCATAATCATTCTGTAATTTATAACAAACTATTACTAAAAATCGATTCATGTATCGAGATCTCAAGACTAAATACTTTCTCATACAGTTTTAGTATCCACTAGACCAGATTTGCATTAAAAAATGCAGATTGATTTTTTTCTCCGTTCTTTGGTGTCTTATGTTCTCCTCCATCGTCCTCATTCTCCTTCGTTTTCCTCCATCGTCCTCTGTCCTCCTTTTTGCATGTGTTGTTCTCCTTCATAGTTATACGTAATCGTTGTCCTGTAAATGCATCTGTAATTACATAAAAATATCATTATCATTAAAACATTTTATATATGTGTATGTCTGCATGCATAATAATCACTATTTTTTTATTATACATTAATTACCATTAATTATGTATCATTTTCTTCCAATTCTTGTTCATCTTGTTCATCTTGTTGTTCATCATTCCAAACATTACGATTTCTCGGATTAGGTAGTCGCGCGCGTGGACCACGCAGCTTGCTCCTCGCTCTTTCCTTTGCCGTCCGGAGAGCCTCCTTAGCCTGAACTTGATATTCCGAACGAGTCGGTTTCGGAAAATGTTTATTATTACACACGGCCTCTGCAAAATAAATGTTTTATATATAATTGATATATGATAATAATAGTCATAAAAAAGTGAAGATCTGAAAAATATCATACTGTAAATAGCAAACATTATACGTGTGTTATATAATGGTTTCGATCCTCCTTCGCGGCCCCACCATGTAAATGATGTCGTTAAAGAATCTTTTAAAGATTCCTTGAAGCAAAGATTTATTGCTTCTTTCAAATTAAAGCCGCCTATAAAGTGTAAATAGTTCACCTACACAAAGAAGGTAAGTACTGATTAAATAATGTAACATCTAAAATTGAATGAATAAGAATGAAAATGTGTGGATATATTCTATTTATGTGTATGATAGAGACAGACAGACGAACAGACAGTCAAATAGAGAGAGGAAAGAAGAGCGCAAGAAATATATTATCTTTTTTTTACTTACAACATCGCTGTAACTATTTTCTTCTATATTTTCAAAATTATCCATCTCTGCTAGAGATGATATCGGGAGGACTGCAGGCTTACGTGGCACACCTCGATGATCTTGGATGGATTTTAACTTTTTCGAGTACGGTATTCATCCTCCTGTAAATAAAATGCAAAATTAGTATTGGGAAGGTATGTCATACATTTAATTGATTCGTAATACATATAGCGTTATATGTATATTATACTTCCCAGCAAACACGATTATATAATGGTTATATTGTTATAATAAGACGAAATGTAACACGCAATATTACACAAATGTTGTATGTTTTATACACGTTACGAGTAATTTCCTACTCACATAAATTACAGTCATATAACATTAATACAACATGTATGTAACATGTTATATGATCTTAAAAAAAATTATATAATGCTTATATAACATGTATGAAAATTAAGAAGAACTTATATAAAGATATAATATAACTGTAATGTAAATTATAGAATTATGTTATAATCTTGTTACTAAATAGTTATACATTACATTCAGAATAAGAGTTTTACAAAAATGTAAATACTATATCAAATTCTTTAATTAAATCCAAGCAAAACTAAATAAAATTTAGAAAACTGAACAAATTTCTCTCTCTATCATAAATCTTGTTACAAGGTGTATAAAAATAACATTTGTTTTCATATAAGATTTTTTTATTAATAATCGACTAATATATATAAATATAAACTACGTATAATGTGTACTGTAAATGTGTACCAAAAATATATAAAATATATAATATATAATGTATACTATGAATATAAAATATGAAATGAATATAAAATTTATATACTATATTTACATTTTTTACTGCAATACTTTTGAACAGAAAATAAAAACAAAATTTATAATCTCTTTACTTAATGACTTATGACTTAATGACTTAACTTAATGACTTGTTTTAAGAAAAATAAAATTTATAATATTTATAATATCAAAAAAAAATAAAATTGATTTCTTTGGTTAAATGATTTCTTTTGATTTTGAAAATAATAAATTAGTTATTTTCTTTATTAATTTCTCCTCTTTCTGTTCCTTTTTCTTCCCTTTGCTTTCTTTGTTTGGCGAAACGTAGCCATTCTGCCACAATATTATCAAATTCAGTTTCCGTTAAAGTTGAATGCTGTAAAGTAATGTCTCCTGAAAAGAATAATATATAAAGTTAATAAAATATAAAAAAGATTTCGGATCAGATATATTTTTAATAATATGTAGAACATACTTCTCATAATTTTAATGAAATATAAGTTGGATATTTTAAAATTTTTACGAATGCCCTTCCAGGAGCAATTAATCGCACATTCATTTGTAAATATTCTGGAAAGAATGCGATGAATGTTGTCTCGCGGATTATTTCCCCCAATCTTTAATAGAAACTCTCTCTATAAAAAGAAAAATAAATAATTAGAAAATTTAACATTTTATTATAACATTATATTTCAATGACATTCATTGAAAAAAACAGATCGAGTAAAACGAATTAAATCTCCGCATTGAACAAATTTTATTGCAACAATTGTAATGGAATTAAATATTGAATAAAAATTCAGTTTGTTCACTAATTTGATGTTCGAATTTTAACTCTAAAATGTAGTTAAACATAAATAGTTAAATGGAACATAAAAATGCTGTCACGTAGATTAAATGTTCTTTTAACTATGAAAAAGGTTTATCTAACTGTATAATAAGAATAATTCTCATTTGGTCACTATTACTTTGCGAAATAATCGAATCAATATTATGATTACTTTTTGCAGCATTTTGAGCTCGTTTGACATAAAAAGAGAATACAAGAAATTAAAAATATATTAAAAGAATTAAAGTAATTAGTTTGTCAAATAAATCAAAATTTTATTTGTTCAAAGCCATTGCACGTGAAAAAATGTTAGTCGTAATTGTAAGATCGTAAACGAATTGACCAATCACAGTCAAGCAATTCTCATAATATAATAAATATGTTTAAGTGTAATTGGTCGATTTGCTTACTGCCCCACGATTACGATTAAATTTTTTCACGTACAACGGCTTTTAACCTGATTTGAATTGCCTCGATCTTTTTTTACAATGTAATAAACAACAAATTAGTATCTGATGGTAGAATTATAATAAAAGAATAATGACAAAAGATATTAATATTTAAATATTATTATCAAGTTTATTATTAGAAGATTAACAAATTAATGTAAAAACTTACAAATTGCGTAACTGCTTCATCAGTGTTATGTAATAATGAATCATAGTCTCGTATAGTTTCAACCGTGCGTAATGGTAAAATTTCTGCAATTAAACTATCATTGCCCTTTGTTGCAAGAGGAGCGCGGCTTCTCATAACATCTTCCATTCGGTTTATCAATTGTTTAACATCTCGTAATATTAGATTAGACGTTGCTTGTGTACGTATTATTTGTCCTTGCATACGTATTATTTGTTCTTGCGTATGTATTACTTGTTTGAAGTACTCTGCAATATCAAATGTATTATACTTTTTTTATGTTATATATATATCTCACAAAAAATAGCTATCACAAAAACTAGCTACATTTATTTACAAAAAGTACTGATATAAAAATTGCGTCAAGTTGGGGTGCAATTTCACTTTAACTTTGTTAGTGTTATTAAATTTTATACATATGTGCTTTTATATAATCCGCTGCTGACAAATAGGTAGAAGTTCCGTTTAAAATCTATTACATTTTTGTCATAAAGAAGAACATTTTTGTTAGAATTGAATCAATTTTTTAAAATAAAAGATTACGTCAAATGATTTTTAAATTTTCTAGAAAATTAAAATAAGATTAAAAAAAACATTAAATTTCTTGATGTAGGCTCTCGAATATAAAAATAAGTGGTATTAATATTCGGGAATAAGAGCCCATCGCGGATGATACAATGATCAACTTTTACTTGGAATAATCTCTTGGTTTGAGATTTAATTCCAAAAAATCCCCTCTAACCCCCCTAGATGGAAGTAGGCGAGAAAAATATCGGTCCGAAAGTCGCTGAATCGGGAATCGAACCCGAGTCTTTCGCTTGCCGGGCGACTGCTCTTACCACTGAGCTATTCAGACCCTCTCGATCCGATACTTTTCTCATTGCCTAAAGACAAGTGTAAAGATGCTTCTTTTTCACCCTAAAGCGTAAATAAACATTAAAATTCCCGAATATTAATACCACTTATTTTTATATTCGAGAGCCGACATCAAGAAATTTAATGTTTATTTACGCTTTAGGGTGAAAAAGAAGCATCTTTACACTTGTCTTTAGGCAATGAGAAAAGTATCGGATCGAGAGGGTCTGAATAGCTCAGTGGTAAGAGCAGTCGCCCGGCAAGCGAAAGACTCGGGTTCGATTCCCGATTCAGCGACTTTCGGACCGATATTTTTCTCGCCTACTTCCATCTAGGGGGGTTAGAGGGGATTTTTTGGAATTAAATCTCAAACCAAGAGATTATTCCAAGTAAAAGTTGATCATTGTATCATCCGCGATGGGCTCTTATTCCCGAATATTAATACCACTTAAGATTAAAAAATTTATTTAAAAATTAAAAATTAAAAAAAATGAAAGATTACGTCAATAATTTTTAAATCTTCTACAAAAATAAAATAAAAGAACAAATTTTTTTAAAAATTAAAAATTAAAAAGAATATAAATTAAAAAAATTTTAAATAAAAAAACGGCGCGCTACCAATTTGATTGACAATAATAATAAATGAGCAATTACATACTAGCATTATTTCAATAATTACTAGGCAGCGCCGAGTTTTTTTATTTAAAAATTTTTTTAATTTATATTCCTTTAATTTTTAATTTTTAAAAAAATTTGTTCTTTTATTTTATTTTTGTAGAAGATTTAAAAATTATTGACGTAATCTTTCATTTTTTTTAATTTTTAATTTTTAAATAAGTTTTTTAATCTTATTTTAATTTTCTAGAAAATTTAAAAATCATTTGACGTAATCTTTTATTTTAAAAAATTGATTCAATTCTAACAAAAATGTTCTTCTTTATGACAAAAATGTAATAGATTTTAAACGGAACTTCTACCTATTTGTCAGCAGCGGATTATATAAAAGCACATATGTATAAAATTTAATAACACTAACAAAGTTAAAGTGAAATTGCACCCCAACTTGACGCAATTTTTATATCAGTACTTTTTGTAAATAAATGTAGCTAGTTTTTGTGATAGCTATTTTTTGTGAGATAGTTTTTAGATGAACTCGACGCTTTTTCTTTACCTTTTTTTAAAAGGTATTTTTTTAGGGATATCACTTCTTTTTGTATAAAAAGTCTTTAAAAATATGTAGCACTTTTACTTTTTTTATATGACTTTATTCTTATATCTTTAAAAATTAGTCTTTTTTTTTATGTGTATATGATTTTATATTTGTGTTGCTGAACGTGCATAAGTAACAAGCAGCATTGGCTGTGTCTATTATAGCGAGTATACTGAGTATATACTTAATTTTATATTAAAGTTTCTTAGTTTTGTATTTTAGTTTTCTTTTTAATGCAAAGTCTACCTTACTTATGCACGTTCAGCAACACAAATAGTTTATATAAAGCAACACAAATAGTTTATATAAAGTTATAAATTATAAACATAAACGTTATCTTAATATAAAATATTGTACAATAATAACAATATTGTACCGGATTAATGTGATTATACAGTTAATTTTATGTTAAGATAAAGTTTATTATGTCTTTAAAAATATGTAGCACTTTTACTTTTTTTATTAAATTTCTTTACTTAATTTTATTAAATTTTTTTACTTAATTTTATATTAATTTAAAGTTTCTTAAAATTTTGTATTTTAGTTTTCTTTTTAATGCAAAATCTTACTTATGCACGTTCAGCAACACAAATAGTTTATATAAAGTTATAAATTAAAGATAAATAGTTTATATAAAATTATAAATTAAAGACATAAACGTTATCTTAATGTTTGTGAAATGCTTTAATACGTGAACTTGTATACATGTCGAAATACATAGATATTTTCATTTTACATATACAGGGTGAGTTTTATTATTGCTTGTGTCAATATTTTTATCATGCGGGAGATTACCGACTACATAATAAATTGATCGGTACATAAATGTCAATTATTTGGATCGACCTTATATATCGAAAACTCAAATATAATGTATACAATTAAAACAAATTAAAAGCCGAAATTATATAGTATGAATTTATTGCTATTATTATTATTAAAGTTACATATTTAGTATTACTATTATTATTATTATATACATTATATTCGGGTCTTCGATACGATCGATCTAAATAATCGACACATTTAATTTATGTACCGATCAATTTATTATGCAGTCGGTAATCTCCCGCATGATAAAAAGATTGACACAAACAATAAAACTCACCTGTATTTGTATTAAACGCGATTAATTAATTATTAACTTACTTACAGTCAATTCCGACAAACATTTGCACCGTACAAGGCACATTAAAGCACTTGTTGTAACATGTGTTGCGTACGTGTGTTAATACGTGTATATATTATCAACAGCGACAGTCGTACGCCAGATCTATCGCCATCTGGTGTCGACAGCGGCAGTCGTACGCCAAATTTTGTTCTATATATATTGTTTGATGACGACGTGGACGTTTCTTAATCGTATTTTCACGATTTTAGAATTATATATCGCGATATTTCCACTTCTACAGCTCGTAGAGTAAAAATAAAGACACTTTTACTATATAATTCGAACATAAGCTATCGATTAAGCCTAATAAGAGCTCGATCCGTTCAGCGGTTATCGTAATATAATAATATGAAATAATCTGAACTGGTCTCAATTTCCCGTCTCGCGTAAAGAGACACGGCGCGCGTCTTGCTAGAGAGATGAACTCGACGCAAGACACTACCGTGTCTCTTGATATATATATATATATATATATTTTATATGTTTTATATTATTATTTAACTAACAGTCATATATGAATGTATTAATACACACTTTTTATATTCGAGTCCTCTTGTATTTTTTGGACATCTTGCATTTCTTGTTCCTCAACTTCTTGTTCCTGCATTTCTTCAAATAATGAAACACAGTCTACAATATTTAGACATATTAATATTATAACATAAGATTAACCATTTTGTTTCTAAACACTTTATAATATCTCTATTACAACTATAGTATATTTAAATAATGTATATAATTTTATATAAAGAAAAATATATTATCTCTTTTACAAAAGATTATCTTTTTATTATTATATTATCTACATTTAAAATGCACAATTAAAAGATTAATATAAAAACATAATTTTGTATAATTAATTTTTACGTTTAATGAATTAATTTCATTTTTTAACTTAACTTCAATTGAGCTATTTTTCGTTTAAGTAACAACTTCATTTACGAACCATTAACTTTAAATCTAATTTAAAAAAAATTAACTTACTGAACTCTCCGTCCAATATTATAGGCATCACATATCTGTTTCCTCAGATTTTGCATGAGGTCTTCTTTTTCTCTGTAAATGTATACAGTATTATAATAATAAAAATACATTATATAATATACATTATAATAATACCATATACTACATACCACAATAAGATTGTGAAAGTGGAATATTGCATATTACATCCTTTTTCATTCTTTTGACTTCATTATTATCACGTATATTGAATGTTAAGTTATCCGGACACGATGGAAGAGCAGAAACAGCTTTACTTGTACTGATTGTTTTTCCTGTACATAATATTATTTTTTAAACATTTTGCCTACAGCACTTAAAAAACTGAAATGTTATTTTACTATTATCTCTGTTTTACAAAAATTGGCGTACCAAAACAAGACAACTTGTTTATTAACTTTTTATTAATTTTGTAACGCTTAAAATGCATTTATTATAATTTATTTAACGAAATGTTCAAAATAGTGCTTATTATTTTATAAATAATAATAAAGTCATATAGTATATTATATTACTATTATTTATTTTCCTTAAATTGTATTTTGATATTTTTATAAATTCTCGAGATATTCCGGCTGATAGTTTTCAAATTTACACCCCGTATCAAGTATAATAAGGCATTTCTTCTAATACATACTCTTATTGTTAGTCTTAGATGATGGAGGTACACAGTTATTATTTTCCTCTTCTTTACTACTATATCGAGTATATAAGATATGTTGCCTTTGACCGCGTCCCAATTTGTCTTCATCAGTTGTTTCATAATTGGAATCAGCTGCACTTTTTCTTGCAGATTTTAGGGATGCTATAATAAAGAAAAAAATTAATATATTAAGCAACGCGTGCAAATAACACGCATAAATAATAATAATAATAAAAATAGTAATAATAATAATAAAATAAATAATAAAAATAATAATAATAATAATAATAATATATATATGTATATATATTATTATTTTTATTTTTATTATTACTTATTTTATTATTATTATTACTATTTTTCTAATACAATATAATAATATGCACACGTATAAGATATATATGCATAAGTATATTTACTGCAGTGTTTTAAGAGGTCAATTTCATATTGATTCCAAGTTTCCAAATTTGGACTTGTGCAGTTTGCTATTAGGGATGCAGCATTTCCTCTCCGTGGTGCGCCACCTTGTCGTGGTGGAGAGGCTCGGGTGATCCAACGATCCGCTGAGACAGTACCGAGGGTTCAACCCTCGGGAGAGCCGGCGGGGAGGATCACTCGCTAAGAGCGTACCAGGGCACCCGGCTTTGCCCAGGGGACAGTCTGTCCCCGAAGGGTCACTGAGACCCAATGTCGGTAGGGGAAGGAGACCCCGACTACAAACCCCGGCTGCACGGAGCCGATAGGGGAGGATTTCTATCCTCCCTCCGTGCACATTGCGGGTGCTCCCGCGGGGATGAGGGTGCTGCGTGGTGGGTGCTCCTGCCACGTAGCGTCCCTCGGGGGATGTGGGTGCTGTCTCCTGGAGTCAGCGTCCTACAATGGACGGTTCTTCCTCTCCAGTCAAACGGCTAGAAGGGAGGGGGACGGGCTGGTGGTGTCCCGGAACTCCCGAGCCCACCGGGCTGGGCCGTTTCCGAGCCGCTCGGACTTATTCCGAAGTCGGGGTCGGAACGGCGGAGAGGACCGGTGCGGGTCATAGCCCGGCGACTCCGGATCGGTCCAGCCGTCAGAGCCGCTCGGACGTTTCCGAGGTTGGGGTCTGGCGGCGGGTGAATGGATACCCGGTGGCTGCCGCGACCGTTTCCCCTTCCGAAGCGGCAGTCACCGGGAAGGCGCATGGCCTCGGGTGTAGAGGACCCGAGGCGGGACTTTAGCTGGTCGCCACGGCGGGCAAGGCGGGGTAGGGGAGCGGCTGCCCCGTCCCAACCGTCCGTGGGGCCCCCTGAGTGGCGCCACCCGCTGCGGTGTCCGAGAGGCTCGGAACCTCTGAAGACCCGTGGAGGCGCCAAAACCTCCACGGGCTAGTAGGGGGCTGGAGGCCCGTGTCGGGGATGACCACCCCCCGACCTGTGCCATATGCCATCTCCCCGGGGGAACTTGGGGCCCGGTCGCGGGGTGTTGCCGGTCATGTTTCGGGACACCCCGCGGCCGGTGAGGGTATACCCTGGATGGCGGAGCCGCAGAGGGACAGCGGGATGAATTTGCAATGGAGATGACAAATAACAATAATGAAAACATAAACAAAAATAAAAATGAAAATAATGAAAGGGATGAGGCGTGCGATGCTGCATCGCAGGAAAATAAGGAGGTGGGTCTCATCATATCGGCCTCTGCTCCGACTGGCTCCGAGGCTTCTTGTAGTCACAAGCGAGAAAGTCCGGTAATTACGTACATTACTGGGGTTGATAGGCGAGTGCGGATTGTGAGACGTCCGGGCCCGGCATGCAGGACTAGACATAAAGGCGAGACGTCAGAAGGGGAAGGAGACATGGAGCCTCCTACTGGGATCAAAAGACCTATCTCCCCCGAGGATGTTAAAGAAAAGAAGAGGTGGGCTAGACTCAAGATCGCGTCGGATAGCGAGGAGGATGCGGATGTGGATGTTATATCGGTCCCAGATCCAGGAACCCCATCAAACCCTTTAGGGAGTGGATCCTCTTCCCAAAAACCCGCCTATGGGAAAAGTAAGAGGGGTCGGGGTAGGCCGTCTACCACTGGGCAATACGTGGGCCTGCACAAGGCCAAGCTGAAATTGTTGGAGGATGCGGAAAGGGAGATTAAACTCCAAGCGGAGAAGGAACTCCTGGACCAAGAGGCGGTGAAGAGGGAATCTCGCCGTCTCCTGGCGCGAAATCTCGCACGAGAGGCGGATGAGCTGAACTCTGATGAGGTGGATGAGACGCAACCGCGCCGGAGACTCCTCATACAAGAGGCCTTAGACAGCGCTAACACGGTGCTAGAGGTCGCTAAGAAATCTAAAAACCTCAAAGGCACCATGATTAAGCTCCTGCAAAAAGCGGCGGAGAATATAATATCCGCTTCGAGGGAGCTCGGATCGCTGTCTGCCAACAAGGAAGTGAGAGCCCTGGAACGAGAAAACAGGACCCTCAAGGACAGGCTCGCATGGATGGAAGGGGAGGTCGAAAACCTAAGAAAGGAAATGAGGGAGTTGCGCGCTACACCCCTTCGCCTTGGGTCAACGATACCCGCACCCGACCATACAAAGGGTGAGCCCTCTGCCTCTTCGAAGGTCGAAGAGATTAACAGAGATGCTACCCTGAAACTCCTCAATGAGAGGAGAGTTAAGAGAGAGAAGAGGGAGAATAGAGACGGGAAGACGGTTGAAGCGACAGCCGACACACCTCCAGCACTCTCCTCTCCTCCAATTTTGGAGGCTCAAGGAGAAATAATGGAGGTGGATAAAATAGGCCAGGCGGTAGAATCCTTATGCCTGAAAGATGTTCCGGCAAAAGGAATAACAACACCAGGAGTATCTTCAGAGTTGGAGACGATGATGGGAAGCCTCATCCGACAAGTAGGCAACATGATGACGGCAAGATTTGCAGCCATTGAAGATCGCCTCCTACCGGAGAAAATTCTTAGGCCGCCGCTTCAAGCGGATAAAGGGAAGAGGAACAACGGCCAGGAAGTCAGGGATGTGGAGAGGGACCGGTCCGTAGTAACACAAGGAAAGGAGAAAGGAAAGGAGAAGGAGAAGGCTGAGAAGGCTAAGAAGGAGAGAAAAGAGAGGGGTAAGAAGGCAGATAAGGCTTCTATACCCCTTCCTGCCAAGGAAAAGGACACTGTCCCCCCTCAGGCTCCCTTGACCTCCCTAGTATCGTACGCGGATGTAGCGAAAAAAGGAAAGAGGGGAATAGAGAAGTTGCAACGGACAAGGTAATCAACCTTCCCAAAAAGGATGGCTCCTCTGCAACTACCAGGGCCTCATCCACCCACAATAAAGTGGATGGGCTCAGCCCGGGCGGCAAAGGCCCACCCAAGAAGGGAAAGAGGGACCGGAAAACGGCCGCAGTGGTTATCACGGTGCTGCCTCAACCTAGGGCAGAAGAGGGGCAGCTCCCCGAGCCCTCTACAGAGGAGGGACAGCTCCCCGAGCCCTCTTTGGCCAAGGTCTTACAGGAGGCTACCAGTAAGATAGACATCAAGGAGCTGGGTATAGAATACCTCAGGCCTAAAAGAGCAAAAACTGGGGGACTCATCTTGGAGGTTCCGGGTGAAAAAAGTACCCCAAAGGCGGACGTGTTGGCCGCAAGACTCAGAGGCACTTAGCGACAACAGTAAAGTCCGCATCACAAGGCCGGTGATGATGGCGGAAGTAAGAATTTCCGGTCTTGACGATGCGGCCACGGATGATGGAGTGGCTGCTGCCGTGGCGGAAGCAGGCGGATGCACAGCAGGTGAAGTCAAGGTGGGGGAACTTAGGAAAACCCCATCCGGCCTAATGGCGGCATGGGTCCGCTGCCCTAAATACGCGGCGGATAAGGCTACAAAACTGGGGAAAATAAAGTTGGGATGGACGGTAGCGAAAGTGGAGGCATTGAAAGTTCGCCCTCTACAATGCCACAAATGCCTGGGTTTTGGGCACGTGAAGGCGCGATGCCCGGGTGGAGAGGATCGTAGCAAAAACTGCTACCGATGCGGACTCCTGGGTCATAAGGCCTCGGGCTGCACCGCTCCCCCCAGTTGCCAGTTGTGCGCGTCTAAAGGACGAGAAAAGGGTCATAGACTTGGTGGCCCTGCATGTCCCCTTTCCCCGAACTTCAAAGGAAAGGGTAAAAAAGGAAAGAAGAATGAGGCGGCAAAAAGGGCCAAGATAACACGGGAGAGGAGCAAGGAGAGAGAACAGATCCGACCGCAGTCCGAGCCCCAATCTCAGCCTCAGCATCCGACAGCACCCTCGGTCCAAGCTTCGGCCCCGGGAAACTGAGGGGAGGAAAAGGAATGCCTCAAAGAGGAAAAAGGACGAGGAAGGGAAGAGTGAGACCCCTGCTACAGACTCAGTAAAAGCCCCAACGGCTAGCGAGAAAGATAGGGGCAACCCAAAGGC
Organism: Camponotus pennsylvanicus; assembly: GCA_023638675.1. Lineage (NCBI taxonomy): Eukaryota > Metazoa > Arthropoda > Insecta > Hymenoptera > Formicidae > Camponotus > Camponotus pennsylvanicus. The sequence continues at coordinate 434,455 of JALHBL010000523.1, read as the reverse complement.
ACCTTCTCCCACAGAGGAGGTCAGCTCTAAGGAGGGAAGAGGCCTGGAGGAGGCAATGGATATTTCGTAAATGACAGTATACCACCTCCTCCAGGCCAATCTGAACCATTCTGCCGCAGCACAATCTGAACCATTCTGCCTCTTTTGTCAGCACGCGGCAGAGTGGCAAATGGACTTGGTGGTGGCGGCTGAGCCGTACTCGGTTCCCCGGTCCAAGACGCTCTGGGCAGGCGACGAGTGCGGTTCGGTCGTTATCATGAGCTGTGGGCGACTCGGATCCCTTCCGTTCACCCCAGTGGAACGGGGGAACGGATTCGTGGCGGTAACCTGGGGAGAAACATTGGTGGTGGGGATATACGCCTCCCCCAACAAGGGTCTCGCAGATCTGGAGAGGATATTATATTAGACGGGGTGGGAGATGTGGTTAGGCGATTTCTACCCCGTCCGGTACTGGTTGCCGGGGACCCCAACGCCAAATCTGCGACATGGGGCTCCCCGGTGACGGACGTTAGAGGGGAGGTCCTTGAGGAGTGGGCCGAGGAGCTCGGCCTCGAGGTCCTCAATCGAGGCCGGGTCCTCACTTGTGTTCGCGGTGACGGGGGCTCTATCATCGACTTAACGCTAGGATGCCCCCGCGCCGCGCGCATGGTCTCCGACTGGCATGTGATGATGGAGGAGACATTATCGGATCACAGATACGTGAGGTTCCGAGTCTCCGACCCCTCCCTGGGAGCCATGCCGGGGAGGTCTCCTGGGGGACGAGCTGGACTCCCACCAACCCCCCCACCTGGATGGAGCATGAAGAAACTTGACCGTGACGTTCTGATGGCGGCCGCCTATGCCAAAACGATGACGGAAGAGATGGTCCGTCCCGTCGAGGATGTGGATGAGGGAGCGGTTTGACTTCGGGGGGTGTTGACTGATTTATGTGATGCATCGATGCCCCGGAGGAGAATCGTTCCCTCAAAAAGGTGCGTGTATTGGTGGTCGTCTGAGCTTGCTGATCTTCGAGTGCAATCGGGCGCGCCGCCGGTATGCGCACTGTATAAGGCGACGGGACGGGGCCCAGACGGCGGCTCCGCTGCAGGAAGCATACCGCAACGCGAAAAAAGCTCTGCAGCGGGCCATCAGGGCGGCCAAGGCCAGGGCATGGTCCGAGCTCATCGACTCGATTGATGGTGATCCGTGGGGTCGCCCGTACAAGATTGTGCGCAAAAAGTTGAGTGCGGGCGGCCCGCCGATCACCGAGGGACTGGACCCGCAGGTCCTAGAGAGGGTGGTGTATACCCTCTTCCCGGGGGATGCGGGACAAGTGGAGGACATCTTCCCCCCCCGCAAGATAATGGTGTCCCCTGGACAGAAGACTTGCGGGTCACCGAGGATGAGCTCGGACGGGTGACCCGCAGGCTCCGGGCAAAACGTACAGCTCCGGGGCCGGATGGGATTCCTATAAAAGTAATGGCCTTGACCGCAGAGGTCACGGGAGGGATGATGAGGCACCTGTTCGACAGGTGCCTCGAGATGGGAAGATTCCCACGCGTATGGAAGCGTGCGCGGATGGTGCTGCTCCCCAAGGAGGGAAAGCCGGCAGGAACTCCCTCTGCGTACCGCCCCATATGCCTCCTCGATGAAGCGGGTAAGCTTTTTGAGAGGATTATAGCTGCCCGCCTGGGGAGGCATCTGTCCCGGATTGGTCCCGATCTGGCGAGTTGCCAATACGGGTTCCGAGGGGGTCTCTCGACTATAGATGATGCAATAATACGTGTGAAGACCCTCTCGGAGGGGCAACCGCCAAGGGGAGGGTGGTGGTGGCGGTGTCGCTAGACATCGCCAACGCCTTTAACACCCTCCCCTGGGATTGTGTGTGCGGAGCTCTAAGATACCACAGAGTCCCCGCGTACATACAGGAAGTAATAGGGGACTACTTCCGGGACAGGAAGATTCCGTACCCGGGGCGGTACGGAAAACAGATAAAGAGGGATGCTCACCGCGGGGTTCCGCAGGGGTCGGTCTTAGGACCACTCCTGTGGAACCTCGGTTATGATTGGGTCCTGCGCGGGGCCCTTCTCCCAGGACAGGAATTGGTCTGTTACGCCGACGATACATTAGTCCTGTCCTGGGGAGAGGATTGGGGTGGCACCATCCGATTGGCGGAAGCGGGAGTGGGGCACGTGGTCGGACGGATTAGAAGGCTGGGTCTCGAGGTGGCCCTACAGAAAACGGAGGCGGTGTGGTTGCCGCCTCCGGGAAGAGAGGTCCTCCTCGGGACAGAGCCCATATGATAGTCGAGGGTGTCAGGGTGGAGATCGGGACCCAGATGAAATATCTGGGTCTTATTCTCGATAGCCGGTGGAGCTTTGGGCCTCATATGACAAAGATGGCCCCCCGAGTGAGAGCGATTGCTGCCAGTCTAGGCAGACTCATGCCCAATCTCGGGGGGCCAGGGGATGGCGCGCGCCGCCTATATATGACGGCGGTCCAATCCGTGGCTCTATACGGGGCCCCCGTGTGGTACGACAAAGTGGTGGCCAGCAACAAAACCCTTCAGACCCTCAGGGGTATGCAGAGAAGGCTGGTCATCCGTGTCATACGGGGGTATCGGACCGTCGCCTTTGAAGCGGCGTGCGTGGTGGCGGGGGTCATGCCGTGGATCTTCACGGCGGGGGTGTACACAGATATGTATCGGATACGCGTTGCCCGTCGGGAGGATCCAGACCCCGAGGTCAACGAGCCCCTACCACCGAGTGTCATGACGAGGCTCAGGCTCCAGATTCGACAGCGCAAGTTAGTCGAATGGGAAGAGAGCCTGTCCAATGTTAGGACAGACTTACGCGCTGTCGAGGCCATCCGCCCAGTCCTGATGGACTGGGTGGACCGAAGATATGGCGCCCTCGATTTCAGGACGGTGCAGGTGCTCACAGGCCATGGGTGCTTTGGGGAGTACCTGCACCGCATAGGGCGAGAAGGGTCGACCGCGTGCCATCACTGTGACGCGCTGGCGGACACAGCCGAGCACACGCTGGCCGTGTGTCCAGGATCAGAGGCGTGTCCTCCAGCGCGCCATAGGGGGAGGGGAGGTCTCCCTGTCCACAGTAGTGCGAGCCATGGTGGATGGGGAAGACAAATGGAAGGCGGCCGCCTCATTCTGTGGAGACGTAATGTCCCGGAAGGAGGTGGCCGAGAGAGAGAGGGAGGCAGACGCTAGTGCTCCTCTCTCGCGGAGAGGGAGGGGGCGCGAGGAGGCGCGCACATGATGCGCTCCTTCTCTAACTTCCCTACGTAGTCCCCTCTCCGGGGTCGCAGGGGTGTGAGTGCGGGCGACACTCACACCCCATTGCACCGCGACCCAGGGATGTAGCAGCGATGCGTGGTGGTCCCGCATCGCTGCTCAATGTACACCAACCGGCAGGGAGTCCTCCCTCCTTCCTCCATCTGACTCTAATAATAAAGAGTTGGGAATGGAAGGACGGAGGACTCGTGTGGGGGCGAGCTCTGGTAGAATGCGAAAGCGACCCCAGAGTTCGTCCAGATAACCGCGCTGGATGGACCACCGTGGAGTTTTAGCCGGTAAGAGTCCGGGATAACCCGTCCCCCTCCCCGGGGGGACGGGTATCCATGAGGATTTCTCCACGTAAAAAAAAAAAAAAAAAGGATGCAGCATTTGCTGTCCGTGGTGGCCACAAGCACTTCTGTTTATTACCATCGAGTATAAGCCATGATGTTGGTATTTCTGAATATGAATTATCTATAAGAAACTTGACAATGGAATATTTTTTATTTCCTATAGATTCGCCACAATCCATTATCTTTTCTATAAAAAAAAACAGTATGCGTAAATTAATTCACAAATTAAAATATATACATTTAATGACATCAATTATCATATTGGCAAAAGCATTTTCAAAAAAATATTGTTTTAATATTAAAATTTGTATAATTCTTTTATATGCTAATAGTTATCGATCAATCAAAATTATAATTTTATGCATAAAATTTAAAATTTAAATACATAAAGCATTGCGAAATTAAAAAATTAAATATTAATACAGCATATTTGTAAATATTAGACTTACCTATAAATATTTATTTAATTTCATGTAAATAAAATTTGCGCCTTTCCCAATATGCAAGTTAGGAAGTATTTTCACTTAAGACGAAGGAATACATTGCAATGCATTATTAATATTACATTATTCGTAATATATTGTTAGGATTTTTTATCAGTAAAGCATACAAATATACATCTAATTGTTAGTATGAAGAAGTGGTATTATAATATAAGAATTAGCCTGATTCATGTATTTCAATATTAAACATTTTTGTTTTATTGCAGTGAGTGGAATTGTTATAATTTCTGAAGCAGTTGTACTTAAAATGACAAATATACCCAGTTTTTCCGAAGCACATGGCACAGTAAAAAAAGATTTTGGATTTAAAAAACGTTTTGCACGAAAAAATAATTGATTTTCCTCTTTAATTACATTCAAAATAAAAACTACAGAGTTGTTATTAATCAAAGCACATTTATCATTTTCATTGATTGCAATCTTAAAGTTTTCATATTGAAAACATGAAATTTTTCTTTTACTTGTATATACAACAATCGGATAATCTACGATGTGGTGTTGTATAATTGGTTGTTGTAATTCTTCAAATATACGATTTGATAATTCTTCTAAAGGTTTTCCACAATTATGCAATTTTTTTTTATCTTCTGCATATTATTTTCGTATTTAAAGCAACTGAAATTGTCTAGACAACCAAAAGTTTTTACATCATTAGCAATATGAAGAAGGTTATGAACATTATGTGATAGATATTGTTCACCATAAATAGTACCGTAATTGGATACAAAATATAATAGTAATGAGTGTGCATAAGCAAGAAATGTCGTACATATTTGTGGATTAGCCATTATTCTTATTGCAATACTAAAAGAAAGAAAGTGATTATACCAAATTGGGGGTATGTTTGACTTTAAAATTACTATTCCAGTATACAACAAAAATTGGCGCAATTCCGTAGCTTTCCATTTATCTATATCAAGTAAAGATCTGGGTTTCCTTGCAAATTCAGATGGAATGTTAGATTTATTATCCATTAAATATTGTGAAATTGAATTAATATTTTCTGTATTTAATCTAGTTTGTTTATTTCCCTTGACCCATAATTGCAATAACCGTTTCATAACACCCAGACAAACAAGGTGCATATAGTCTAGCGGAATTTGTGAAACCATTCCGAAAGATTTTCTAATATAGAATTGCCTGTGTGATGTTCAATTTGAGTTCTATTTTTAAACGAGTCATCTGTACGTAAAACATTATTAATTTCAGGGAAAATTACTCTATTGTATACGAAGTCCCCTTCTTGTACACATTTTGAACACGAGAAATATCCTGTATGACCTTTCGTATACGTTATGAATGATCTGGCTGGAGCATCACAAAGTATTGCGTTAATACTCACTTTATATTTCTTGTTACAAACAATTATACCATTTTCAGAGAGGAACATAAATTCGTTAACGAAACTGGTGAGAAAATCATTCGCATCGCTTGGTTTACACATGCCATGGTATACACCGATTATAAATGGCGATGTGTGAATACCAATATCTTCAATCGATGCCATAATGGGCCAGAATTGGCTATTTGAACTTTTCGAAATTGGCAAACCATCAATATTTATATTTATTTTAATTTCATTTGTTTTAATAAATTTAGAATAAATTTTTATAGATCGCTCTAAATTAGAAGTAAGACTGAAATGTGTATAACGACCATCACCTATACATTTTATATTTACGGATGCGTTACGTGGGGTAATAACTAAAACTCTAACATCACTAGGCAATTCTATATGACCATGCTTTCTTAATATTCGAAGCAACTCATTAGCAGTACTGTGAGGAATATTACGTTCTATAATTAATCTCTGTAAATCTTCCCGTAAGCTTTGCTCGTTGTTGCACTTATTAAAAAAATCTGTCAATGGAGGTATATTATTTTGTGAATCCAGAGTATATATTTCATTGCTCTCAAGCTGCTGCGACTCTACTGATATTTCCTCCGATTGATTTATATCTTCAAATGATACACTATTTGTGCAAAAATTTTCTGAATTTACATTAATATTTGTTGCTTCTGTATAACATTAGATGCTGAATTGGATAAAGTGGAATATGAAATAGAATCTTGACTATGTGATGAAATAGAATTTTGACTACGTAATGAAATAGAATCATTATGTAAATCACGATTAATAATCTGATTCCTTCGTCTTTGTGTTATAATAAAAATCTAATATCTTTAGGCATGATAAACGTAGAGTGCGAATTATACCCAGTTATGCCTAAAAAAATATTATAAAAATTGTTCGCGCATTACACACCTCAATATCAAAGCTAAAAAGGAAAAATTGTCTAACTCTTTAAAATTTTATAATATAATACCAAAACAAAATTGTAGACTTTATTCTGAATTTTTTTCTCTAAAAAATAATTAATGGAATAAATGGAATGAAAATGCATACGTCTCATTAAAAACAAATTTAAGAAATATTTCAAAGATATTAAATATTATAAGATGAAAATTTTTGTAGAATTTTATGTATACACATTAAAGTATAAATTTTGAACAATATTGCAGTTATAAAAAAATAAAATTAAATAATATTTTAAAAGTACACTTTGCTCAATAAGTATAGCTATTGCAGATATTTGTATCATTTACTTACGTGTTCGCAAATCTGTCTTCAATATCTGTCTTCAATAAAGTTGTAAGCGATCAAATTAGTGGCCAACTATTTCGCAGTCTGAAATATGCTGCAACAAGATATTTAAAATATATTAATGATACAGGCAATTATGGTTTATGATTTTGAATGTTTTATTATATAGATAGACAGTGATAGTGTCTATCACTATGTCTATTTATATAATATATTTGTAAATTAAATTATAAATTAAGATATTAATTGCTATTTTTTAAAATCATTCTAATGCTTCATTATTAATCAAATAAACAATATTATTAACAAATATGACTTCTAGATTATATTTTTTATTTCAATTAATAAATTTCAATTAGTGACTAATGTCTTATACGTAAATTAACGAAACGTGATATTCACTTATGAAGCTTACTGTAAGACAAGCATTTTTCTTACATTTTAGAAGTTATAAAAACAAGCAAAAAATGTATAAACGCTTACCCATCCACTCCAAAATGTAACAAAATTTAGAATTAAGAATTTATATTGCAACGCGATCGTTCTTGAAACATAACCTAGATTTTTCAGACAGCAATTTCGTAAAATATCAAACGAATATTAGTAAAAAAAAGATAATACAGCTAGAAATTATAGTCTAATACGTTATGTAGAATATGTTGTACATATATGAGTTGATTATTTATAAATATGAAAAGGATTACCTTTGATATAAATCCACACGTGATTGCTCTCTTGCACCTTGCACGCAGAAGTAAGCCGGAAAAGAGTAGCTACCTGTCAGCAATATGGCTTCTACACGTTCACACAGGACGCGGAAATGCTTGCCGCGCGGCAAAATTTAAACGTGATACATATTACACAAATATGTTATATAACATCAAAGTAATGCTAATATGGCGTTTGTCACATAACGTGTAATATTTTAGTTGTATTGCTGTTATACTGTTATAACCAGTAAATAACAAAAATATATAACAGTTTTAAAACAGTTATATTGCAGTTACAAAAAAAATTAAGCAACATCAATATTAATAACATATAACTTCTGTTATATTGCGTGTTACCTGTGGATTATATAATAATTATAATCTGTGTTTGCTGGGTTACTTCAATTCTGCCTCGATGTTATTTACGTTTTTTTGCAACAAATTTATAGATCTGCGAACATATCAACTGATGTTTAATACTATTTGTACAGTACATATACTTATATTACAAATATATTTTTATTTTTTTAATGACGCAAATAAATAAATAAATAAATAAATATATATATATATATATATATATATATATATAATAAATAGAATATAATATAAATACAATATAAATTTACCGATTAATTTTTTCGTTGCTCCGTAATATTTCATTATTATCTGACTGATTACATTGCATTGTCCTATAGTCTGATTGTTCCGAGTGGCACCCGTTTGACCACGTTAATATTGACCACAGCCATCTCTGATTGGTTAATGTTGCTGATTACCCTAGGCATAAGTCGATATAATTGGCTGTGGTCAATCGCAACGTGGTCAAATGGGACGCTCCCGATTGTTCCACCTGATTTTTCTGAAAATGAGTTTCATATGTAATATTATTGCTATTAACAAGTTCATCTGTGTGTGTATGTGTAAGAATAGGTGTAGATGAATTATTAGAATTATAATTATTATGAGAGAATGTGTATGAAGTGGTAGGGATCAATGTTGTGTACGTAGACTGATACATGTGTGGTGTATATGTGGTTTGTGGTGTATACGTAGTATGTGGTGCATGCGTAGTGTGTGGTGTATATGTGGTGTGTGGTGCATATGTGGTGTGTGGTGTATATATGGTGTGTGGTGTATATATGGTGTGTGTTGTGTATGTAGTGCATAGTGTGTATGTGTGTGGTGGTAGTGATGGTGGTGGTGGTAATGATGATGATGTGCTTTTAGATATTTGTGAATATTGAGAATAATCTTGTGATTGCGAAAAATTATAGCCTTCTTCTGTATTTATAGATTCATCTAAAGTCCCTCGTAGATCGTTGATATCCTCATCAATTTCCGTCGTTGTTGGTGGATTGCAAAATTTTTTCCCTGCATTTTTGGGAGCTTCTTCATCTGAAGATGTCGTTTGGTAACGTGATGGCTTCGTGACAACACGCTTTGGTCGCCCCATCTAAAACAAAAAGGTATGTTTATCAACAGTATTACATATATGTATATCAACAGTATTACATATACAGGGCTTTCGAAAAGTAACGGACCCCCCCCTATCTCAGAATCTATGTATCATAGGGCAAAATGACCCGAACAAAAGTTTTATGGTTCATAAAGTTCTGTTTTTTTGTGACCTCAAATTTGACCTTGATCGTGACCTTGAAGGTTTTTTGAAGGTTAATTTGCGTTTTTTAAATGGGAATTGCTATTTTTGACCCCGGATTTGGAAAGGGCGGGAAATTTTACGTTCAGATATGTAATCTTGTGATGGTAAAAATGACATCCAAATCGTACTTTTATCCTACTTTTAGCGCTATCCAGGAACAACGACGTGGACGTAGTAGAATTCTGTTCCCTTTGGGGTGCTTGGGGTAGGATAAAAGTAGGATTTGGATGTCATTTTTACCATCACAAGATTACATATCTGAACGTAAAATTTCCCGCCCTTTCCAAATCCGGGGTCAAAAATAGCAATTCCCATTTAAAAAACGCAAATTAACCTTCAAAAAACCTTCAAGGTCACGATCAAGGTCAAATTTGAGGTCACAAAAAAACAGAACTTTATGAACCATAAAACTTTTGTTCGGGTCATTTTGCCCTATGATACATAGATTCTGAGATAGGGGGGGGGTCCGTTACTTTTCGAAAGCCCTGTATAGTATTACATATATGGAGAAAATTGTATAGTAAAAATTAACTATGATGTATTGTAGCTGCAGACTATCAGGACCATTTTTAAAATAAAGTGCTATAAAAAACTATAATAATTATATCAATTTATGCAATTTTTATAGTTAATATAGCACTTTACTTTAAAAATAATCCTGATTGTTCGCAGCTACAACACACCATAATAATTTTTACTATAAAATTTTCTACATGTAGATTTTCGACATTATACAACTACGATATCAATGATAATCTTTTTCTAAAATAAGTATTTATAAAATCTCAAATCTTTAATAATATAATTTTTTAAATCTTTTTATTAATTTTTTCTCTCAGTCTTTAATAATAGTTGTGTTATCTCTAACAATATATATTTTAAGTGCACTTTACTTTAGGATAATATATCCTGTAATTAATATATATTATTTCATAACTAATATGACTGCGTATAAAAGAAAATATAGAAAATCTGAATAAAATCCTGCATACAATATAGAAAATATTACAAATAAAAAAAATATATATAAAACTTTAGAAAAAAATAATATTACAATAGTTAGTAAAAGAAAAAGAAGATTCAAAGAGATTTCTTTGTTATAATATTTAATACATATGTCATTTATAAATAATATACAGGGTGATCCTGAAAAACGATATGTCTGTTAAATGACATATTCCTGACACCATTCTAAGACAATTTTTCCTTTACCAAAATTTGATTTGAAGCGTAGTTTTTGAATTATAAGCAAAAATAGTTAGCAAATCACGCGTCGAGTACAGAAGGCAGGCAGGAGCGGCGCGGCGTGCCGCGAGCGCGGGCGCAGCTGACCGCCCGACGGGTGATTACCACCGCATGAGTCGCTAACTATTTTATCTTATAACATAAAATTATGCTTTAAATAAAATTTTGGTAAAGAAGAAAATGTCTTAGAATTACGTCAGAAATACGTGTTTCCTTAAAATAACGTTATTTTAATAATGAAAAGTTGTTCCGGATCGCCGGCCGTCCGACGTTGCAATCAGCTGATTGCTACACGCGATGTGTGTATGGCGGAGTGTGTGCGTAAGAGAGAGAAAGAGAGAGAGAGAGAGAGAGAGAGAGAGAGGGAGGGTAGGAGGGACAGACATTCATACACACGCACGCACTTTTTTCTCGCTCTCTTTCTCTCTTTTACGCAACACTCATACACTCTCTCATTCAGTCTCTCACTCACACTCTCTCGGTCACTCACTCACTCACTCACCTGCTTACTCACTTGCTCACTCACCTTGTAGCAGCGTAGCGAATCTTCATGCTATGTATTGTTGTTATCTGCTGCACGGTTATGATTGCTAGAGATGCGCCACACATCGAAATTTTTTCGATTATTAGTCTCACACTCGATTGACACAATACACATTACACGATAACGAGTTTACTGTTTATTCACTTACTATTGATTTATCGATACCAAAAATTACTTTCAAAGAAACGCGAATGCAAACAGCACATGACTCGTCGCGAAGCGACGGACCGCGGAGACTGCGCGACCACAAGAGTTATGTTGCCAGAAACGCGACACGCGACATCTAACAAACGACTTGCGCGTGGCGCGTGATTGACGCGAGATAAGACGAACAATCGGCTAAAACCTTCGCATTGCGAATGCGGTAGAAAACATGAAACGTATAATGACATACTTAAAAAATTAATTATTTATTATAAATAATAACTATTTCTAATTATAATAAATAATTATTATTTTAAAAAGCATGTGTTGTACGTTATTACGTTTTCGAAATTATTGCATTCACGATGCGAAGATTTAAGTCAATCGCAAGAATAATGTAATTAAAATTACATTTGGAAAAATTTATTTTTATTCTGCTCACAATGAAATGTTCCAACGTGAAAATGTATTGGTCGCTCTGAAAAGAGCGGATTGACTAAAAAAAATTTTAAAGCAGATGCTCAAAATGCCCGCCATCCATCCTAATGCAAGCTCTCATGCGTTTTAATAAGTTTCTTTCGACGTTTTCCATTATTTCTTCGTCAATATTCCAAATAGCGAATCGTAATCTTGTCTCCAGATCTTCAATATCTTCGGGAAGCGTTTTATAAATTATTTCCTTGCAGTATCCCCATAAGAAAAAATCTAGAGGATTGAGATCCGGAGATCTTGCGGGCCAACGTATCGGGCCGTACCGACCCATCCAGCGTCCGGGAAAATTCTCGTTTAAATAATTCGTAACGATCCTGGCGTTGTGTGGCCCAGCACCGTCTTGTTGGAAGATAATATCGTTTCTTTCAAATAATGGCACATCTTCTAAGAAATGTGGTAGATTTTCTGTTAATAAATCGACGTAGGTTCTTCCAGTTAAGATATCTGGAAGAATAACTGGACCAAGTATTTCAGTGCCCATTATTCCAGCCCATACATTAATCTTCCAACGAGTTTGAAAATTTCGAAATCGCGTGACTCTGGGATTTTCTTCGCTCCAAAAGTGCATATTATGCACATTAAAAATTCCTTCTTGTGTGAATAGCGATTCATCGCTGAATATCACACGAGAGGAATATCTGGGATCTCGATCGACGTTTCGCAGAAAATTTTCGCAAAACGTTCGTCTTGCAGGGTAATCTGCTGGTCGTAAATGCTGCACGCGTGTATAATGAAACGCGTGCAACTTTTCTTCTTTTAATATTCTTTGTACGGTTGTATAGGATAAATCATGTTCTCGAGCAACTACCCGAATACTTGTTTCGGGATTATCCTCGAAAGTACGTATGACTCTCTCCGTGTTCCGTACATTTCTAACATCGCGATTTCTCCCAGCGTCGTGTTTGTTCGGCAGGACACTGCCAGTATCATACAGTCTTTGAGCTGCTCTAAATATGACGTTAGCCGATGGATGTCTTCGGTTTGGATATAATTCGGCGTATCTTCTTGCAGCAGGGTTTTGCTGCCCGTGACACTCGCCAAGTGCCATCAGCATGTCATAATATTCTTGACTTGTGTACGCTGCCATATCTTCTTCGCGCTTATTGATAATCGCTGATAATCGCAGGCTTATTGATTGCATCATCGATCGTGCGTCTAATTTATACGATCTTCGCTGGGGGTCTATGCCCCTCCTCGCCTCCCGCGACCAATCGCGAATGTCGCGGACGCTAATTAGTGATTGGTCGCGGGAGGCGAGGAGGGGCATAGACCCCCAGCGAAGATCGTATAAATTAGACGCACGATCGATGATGCAATCAATAAGCCTGCGATTATCAGCGATTATCAATAAGCGCGAAGAAGATATGGCAGCGTACACAAGTCAAGAATATTATGACATGCTGATGGCACTTGGCGAGTGTCACGGGCAGCAAAACCCTGCTGCAAGAAGATACGCCGAATTATATCCAAACCGAAGACATCCATCGGCTAACGTCATATTTAGAGCAGCTCAAAGACTGTATGATACTGGCAGTGTCCTGCCGAACAAACACGACGCTGGGAGAAATCGCGATGTTAGAAATGTACGGAACACGGAGAGAGTCATACGTACTTTCGAGGATAATCCCGAAACAAGTATTCGGGTAGTTGCTCGAGAACATGATTTATCCTATACAACCGTACAAAGAATATTAAAAGAAGAAAAGTTGCACGCGTTTCATTATACACGCGTGCAGCATTTACGACCAGCAGATTACCCTGCAAGACGAACGTTTTGCGAAAATTTTCTGCGAAACGTCGATCGAGATCCCAGATATTCCTCTCGTGTGATATTCAGCGATGAATCGCTATTCACACAAGAAGGAATTTTTAATGTGCATAATATGCACTTTTGGAGCGAAGAAAATCCCAGAGTCACGCGATTTCGAAATTTTCAAACTCGTTGGAAGATTAATGTATGGGCTGGAATAATGGGCACTGAAATACTTGGTCCAGTTATTCTTCCAGATATCTTAACTGGAAGAACCTACGTCGATTTATTAACAGAAAATCTACCACATTTCTTAGAAGATGTGCCATTATTTGAAAGAAACGATATTATCTTCCAACAAGACGGTGCTGGGCCACACAACGCCAGGATCGTTACGAATTATTTAAACGAGAATTTTCCCGGACGCTGGATGGGTCGGTACGGCCCGATACGTTGGCCCGCAAGATCTCCGGATCTCAATCCTCTAGATTTTTTCTTATGGGGATACTGCAAGGAAATAATTTATAAAACGCTTCCCGAAGATATTGAAGATCTGGAGACAAGATTACGATTCGCTATTTGGAATATTGACGAAGAAATAATGGAAAACGTCGAAAGAAACTTATTAAAACGCATGAGAGCTTGCATTAGGATGGATGGCGGGCATTTTGAGCATCTGCTTTAAAATTTTTTTTAGTCAATCCGCTCTTTTCAGAGCGACCAATACATTTTCACGTTGGAACATTTCATTGTGAGCAGAATAAAAATAAATTTTTCCAAATGTAATTTTAATTACATTATTCTTGCGATTGACTTAAATCTTCGCATCGTGAATGCAATAATTTCGAAAACGTAATAACGTACAACACATGCTTTTTAAAATAATAATTATTTATTATAATTAGAAATAGTTATTATTTATAATAAATAATTAATTTTTTAAGTATGTCATTATACGTTTCATGTTTTCTACCGCATTCGCAATGCGAAGGTTTTAGCCGATTGTTCGTCTTATCTCGCGTCAATCACGCGCCACGCGCAAGTCGTTTGTTAGATGTCGCGTGTCGCGTTTCTGGCAACATAACTCTTGTGGTCGCGCAGTCTCCGCGGTCCGTCGCTTCGCGACGAGTCATGTGCTGTTTGCATTCGCGTTTCTTTGAAAGTAATTTTTGGTATCGATAAATCAATAGTAAGTGAATAAACAGTAAACTCGTTATCGTGTAATGTGTATTGTGTCAATCGAGTGTGAGACTAATAATCGAAAAAATTTCGATGTGTGGCGCATCTCTAGCAATCATAACCGTGCAGCAGATAACAACAATACATAGCATGAAGATTCGCTACGCTGCTACAAGGTGAGTGAGCAAGTGAGTAAGCAGGTGAGTGAGTGAGTGAGTGACCGAGAGAGTGTGAGTGAGAGACTGAATGAGAGAGTGTATGAGTGTTGCGTAAAAGAGAGAAAGAGAGCGAGAAAAAAAGTGCGTGCGTGTGTATGAATGTCTGTCCCTCCTACCCTCCCTCTCTCTCTCTTTCTCTCTCTCTCTCTCTTTCTCTCTCTTACGCACACACTCCGCCATACACACATCGCGTGTAGCAATCAGCTGATTGCAACGTCGGACGGCCGGCGATCCGGAACAACTTTTCATTATTAAAATAACGTTATTTTAAGAAACACGTATTTCTGACGTAATTCTAAGACATTTTCTTCTTTACCAAAATTTTATTTAAAGCATAATTTTATGTTATAAGATAAAATAGTTAGCGACTCATGCGGTGGTAATCACCCGTCGGGCGGTCAGCTGCGCCCGCGCTCGCGGCACGCCGCGCCGCTCCTGCCTGCCTTCTGTACTCGACGCGTGATTTGCTAACTATTTTTGCTTATAATTCAAAAACTACGCTTCAAATCAAATTTTGGTAAAGGAAAAATTGTCTTAGAATGGTGTCAGGAATATGTCATTTAACAGACATATCGTTTTTCAGGATCACCCTGTATATAGATATATATATATATACATATTTATAATTCCTATTCCTATAATATATTTTTCTTTCTTTGTACGCAAGATCTTATTAGATTTCCTAAAAATAATATTTTTTATTTATTTGTCGTAGAATAATTCAAATTCTATTATATATTTTTTCTCTTCTCCAGGAGTTTACATATTTACATTTACTTTGATTTTTAATGAAAAAAAATATCAAAATATGAAAGCTATAATTTTTGTTACATAACCTTATATAATATAAAACCAGAACCTTATATTTCATAATTTTTTAGATAAATTAGTACAGTGAGTTTTGCGAAATATAATGAAAGTTCTAAGTCTATATTTATATATACTTGCCATATTGATGTTATTACAAATGTTTCTTTAGTTTCTTCTTCTTCCTTAGATTTTAATGGCCACTTCTGATCTGTGAGCGATCAGTAAATTCAGGCCAGCAACTGGTTTGAGCGAGAGAATGATATAGTAAATAAAAGGTGATGTATCAGAAGGATGTTCTGTTCAGAGGTGGAGGTTACAAGATTTTAGGAAGGAAAGCAATACACGAATAACCCCAGAGAAAGGCTTAGTTAAAATATCTTGAGTCTTGTAGGGTCGTGTTATCTCTTTAAATCTTGATAACTGCTTTAGAAGTAATATCCTTTGCGTATCATATTGAGGGCAGCTCCAAAAGATGTGATCCGCGTCCTGAGTAGAGAAACCGCATTGGCAGGAAGGATCTGGAACCAGATTGCAGCGATTTAAGCTATAGTTGAGAGCGTAATGACCACTCCTAAGTCTGCAGCAGGTTACTATGCTTTCCCTATTGAGCTTGAGCTTGTGGAACCAGGGTTTTAGCGTAATTTCGTTAAAGGAAGTAAAATATTTTGTCCCTTTGTGTCTACCTTGAATCTTGAGTAATTTAGAAGAGCTTTCGATGTATTTTCTTCGAGGAATGGAGAAGTCGGAGTGAGGAAGTTGTCTCGGATAATTTTCCTGTGGAAATGGCTCTTTTTGCCAGGTGGTCGGCGGTTTCATTCCCTAGGATGCCTGTATGTGCCGGAATCCAAACGATGGTGTTTTCATAACCAGCTAGCTTGATCTCGAAGAGCTTTTGCTTAATAGCATAGATGACGTAATTGTATGAATGAGCCAGGTTGACAGAGAGAAGTGCTTCAGTAACGCTTTTGGAGTCAGTGAAGATGACAGATTTCGTGATTGATTTGGATAGTATATGTTCGAGGGTATAGAGGATAGCAAGAGCTTCTGCGGAGAAAATGGATGAATGAGAATGAGTTTTGAATAGAAGTTGTAGGTGGGGAGAGGGGGAATATGTAGCGAATCCTACATAATCATCGGAATCATTTTTGGAGGCGTCAGTGTAGAAGCATGTACAGGAAGATATTAATTTCTTGTAGATTTCGAGAAAAATGATTTGGGGAATAGGAGCATTTTTAATTCTCTCTGCTTCGACCGAAGGAGTGATGGTGATTGAAGGGAGAGAAATAAGAGCGTTGTAATCAGTGGAGTAAACAGCAGGGTAGTCGAATTTCGAGATATAAGGCTTTATGCGAAGAAGAGAACTGAAGGCTTTAAAAGGAATTTTTCAGAAGGATTAGTCCTCCGAGATTTACGCGAGTACCAGAGGAGTGCAAATAATTTATCTATGAGTGGGTGAGAGTCCAAGGCAAAAATTTTTAAGTTGTATTTAGAGGTGAGAAGTTCGAATCTGAATCTCAGGGGGCCCTCCCCGGCCTCCGCGAGAACAATATTCGTTGGGGTGGTCTTGCGCAAGCCTAGGCGCGCGCGAAGGGCTCGAAGCTGAATGGTTTCAAGGTGGCGCATGGAGAAATGATTGTTGAAAGGAAAGGTGAGACAGCCATATTCCATGGAGCCTCTAATTAAAGCTTGAGATGTTCAAAAGAGAAGAAGGCGCTTCTCCCCACCAGGTTCCTCTCAGCATGTTGAGTATGTTGAGGAGCTTCGAACAGCGGGTGGAAAGAGTACGAATATAATTGTTGCCGGAAAGACGATAGTCAAGGGAGATTCCCAGGAATTTGTAAGAGTCGGTTGAGTGAATAGTAGAGTTTGCCACTTTAATGGAAAAAGCAAAAAGATTTATATGTTTCTTTGTAAAGACAATTAAAGAGGATTTTGAGGGTGAGACTGAGTCCTTTAGAAGTGAGGTATTTAACGGTTCTGTTAGCCGAAGTTTCTAGCTCTGTAAGAGCTTTTTCAACATGAAGAGAGCTAACAAAAATGGCAATGTCGTCAGCGAATTGGACTAACTCACAGTCTTCGCCGATGTGTTTGTTCAGTTTTGAAACATATATATTAAAAAGGATAGGACTGAGGATGGAGCCCTGTGGAACTCCTTTGTAAGTGTATCGCACGTCGGTGATTTCACCATTAACTACGAATTGAAGCCTACGAGCGTGAATGAGCGAATAGATAAAGTGACATAAGGTTGGGGGCCTAGGTCGACGAGGTCGGAAATAAGAATAGAGGGAATGACGTCATCAAAGACATTGGAAAGATCAAGAAAAAGGCATGCAGTAGAAGTGCCTCGAGTGAAGCTGGTGTGAATTTCTGTAGTGAGAATGGATAGGTTATCTTGACATGAGCGAAATTTGTGAAAGCCAAATTGCGAAGATGGAAGTTTTTCATACCTCTCTATCCACCAATCTAATCTGAGAAGAATAAGTTTTTCGAGAGTTTTGAGGCAGCAAGAAGTGAGGGAGATGGGTCGAAATTTACCTGGGGTTGTTTTGGGAATGAAATAGACCAACGAGTGACTCCACGTTTCGGGGAAGAAGAGACTATTTAGAATTGAGAGGAAGAGGGGATAATATTCAGTAGGAAGATTAGAAAGGATGAGATAGTCTAATTGATCTAAGCCAGAAGATTTCTTGTTTTTAAATGAAGAAACGACATGATATAGTTCTTCAAGTTGAAAGGGATTGTCGAAGATGTGACAAGAATAAGGGCGGTTCGGATAAAAGAGGGGTATAGAAAGTTTATGTAGGCATGAAGGAGGAGAGATAGAGTCAATTAAATCCTGAATTTCAGTCGACATGCCACTGCTGGAAGGAGAGAGAAAGGTAGTTGGATTGAGGAATCTGTTTTTGAATCTCTTAACGACTCGCCATAGAGCAGAGATGCTGGTGGTAGAAGTGATGGACTCGCAAAAGGATCTCCATCCCATGCGTTTGGCGTGTCGAAGGACTTTTCTTGTGAGTGCTTCTTGTTTTTTTAGATTAAGGTAGTTGGAGCGGGAAGGATTTCTGCGAAACGCACGCAGGGTTTGCTTCCTAAGTTCAACAGCTTCAGAACACTGCTCGTTCCACCAGGGAGCGGGAGGTCGAATGAGTTGGGAAGATTGGACTCTGTTGTTTGATTTGTTCTCCTTGCGACCTTGGGCGGGGGAGCTATTGGTGAAGGATTTATTTTTTTCAGGAAGTAAGGAAGTGATTGTATCTTTAAGAAAGTTACAAAAGATATCATATTTTTCTATTGGGGAAATGACAGAATCAAGGCGATTGGAAAGAGAAGGGAAAACGAGTGAAAAAGTGGAAAAGAGGAATTTCCGGTTAATTTTAGAGGTATGAAGTTTGTGAGAGAAGAAAGAGCGGGATTGTATGGGGTGATTAACAATAATAATGGATGGAATGTAGTCGCTGCCAAGCGAGTCATCAAAGGATCTCCAGGAACAGAAAGGAACTAAGCCGGAGGAAACAAAGGTAAGGTCAATAACTGAAGAGGAGTGTATGAAGTAGGAAATATATGTAGGGGTGCCGTCATTGATGAAGGAGAATGAGAAGTCTTGGGAGGAATCGAATAAAGAATTGCCCA
This sequence comes from Camponotus pennsylvanicus, assembly GCA_023638675.1. NCBI lineage: Eukaryota > Metazoa > Arthropoda > Insecta > Hymenoptera > Formicidae > Camponotus > Camponotus pennsylvanicus. Next base: position 415,338 of record JALHBL010000523.1, on the reverse strand, counting down.
TGGAGTCGGAACGATTGCAGCCCCAAGAAGTGTGGTGCGCATTAAAATCACCTGTGATGATGATCTCTCCAGAGGTAGGTACTGAGTTAAAAATTTCTTCCCAGATAGAAGGGGGAGAGTTGGATGGATGTCTATAAATGGAAATAATGAATATATCATTATACGAAGAAGTGATTTTCACAGCGATCGTCTCAAGAACGCCGTCTAAAGAAAAGATAGAATCGAGTTTTGTGAACGGAACAGACCTTTTAGTTGCCAACAGGACACCACCGGATTTGTTGGAAGGCCCGTCTTTCCGCAGAATGTGGAAGTCATTTAAGAAGAATGTTTTGTCCGAGGAGAGCCAAGTTTCGGATAGCGCAAGGATATCAAACTCGACCACAGATTTGAGTAAGGGTATCCCTTTTGTTAATTATAACGTGACAATTCCATTGGAATAAAGTGAGGTTGCTATGAGTAGTTTTGTTGGTCATATTATACAGGAGGAGGGGGAAGAATTGGCTGAATTAATGGGAAGATTGCGGAAGAATTGTATGATAATGGGGATGAATTCGGAGAGATTAGAAGAGTTGAGTAGAGATAATAATTCAATAATGAGGGAAGAAATAAGTTTAGAAGCATCCTGAGGAGTTGTTGTAGGATTTGAGGGAGGAGGGTTGGAAGAAGCAGAATGATTGATGGATGGAGTTGAAAAAGTAGAAGGGAGTACGGGAAATGATACGTTAAGACGAGGAGATTTGTGAGAGGGAGGGGGATAGTAAGGATTTTTGGTGAAGCGAGTGAGCTGAGGGAGGGAGGCAGGTCTTGGTAAGGCAGAACCGCGAGTAGGGATGGGAGAGGGAGGGGATTGGGGGCTGGGAGGGAAGAAATTTGTTGTGGCTTGAGCGTAAGAGAGATAGGGTGAAGTATGACCAAATGAGGGGGGTGATAAGTGTGAATTAGGATGTAAGGGACGAGTTGTGGAATGAGAGGAAATTGGCGCAGGAAATTCTTCAGAGGATGAGGAGAAGGAGGGGGGGATCTGTTACCTTTGAAGATTTCTCTTGCGTCCAGTAAAGAAATATTTCTGAGGGCGGCGTATTTTCTTATTTCTTTCTGCGTCAAAAATTCTGGGCAAGTGGATGAATCCGCTCGATGGTCGCCTTGACAGTTTACACACCTTGGTGGTTGTTGTCTTTGTTGACAATGTTCTTCGGAGAAGGAATGTCCCTTCTCTCCACAGTGTGAGCAGCAAGGCTGGCTCTTGCAGTTAGCTTTTATGTGGCCAAATCTATAACAATTATTACATCGTGAGACTCTCGCTATGTATGGCGATACAGGATAGCTAACGTGGTACATATAAATATGCTTAGGAATTTTTTGTCTTTCAAAAGTAAGCGACACTGATAGAGACGGGGAGTAAGAGGCTGTTGAAGATGTATCTATTTGAGAATCCGAGTGAGAGGTTGTTGTGATTTTGCGATTTAGTCTGTTTACTGCAACGACTTTGATAGGGCTTGTGATATTGTGTAAAATTTGTTGATCAGTAAGGTCCAGCGGTACATCTCTGATAATGCCTTTCCTAGAGGTGCGGAAAGGAGGGATGAAAGCCTCTAGGTCTTTAACGGATAGCCTTCTGTCGTTAATTAGAGCGTTGGCGACGTCTCTAGATTTAAAGTAGATAGATACTTTGGAGAATCCTATCTTTTTGATCTCGAGAATGTCTTCTATACCTAGTTCACACGCAACTCTTCCTACGAATATTGGGTGAAGTTGTGGTTTCGTGTTAGATATGCGCTGTATGTGGATATCGTAAGGTCCAGCATTATTTTCGGAATATCTGTTATTGCGGATAGTGTCCGTTAATGACGATGAAGATCCAGAGATCGATTCATGATGGGAGGTTAAGTTGCTTTCGGTACTCGAACGCGAGACTTTGGTAGAGGTTGGTGAATATTCTTCTTCATTAGATCGTTTGCCTAAGATCTTTGCACGAGGCGCGGATGGGGAGCCGGCTTCAGAAATAAGCGATTCAAGAGCGGCGTTCATATCAGATTCTTTTAAGTCCATATTTGTAGTCACTCTCAAATAATAATAATATAAGCAAGAGTGTACTTACAAATAGTAAGATGATGTTGTAGTCCTGGGTCGTTAGAAAAAGCCGGTAAAATCCTCTCTCCAGGGGGGAAAAGGAGGTGAAGGAAGATTACGAGGGAAAATGTGGCACAATGGCCGAAGCCAAGAACAAAGGCGTGATGACGCCCGCTGTTGAATTTGCCCTGTTATTTGTTTTGCACGTGTGGGGCCGCCAATAATTTGAAAGTCCAGAGGAAGCACACAGGGGAAATAACAAATACTATTAGTATTTAGCACTCAAAGTAGCCCAGAAATGGGCTGATTGATAAAATCTTTAGGAGGCACACAGAAATACGTCTCACTGCTAACGATACCAAGATGGCGACCTTCTTTAGTTTCGCTTGAAAGAATTCTTCGTTCATCCACTGCTGAGAATCACTATTGCTTCGGCGATGGTTCAACTCAGAATGATTAAGACTACATAACAGCTCGTGCAACTGGCAATTGGCAATGAAAGTACAACCAATCACAGACTTAGGCGAGATGAATCAGCCTATCCTGAAGTTTCTATGTTCGCGCCAGAAATTATTGTTAACTGAAAACTCAAACTGTCGTGTAGCAACAGAAAGGTTTGACGCGAAGTTAAAGCTCTTGGATAGGCTGAATCACGTCAAAGTCTCTATCATTGGTCATACTTTTACCGGCAGTTTGCATGAACCGCACGCAGCTTTCAGCCATATTTATTCTTAGGTTAACCATTGCAGTGGTGTGGTGAGCAGCAGTGGATTAACGAAGAATTATAAGCAAAAATAAGGAGACGTGGTTTCATCGTTTTCAACAGCATATATTAACAAGGAAAGTAAACATGGAATATAATAATTTAAAGCTTTCTATTTCGCGAAAATCATTATTTAGTTTGTCTAAAAAGCAACGAGGTAAAATTTTGAAAGAGGTTAGAAAGAATTTACGTTTTCCATATTATAAAAAATGTTCTATTATTAAAAAGTCAATCATTAACCGTGATATTCATGATATTCCTGGTCCGTCATTTTCCTCCTCTGTGGATAATGTAAATGACATTGACGATTATGGACATGACGATGATAATTTGTATTCTTCTTCTTCGTCATCTTCGTTTTCTTCGTCATCTTCTTTGTCCAATGCTTCATTCTGTGAAACAATTCAGATTGAACCATCCTTCCGCGATCGTTTGGCATCTTATTGCGTAGATAATAATTTAACGCACGTACAAGGCAATAATATATTGAATCTTCTCCGTATACACATTCTTGTTTTAATAAATTACCGAAAGATATTAGAACACTTTTAGATACACCGCGTGCACGTGTTACTACATTTAATGTAGAACCAGGAGAATATGTTCATTTTGATCTCGAAGTAGGGATAATTCAAAATCTGTGTAATACTACCATTATTGTTAATCAATTAGAATTAGATTTTAATATAGATGGATGCGCCTTAGATAAATCAAGTAACATTCAACTCTGGCCTATTCAATGTAAAATTGCAAATGTGCAACATACAAGACCAATAATAGTAGGAGTTTATAAAGGTGCACAAAAACCACTTGATTCAAATATTTTTCTTCAAAAATTTATCGCAGATATCCAAAGAATCATGTGTAAAGGAGGTATTAATTTTTATGGCAATAAGGTGCCAATACGATTAAGATGTTTTATAGCTGATGCACCAGCTCGAGCCTTTATTTTAAATCATCATGGTCATGTAGCTTGTCATCCCTGTTCCAAGTGTAAAGTTTCAGGTATACGTAACGAAGGTCGTTATGTTTTCAATGGTATAAACCATTCTCTTAGAACTGACGAGGAGTATAGTAGATGTTTAGATGAAGATCATCATAAAGGTAATAGTCCATTATCAATGTTACCAATAGGTATGGTTTCACAAGTTCCTTTTGAATATATGCATCTTGTATGCTTAGGCGTTACAAAAAAACTTTTATGTGCGTGGGTATATGGTAAATACTCACGTTTTTCAAAATTATCTGGAAGATCTATTTCTGTTTTAAATTCGAGGCTAAATATTCTTAAAAAGTATTGTCCATTAGAGTTTGCAAGACGTCCTAGATCCCTCGATATACTTTCTAAATTTAAAGCAACTGAATTTCGGCAGTTTTTACTTTATACAGGACCAGTTATAATGTACGGTATATTAGATGAACAATTATATAAACATTTTTTATTCTTGCATGTAGCAATAAGAATTTTGGTATCCAACTCGTTTTCAAGGAAATATTTAAATTTTGCAGAACTTGCATTGCAAAAATTTGTTCTTCGAAGTCCAAATTTATATGGTCCAACTTTTAATTCTTATAATGTACATGGTCTTCTCCATCTTACCGATGATGTGAGACGTTTCGGTAATTTAGATTCCTTTTCTGCCTTTCCTTATGAAAGCAACATGCCAATTTTTAGGAAATATTGTCGAAAGCCAGGTCTACCTCTTCAACAAATTTTCAATAGAATGATTGAGACAGATATTCATGGAACAGGCAATAATCATAATATAGATTTATCTACTCACGCAATCTCATTACGTAATAGTGATAATTGTCATCAATATCATAAGATTCGATGTAATGAACTAACGTTAAGTATAGAAACACATGACAACTGTTGCATTTTACATGATGGCTCTATTTATATCATTTTTAATATTATCATGGATATTAACTCCTATCGTTTAGCAGTCAAAAGATTTTCTCAGGTAGAGGATTTTTATGATATCGGTATGTTGTCTTCAGCTGTCCAAATATATAAATGTTCCACATTAAATAACGAAATATTTTATGTTTGTCTGGATGAAGTCTTTGCAAAATGTTATAGGATACCTTTTTGGAATTCGATGGAAGATAACGATAGTGACGAAGAAGAAGATTTAGAAACATCTACATATGTTGTCGCTGCTCTCATACACAATGAGAAGCAATAAAAGTTTTTCAATATTTTCAATAGCGCTCAAATTCAATGTCATGTAAATAGGTTTTAATAATTTATTAATATTCATGTATTATTAACGTATTATACTTTCTTCATTTTGTAAAGTTTATTTAGTGGCTTTTTAAAAAAAGACTGATGTTCAGAAAAAAGAAACTATCGCAACTTCATTTTGGCAAAAGTTGGTGCTCGTAAATTCATGGAGAAAAGATTAAGGTAATATAATAAAAAAAATTAAAATAAAATAAACAATTATCGCATATAACTAATAAATTATAATTTTTAAGAAATTTTAGACCATGCGCACAAAGAAAGAAAAATATATTAGGAATTAAATATATTAAATATAAGAAAAAGAGATCTCTTGGAATATTGTTTTTTTCTTTTACTACATAATATTTTTTTCTAAAAATTAATATTTTTTATTTCTAATATTTTCTCTATTATGCACACATACATATTTTATTCATATTTTCTATTTTCTCTTTTGTGCGCAGTTATATATAGATTATTGTTATGAAATAATTAATATAAATGCAGCATATACAGGGTGTCCCATTTTAAAAGTTCCACTAGATCATCTCTTTAGGAAAGCATTTAAGGAAAAAATGTTTCAAACAAAAGTTGTTTGGTTCGAAGGGGGACATAAGATGGTGCCATTGATTTGACTTTGAAGAGTTATTTGGGTCACATGAACGTCACCTTGAATTTCTTAAATGGAACATCCTATATATCTTTGGATATTCTTGTAGCTTATCTCGAGAGCTTTCCAAAACACTATAATTAAGTATTTTTTCATTAAGTACTTTTCGAGTTATGAGGCTTGAAATAATTTCTTAATTATACAGAAACCATAAAATACCTAGTAAAATATTCATTTTTCCATTATCTTACCTTAATACTTTTATGCACAGAACAATGTGAAGAATCAATTGGTGTAAAGAAAACACATAATAGTTTCTAAAAAAAATATGTAATTTGCAATTAATAATTACATATTTTTTCTCAAAAACAACTATGTTTTTTATTTACACTAATTGATTCCTCACATTGTTCTGTGCACAAAAGTATTAAGGTAAGATAATCGAAAAATGAATATTTTACTACATATTTTCTGTAAAATTAAGAAATTATTTCAAGCCTCATAACTCGAAAAGTACTTAATGAAAAAATACTTAATTATAGTGTTTTGGAAAGCTCTGGAGATAAGCTATAAGAATATGCAAAAATATATAGGATGTTCCATTTAAGAAATTCAAGGTGACCTTCATGTGATCTTCAAATAACTCTTCAAAGTCAAACCAATGGCACCATCTTATGTCCTTTTTCGAACCAAATAACTTATTTAAAACATTTTTTCTTAAATGCTTTTCTAAAGAGATAATCTAGTAGAACTTTTAAAATAAGACAACCTGTATATTATCCTAAAGTAAAATGTACTTACAATGTATTGTTAGAGATAACAAATATGTTTAAAAACTGAAAGGAAAAACTAATAAAAGATTATATTTAAAGAATTGAGATTCTAGAAATACACTAATTTTAAAAAAAGATTATCATTGATATCTGTAATATTAAAAATATATAATACTATATACACTATTATGTGAATAAACATACCTTTTTGTTTCAGACTGGGCGGCCAAAGGTAGGCTTCGTGTCATCACGAAGCTACCGCGTATCAAATGACATCTTCAGATGAAAAAGGTTCCAAGAATCCAAGGAAAAACTCTTGCAATCCATCAACAACGACGGAGATTGACGAAAATATCAATGATCTACGAGGGACTTTAGAAGAATCTATAAATACAGAAAAAGACTAATCTTTCGCAATCATAAGATTATTCTCAATATTCACAAATATCTAAAAGCACACCATCACCGTTACCACTATCACCATTATCACCATTACCACCACACATATACACACCATGCATTACATACACATTACACACCATATACATCACACATCACATATGCACCACATATCATATATGCATTACACACAACACATACACCACAACACTATGTATACACTACACACATCACATAAACACCACACACTACGCATACAGCACAAACCACATATACACCACACATGTATCAGTCTACGTACACAACACTGCCTACCACTTTACACACATTCTCTCATAATAATTATAATTCTAATAATTCATCTATATACACCTATTCTGACACATACACATATAGCTAAATCTATTAATAGCATTAACATTACACATTTTCAGAGAAACTTATTTTCAGAGAAAAATATTTGTAATATAAGTATATGTATCGTACAAATAGTATTAAATATCAGTTGATATGTTCGCAGATCTATAAATTTTTTGCAAAAAAGCGTAAATGACATCGAGGCAGAATTGAAGTAAGTATATACATGTATATCATATGCATTACGAATTATTAAATGTATGACATACCTTCGCAATATTAATTTCGCATTTTATTTACAAGAGGATGAATACCGTACTTGAAAAAGTCTTAAAATCCATAAAAGATCATTCTTACGTCCGATTTCTCCGACACAGTTTAACTTTAATCTCAATTTAACTATATCTCTGTCTTTTTCAGATAAGTGTGAGAAAAAGAGATATAGTTAACGAAGATATAGTTAAACTGATGTTAAAGTTAAACCGTCGAGAAAATCAGGCGTTTTTCATTCAATTTTACATGTTACATTATCTGATCGGTACTTACCTTCTTTGTTTAGGCGAACTATTTACACTTTATAGGCGGCTTTAATTTGAAGAAAACAAATAAATATTTGCTTCAAGCGATCACAGCCTAATGATGTCTGTTAAAGATTCTTTAACAATATCACTTACATGGTAGGGCTGCGAAGGAGGATCGAAACCATTGCATAACGCACGTATAATTTTTGCTACTTACGGTACGATATTTTTCATATTTTTACTTTTTTATAAGCATTATCATATTGTATCAATTATATATATAAAACATATGTCAATTATTTTGCAGAGGCCATGTGTAATAATAAAAATTTTCCAAATCCGACTGGTTCGGAATTTTAAGTTCAGGCTAAAGTGACTCTCCGGACGGCAAAGGAAAGAGCGAGGAACAAACTGCGTGGTCCACGCGCGCGAGTGCCTAACCCGGGAAATCGTGATATTTGGAATGATGAACAACAAGATGAACAAGAATCGGAAGAAAATGATACATGATTAATGGTAATTAATGTATAATAACAAAATAGTGATTATTATGCATGCAGACATACACATATATAAAATGTTTTAATGATAATGATATTTTTATGTAATTACAGGTGCATTTACAGGACAACGATTACGTATAACTATGAAGGAGAACAACACATGGAAAAAGGAGGACGGAGGACGACGGAAAACGAAGGAGAATGACAAAGGACGATGGAGGAGAGCATAAGACACCAAAGAACGGAGAAAAAATCAATCTGCATTTTTTAATGCAAATCTGGTCTAGTGGATGCTAAAACTGTATGAGAAAATATTTAGTCTTGAGATCTCGATACATAAATCGATTTTTAGTGATAGTTTGTATAAATTACAGAATGATTATGAATCTATGTATTATAGTATTTAGTTCGAAACTGAGACTTTCTCGTACAGTTTTAGTGAGATCAATCGGCACTTTTTAGTGCCATTTTTTTATCTTACGGGAATTATACTCAGTTTTCCCAATGTGCATTTCATATCGGCATTTTTCAATGCCATTCTGTCTCTGAGGAGACCAATCGGCACTTTTTAGTGCCTTTGGCCTAATGCCTTTTTATTGATCCTACGGGAATTACACTCGGTTTTCGCAATGTGCATTTAATATATGATATAACTTTATATTTTATATATATATATATATATATATGTATTTTGATATATTTCATAATTGTTATATTTTATAATATATATATATATATATATTTTTTTTTTTCATGTATATACAGGGTGATTCTGAACAGACGTTTGTCTTTAAAAAGATAAATTGTCGAGTCTATTCTAAGACGATTTTCCCTTTACCAAAATTGTCTACGAGGCTTAGTTTTTAAATTATTAAATAAAATAGTTCGCGAATTACGGAACGAGTACAAGAGGTAGACAGGGACGGCGCAACTCACCGTCCGATACAGGCGATCATGTGGGGCGCACGACGCGATCAGCTGATTGCTGCACACGATGAGTGTAACAATCAGTGTGTGTGTGTGTGTGTGTGTGTGTGGTGTATTTATGCACGCGTATCAACACATGCACCGTACTCTCTCTCTCTCTCTTTTTCTCCCTCTTTCTCTCTCACTCTCTCACTCACTCACTCACTCACTCACTTATTCTTACCTTGATGATGAGATTCTTCATACTGCTGATAAATAGCAGTGCCCAGTGTGTTGCACGATAATAATCGTCGTCGACGAGACGTCGTTTCTTCAACACGCAGTCTGACACATCGTCAAATAAACGAAGTTTTTTCTTTCATCACTTTCGACACTTTCGACACTTTTACAAATTTACTCGCGCACTTAATCACTCACGATTGATAAAAGGAGGAATTTACCAACGGTTACGGTACGAATTTAATAAACGGTTAACGCATTTAATTATTAATTACACACTCGATTAAAGAAACGCGTTAACAGAACGCGATACTCGATGCAAAGCGCGCGACGCGACGACCGACGACAAGCAGGTCAGGTTAGTACTAGCGCGTAATGCTACACGTTTATGTTTGGCAGCGCTAGAGGCGCTAGTACTAACCTGACCTGCTTGTCGTCGGTCGTCGCGTCGCGCGCTTTGCATCGAGTATCGCGTTCTGTTAACGCGTTTCTTTAATCGAGTGTGTAATTAATAATTAAATGCGTTAACCGTTTATTAAATTCGTACCGTAACCGTTGGTAAATTCCTCCTTTTATCAATGAGTGATTAAGTGCGCGAGTAAATTTGTAAAAGTGTCGAAAGTGTCGAAAGTGATGAAAGAAAAAACTTCGTTTATTTGACGATGTGTCAGACTGCGTGTTGAAGAAACGACGTCTCGTCGACGACGATTATTATCGTGCAACACACTGGGCACTGCTATTTATCAGCAGTATGAAGAATCTCATCATCAAGGTAAGAATAAGTGAGTGAGTGAGTGAGAGAGTGAGAGAGAAAGAGTGGGAGAGAGAAAGAGAGAGAAAGAGAGAGTACGGTGCATGTGTGGATACGCGTGCATAAATACACCACACACACACACACACACACACACACACACACACACACACACACACAGATTGTTACACTCATCGTGTGCAGCAATCAGCTGATCGCGTCGAGCGCCCCACATGATCGCCTGTATCGGACGGTGAGTTGCGCCGTCCCTGTCTACCTCTTGTACTCGTTCCGTAATTCGCAAACTATTTTATTTAATAATTTAAAAACTAAGCCTCGTAGACAATTTTGGTAAAGGGAAAATCGTCTTAGAATAGACTTGACAATTTATTTTTTTAAAGACAAACGTTTGTTCTGGATCACCCTGTATAAAGGACTGATATTAATATAAGATCCGAACTATATTTCTTCTTTTTAGCTAGTTTAATTTCTGATAAACTGACTTAATTTAAAATAATTTGTTTAATAATTTAATTTCTGGATCCCTTTTTGGAATTCAGAATATTAAATAAATTATTTGAAATTAAACGGGTAAATGGAAAATAGCACATTTATTGCGTATTAAAGTATTCTTAATACCGCGAGTGCATTTATATATTATTATAAATTTCTAAGATATTCATTTCTGATAAATGAATAATAATATTTCAGTAATATTATTAAAATCTTTCGAAAAAGTTGCCGATTTGAAATAATTACAGTGAAACATTGCAGAAGTGTTACATAAACGGTCATGAAATATTTCTGTAATACTGTTGAAAAGTATAATATTTCAAATATTTGAAATATGGCAGCAATAATGTTTCAATAATATTACATACTGAATGGGAGGACATCCTGAGGCTGTCCGACGGACAGCCTGAGGATGTCTAATAGGATATTTTAGTCCTAGAAACTAATATTTTGGTATCTTTTGCTCTTCCTCGGGAGATCCTGAGTATGTCCTAGGATAAAATTAGGATATCCACAGGATATCCTTAATGTCCTGGACGTCATTCGGATGTCCTGAGGATGTTATTGTGCTATCTGGGTCTCGACTTCCTTTTTCATTCATCATTGACTAATCCAATCAAGAAAGTTGTATCTGGAATCATTAATTTAAAAAACAGATTACAAGAAAGTTGTAACGGAGCACCTTTCCCGACGCCGCGGATCGGCTCGCCGGTGTCAGGGTTCGGGAGAATGGGAGGCTCAGGCTCGTAGAACTACACGTTTCAAACACGAACAAATTCTTTATTTAGTTAATCTTAACCTAGGTTTACAAGTATATCTATAACGAGGATGCGTACAACTAGGTACGGACGCAGATCGGGCGCAAGATATTTACAGGGTGGTCGCGCACAACTAGGCACGAACGCGGATCTTATTCTACGGACATAAGACAATTACGGACGGGGACCTTATTCTAAGAAAGCAGGATATTTACAGGGGATCGCGTGAAGGCGGTTACGCCTTATTCGTTCCGTTCCAGGAGCCGTGAAAACAGTTGTTGTTCCAGGATCCGTGAAAACGGCTGTTCGTCTAGGAGCTGTGAAAACGGCTATTCGATCGGCGCCGTGAAAATGGCGGTTAGATCGTCAAAGATTCGATGCGGGGAACGAGACAGACGGTTCCGGACTCCGACTGCAGTCAGGCGAGTACGGGAGCACTCGTACCCTGGACCGAATCGTCCGTAACTCAACGGGATGCTACTGGTCGTCAGATGCATCCGACCGGGCACGGTAACAACCGTGCTCTGGACCAGAGAGCAAGGATTAGCTAAATTTACTCTTTAATGGAGGTCAAGATTAAGTGAACTTTGCTTCATCTTGGAAAGTACATGCGTGGACAGTATGTTCCGCCCCCCTGCGGGGGGCTCCACTTTCAGAAGATATGACCTAACTCAACCCGTGTTTGTGATGTGGGGTACACTTCACTTTGCATAGAAAGTTACAAATCTATGTGAAATTATGTAACAATTGACCTTTCTTTCGATAAATGTATTAATGAACTTATGAAACTTTTTTGTTTATATCTTTTTAATAAACAATGACCGCCGACTGTCGCTGACTCAGGTATGGTGTAGGGTGAACCTCGTTTTGTATAGAAAGTTAAAATAACCTTGGCCTCCTTAGAAGTCAAATCAACATTGCTTAGGAATTCGTATAATTGAAATTAACGTACATGGTGTCTAAAAATTCTATAAAATTCGTAAAACTTTTTTTCTTAATAACTTTTTAATAAAGGACGAGCGACGGTTGAAACCTTTTGAATGTTACTGAAGACAGTGACCTTAACAACATATGTAAAGGTCAAAATCATTAGGGCTGGGTCCGTTATTATGCATATTTACTACAATCAAAAACAACTAAAAGGTATTTGTTGCCTGAATAAGAAGCAGAGAAGGGACCAAGAATGTCCATTTGCATTCTTTCAAACGGAACACCAGCATTATAAATCTATATCTCCGATCTCCCCTTATCGGACGGACCTCTCTTAGCGATGCAGATCTTACAGGATCTATACCAGTTTTCAATATCCTGTTTGCAAGTGATCCAATAAAATCGTTTTCGTAACTTCCCTCCGACAGAATAACGGGTGGCGAATACATTCCCAGGGATGGGACGCGGGGGCGCAACAATATACATATATTACATAGACTTTCTTGTGATCTGTTAGATAATATATATATATATATATATATATATATATATATATATATATATACAGGGTGTTCGGGCAGATCGGGGCCAAATTTTAAAGAGTGATTCTTCATGATAAAATAAGATAAAAATCAAGAGTAAAAACATTTCGACGGAGGCTTCCTTTTTTAATTATAAACGTTTAAAGATTTGCATAAAAGACACGGCAATCCGCCTGAAGCACGGCAATCCGCCGATCTCGGACGTGCGTAGGTTACGTCGCTAAAATCGTTACCAAAATATACGGTGACACATAAGTACAGAAGCTTACCTCGTAGCAGCTGATGTAAAATCTGCGATATTCGACACGGCAATATTTTACTCCACACAAATCTGCTCACATAAATAATTAATAATGTTTCATAGGGTGCAATTGTTCTTCTGCGCGAATGTTCACACAAAAATTCACAAACACGAATATTCACCGAAAACACTCATTGCACTTTTTTGTCTATATAATAACGTAGAAGAACATTATAATAAATATTCAAAATGCCCACCATTCTGTTGTACGCAGAGTTCGATTCTTCTGTAGAAATTTTGTCTTATTTTTCGGAAATCCATCATTACGTGTTGTATTATATTTTATGTAAATATAATCCTTTGTTGTAATTCTTCCAATGTTAACATCGGCATAGAATATACCGAAATTATTTATTATTTATTTCCAAAATTATTTCTTAAATATTCTCACACTATCATAGTATAATGTGGTGCACAAACCACATAATACATAAACCACATACTTTTGCACATTTGCAGCGATATATTTTCTAAAAATTCAGGTAACTAAAGAGTTAAGTACAAATAAAATTAAAATTTTGAAATAAATGTAAACATAAAGCAATATATTGCAAGAAAAATATATTTATGTAAAGAGAATAATGTATATAAAATGCTGATTGAAATCTAACTCGTATAGCAATTCGTAATTTATTGTTAGGCGTCATGTATCGTCAATAATTCTATTCTATCTTTTGTTTTAAATACATTCTTCTGTCTTTCCTTTGCGATTCAATGGTTTTTTTACAATCGCCAGAAACATTATAGATAGAGTACGGCGCAAAAAGTGTACGGCGACTAATTAGATTGTGTATGTATGTAAAAATATGCTATAATAATTTTGATACTGACTTGTATGTACGTTCGTGTACATTTTCATTCGTGTATATTATAATTCATTTTATTTTAAAAAATGAATTATACTTTTCAAGAACTTGCGGATATGCATTTATGTTACGGCCGAGCAAACGGTAATGCTACAGAAGCCCGACGTATTTATCAAGAAAAATATCCAAATAGAAATGTGCCAAATAGAAAAACATTCACAAGAATCGATCAGAGATTGCGGGATACTGGAATGTTAAAAGCTAGGAATTTCGGTGAATACAGTCAACGTGATCTGGACTTAGAAGAAAGAGTGTTGCGACACATTGAAGAAAATCCTTGCACAAGTACAAGAAACATTGCACGAATAGAAGGAATTAGTAACAGCACTGTATGGACTATTTTAAAAGAGCAACAATTGCACCCGTATCATTATCAGCGAGTGCAAGAATTGGAAGCAAGAGATTTTGAAAGGAGATTTAATTTTTGCACGTGGATCTTGTCTAAAATTACAGAAGACCCAGATTTTATATCGAAAATATTATTCACTGATGAGGCAACTTTTAATAGATGCGGCATAGTGAATCTTCATAATAGTCACGTCTGGGCCGACGAAAATCCACATGCACTGGTAGAAACAAATTCTCAGCGACAATTTTCTACTAATATTTGGGCAGGAATTCTTGGTGATAAAATTATTGGTCCTGTTATTTTGCCTCGGTTGACAGGACAGGTATATATGGATTTCTTACAATTTCAGTTGCCTGAACTTCTAGAAGATATATCGCTACAAGTGCGCAGAGACATGTGGTTTATGCATGACGGTGCACCACCACATTATACTGGAATTGTGCGAGAATATTTAACGAATAATTTTGGAAATAAATGGATTGGTCGAGGAGGACCTATCCCTTGGCCTGCTCGTTCTCCTGATTTGAATCCCCTCGATTTCTTTTTTTGGGGTCATCTAAAAACTTTGGTATATTCTACGCCAGTGTTAACATTGGAAGAATTACAACAAAGGATTATATTTACATCAAATATAATACAACACGTAATGATGGATTTCCGAAAAATAAGACAAAATTTCTACAGAAGAATCGAACTCTGCGTACAACAGAATGGTGGGCATTTTGAACATTTATTATAATGTTCTTCTACGTTATTATACAGACAACAAAAGTGCAATGAGTATTTTCGGTGAATATTCGTGTTTGTGAGTTTTTGTGTGGACATTCGCGCGGAAGAACAATTGCCCTACCGCGGAAGAACAATACCCTATGAAATATTATTAATTATTTATGTGAGCAAATTTGTATGGAGTAAAATATTGCCGTATCGAATATCGCAGATTTTACATCAGCTGCTACGAGGTAAGCTTCTGTACTTATGTGTCACGGTATATTTTGGTAACGATTTTAGCGACGTAACCTACGCACGTCCGAGATCGGCGGATTGCCGTGCCTCAGGCGGATTGCCGTGCCTTTTATGCAAATCTTTAAACGTTTATAATTAAAAAAGGAAGCCTCCGTCGAAATGTTTTTACTCTTGATTTTTATCTTATTTTATCATGAAGAATCACTCTTTAAAATTTGGCCCCGATCTGCCCGAACACCCTGTATATATATACAGAGTGACCCATTTTAACTTAGGCAGCCAAATAACTCGAAAACTAAGCCCAGCAAACAAAAATGTTTCAGACAAAAGTTGTATGGTTTCGAGGGGGCCATAAGATGGTACCATTGGTTTGACCTTGAAGAGTCATTTGAAGGTCACGTGAAAGTCACTTCAATTTTTTTAAATGGAACACCCTATATATTTTTGCACATTCTTGTAGCTTATCTCGAGAGCTTTCCAAAACACTATAATTAACTACCTTTTCGTTAAGTACTTTTTGAGTTATGAGGCTTGAAATAATTTCTTAATTTTACATAAACCGTAAAATATTTTGTAAAATATTCATTTTTCGATTATCTTACCTTAATACTTTTATGTACAAAATAATGAAAGGAATCAATTGGTGTAAAGAAAACACATAGTTATTTTTAAGAAAAAATATGGAATTGTTAATTGCAAATTACATATTTTTTCTTCAAAACAACTATGTGTTTTTTTTACACCAATTGATTCCTCTCATTATTTTGTACGTAAAAGTATTAAGGTAAGATAATCGAAAAATGAATATTTTACAAGATATTTTACGGTTTATGTAAAATAAAGAAATTATTTCAAGCCTCATAACTCAAAAAGTACTTAACGAAAAGGTACTTAGTTATAGTGTTTTGGAAAGCTCTCGAGATAAGCTACAAGAATGTGCAAAAATATATAGGGTGTTCCATTTAAAAAAATTGAAGTGACTTTCACGTGACCTTCAAATGACTCTTCAAGGTCAAACCAATGGTACCATCTTATGGCCCCCTCGAAACCATACAACTTTTGTCTGAAATATTTTTGTTTGCTGGGCTTAGTTTTCGAGTTATTTGGCTGCCTAAGTTAAAATGGGTCACCCTGTATATATATATATATATATATATATATATATACACAATATTATCTGTATATAATATATATATACATTTTTTTTATCCATAAAAATCGAAATCATAAATTAATATCAAAAATCAAGATTAAGATAATCTAACTTAACTTCTCACAAAATGTTTTTCTTTACTCACCTTCGGCTGCTCTTTCCGCAATCTTCGGTGATAATTTTAATGTAATCATCTCATTTTATCTTCTACGTATGCCGTAACCTACTAACTTTTTTGTCATTATGAACCGCTGGTTAGAGTGAAAAAATATATATTTGTCTCCTTCTAACTTATTGCACCAGTACAGCAATTCAATTATAAAGAACAGATCCATAGTCCAATTGTTTGCATTTCCCGCGCTTATGACGTCAGTACTCACGGTACTTCACCATTCAACTATGGGTGCGTTCCGTTATTCACTGCAAGTACTGGCAGTACTGCCAATGACGTTCTAATATGGACAGCAGTACACTACGAAAGTACTGCTGCAAATGTATGACGTCATTAATTTTGATGTCATTTCCTGTTGCGACTACTGCATCTGGCGAGGTAAAGCACTCGCAGTGATTTAAGATGGCCGCTTCAATAGAAGAGATAACCTTAGTTGATGCTGAAACAAATGAGACTTTTGTATTGCAACTTAATTTAGAAGATGCTGAACGAGCACGAAATGGTACGAAGTTTTTATTTAACATAATTTTTTCTGTATAATAATTATCTGTATAATATATTCTACGCTTTAACAGATGTAGAAATTTTACATTACTTTAAGTTATATTTACTAATAATTTATTAACTATAAATTAAATTTATTTTTAAAATAATAGAACTTTATTTATATTTTTGTTACAGATGTACAATTTGCAACCAAATTATTAGAGCACGCAAGACAAAATTCCATCGAATCAAATATCCAATCAAACTCATTCAATAAAACAACTACTGATGAGGCTACTACATCTAAAGGTAAAAAAAGAAAAGATTTATTTGACATATTTATTGAAATCTAATGGAAATATTAATAATAATAATTATATTAATAATAATAATGTTTCTTTGCAATATTAAGACCAGCATAATTGGACTAAACAAGAGACGATGTTATTAATTGACATTTATAAATCTAAAGAAAAAGATTTCCACACTGGAAAAACTACAGTAAAACATTGTTCGGAGACCGTATCTAGAGAAATGGAAAAAATGGGATATAATATAAGTGGACAGAAATGTTGTATTAAATTTCAAGCGATGAAGCGGACTTATAAATCGATAAAGGATCACAATAAAAAATCGGGAAATAATGCAAAAAAATGGGAATATTTTGATGTAAATATCTCTCTTTTTATGTCAATATTTTTATGCTAACAATTCTTGTAAATGAAGTATATATTTTAGCTCATGGATAACATATTTGGTGAAAAGCCATGGATAGAACCATTATCAGTTGCTGGTACAAGCTGTGATGCCGATTCTGAAAGCACTTCCACAGAGAAAATTCGTGAACAATCTGGTAATGAAACATGTTATAATACGCATATTTTAGTTTGCTATAATGCATTTTTTTATATATATTCTAATATTTCAAAATATATATTTTTTACAGCAAAAAAGCGAAAAGTAAGTATGGATAAATATTTAGAAGAATTATTAGAAGAGAAAAGACTGAAACGTGAAGCAAATGAAAACAAACATAAAGAAATGATGAAGCAGTATGAAAGCCTAAAAACATTATTACAAAAATTTATTGAAAAAGATGGCCTTTAATTTTTTTTTCCATTAAAATAAATCTTAATTTATTTTTAATTTTCTATAAAAATAAATCTATTTTATTTTTTTATTATCCAAAATAAAAATTTTTGTTTGCAAATGTTCGTTACTGTTTGAGTTGAATCCATAATTGTCCGAATAATTCACATTTAATTTGTTGTGTTCGAATTCGCAATTACTTATTTGATTTATTTTTTTTTATGTCTCAATTATCTATATTTGTATTTAATTTTGCGTTTATATTTGTATCGTTATTTAAATTATATTCGAGCGAATTTCTGTCCTGAGCGTGCCTTTAAAATGCTCGTCCGCGCAACTCGAGTCTCGCTCCCTTCCTTCGAACAGATCTTTCTCGAAGAAGAAGTCGCTTGGTTAACGATAAAGACGGGTCGAACTGGCACTTTTATTCTCTCAGAGAACTCGCGATAAAAGGGTATCAATCAATCGGTTGGCGGTTCGAGGGCTTCTATCTAAGAGCAAAGAAAAGGAACGTTGCGGTCTCGCGAGTGACTCGACATTCGGAAGTCTCGCGAGTGCACCGGAACTCGGAGAGGACGTCTCAGAATTCCGAACAATTAATTTCGATCATTACGTCGAGCGTTCCGACGGTATTCACGTTCAGCCTAGCGGACTTCGTGTTTCCGCGTGCCGAATAGCGGTAACCGTATCTCGAACTCAATTATCGAATATAAGCGGCGCCTTGACGTTGTTCACAGGGGACAATCCAATAAATGATTATTGCAAAATCCGACCAGTTAATTCAAATTCTAACGACTTCTCCGTCCGATCATCACATATCCGTCTGTCTCTTTCTGTCCGTATATCGTCTCGCGTCCTCGACTGTTTACGTTTCTACATCCCGTTGTCGATCTCTTTCCCCGCTCGCATCCTTCACTCTCTCTGAGTGATACCGGCGTTTCTGTGCTCGCGCATTATTCAATTTCGCGCGTGAACATAATTTTGGTCCTTCGAGCCGGATCAGGGTGCATCTGTGCGGAACTGTCAACGGGCTATTTTGTGACTGAAGTTCGTTTGATCATTCGGAACAATGAATGAAATGTTCGCGAAACAGCAATCGCTGTTTCATTCGATTTCTCGATCGTTAGACAATTTTAAGAAAATCGGGAAAAACAATTATACTGGTGCTAAAATACGATCGCGAGTGTCCGCTCTGAAAGAACTGTGGTCGCAGTGCGTTCAACTCCACGCCATGCTGCTGCAAAGTGTTTCGGAATCAAAACGAGAATCCCTCGACTATTTTAAAAACGAGCTATTCGACGAGCACGAGGACATCTACTACGACACCCTGGACTACATGGCAGAACGTCTCGAGGAGATAGAACCGCCCGTGGGCCCCATCCAGCCTTCCGGCCAGGTGCACAACCAGGGTGGAGCTGTCTCATCATTTTCGTTATCTCATCTGCCGCCTATTAAAATACCTCCGTTCTCGGGAAATTATGAAGAGTGGGAAAGTTTTCGGGATCGATTCACGTCGCTGATCATTCAGAATAAAGATTTGTCCGCGTTCGCTCGTATGCATTTTCTGGCATCTAGCCTGACCGGCCGTGCGCTTGAGTCGATCAAAAATATTCCGATTACAGCGGATAACTTTGACATTGCCTGGAAAACACTTGTGTCTCGGTACGAAAACAAACGTCGGTTAATCGAAGTACATGTCTCAGCATTATACAATTTACCGAACGTTAACCGCGAGTCCGCCCTTGAGTTAAACGAACTTCGAGACAAAGCAAATCGTGCGATCGCTTCGTTGAAGAATTTGGACCGCTTCGCGGACGACATTTTGAGCGACATTCTTGTCTATAGCGTTTCCCAGAAGCTCGATAACGCGACGCGGAAAGCGTGGAAATTAAAAGGAGGCGATGATCCGAAAATTCCAACGTACGAAGATCTCGATCGTTTTCTCGCATCTCGCGCTCGCGCGCTCGAAGAGTTAGCTCCTCATGACGCTACGAAACTCACGCGACAGCAAAAAATCACGAGCGCCACTGCGTCGAAGGCAGCGAATTTGTCATGTCCAATATGTAAATCGGCTCACTTCATAAATAAATGTCCGAAATTTGTTGAGAAAAGTCCGAGTCAGCGGTTGGAAATTGTCAAACAATCTAGTCGTTGTATAAACTGTTTGAGTACAAAACACACGATTCAATCTTGTCCTAGCAAGTACTCTTGTCGAACGTGTAAGAAAAAACATCATTCCATGCTCCACCTTGACTCGGGCTCATCTTCAAATAATAATACCGTTGCCACAACCATCACAACGCAATCGGAGACGAATACTGCTTCGTCAATTACTGCGCTTTTCTCAACCTCCGAACTGCCCTCTCGTCCTCCAGTTTTGCTGGCAACGGCTCGCGTGAGAGTCGGATCACTCGGGGGTTGTTCTGTTGTCGTGAGAGCGTTGCTCGACCAAGGGTCAGAAATGACATTTATTACCGAGCGACTTAGGCAAACGTTAAGATTGCGCCGTCTCAAAATGCCTATCTCCATTTCAGCCGTCGGATGTGTCGACGCCGGCACTTGTCGCTATGCCGCGCTCATTCAAATTTCTCCATCCGATAAATCGCGTCCCGTCTTAACCACCACAGCGTCAATTTTAAAATCGCTTACTAATTATTCTCCGTCGCCGGTATTCGCAGATATCAATTGGCGTCATCTCGCCGATCTCACTCTCGCAGATCCGGATCCACTCAATGCGGACCCCATTGATGTGATTATCGGCGCCGATCTTTATAGCGAGTTGCTTCTAGACGGTATTCGTAAGGGAACCAGCGGGCAACCAATCGCGCAAAATACGATTCTCGGATGGGTGCTTTCCGGCCCCACATCTGCTTCGGTTGCGTCGCGTCAAACGATAACCGTTCAACACAGCTCGAGTTCTCTCTCTCTCGAGCAGGAACTTCGACGATTCTGGGAAATCGAAGAGATTCCTCAGCAATCTCTGCTAAGCCCTGAGGAGCAGCAGTGTGAGGAGCATTTTCTTACAACCCACTCGCGCTGCCCTGACGGGAGATATGTAGTTCGTCTTCCGTTTAAGAGAGGCCCTCCTATCGAAATCGGCGATTCTCGTGACCGTGCTGAGCGATTAATAACCAGTCTTCGTCGTCGATTCAAAACGAATCCCAGCCTACAATCGGAATACTCGAACTTTCTCAACGAATACGAACAGCTCGGTCATATGAGAAGAGTAACTTCACAGCTTTCTGATTCTCAGTGCGTGTACATTCCCCATCATCCCGTCATCCGAGATAGTAGCAAAACTACTCATCTAAGAGTCGTGTTCAATGCATCTAGTCCCACGACAAACGCGACATCACTTAATGACCATTTGCTTACCGGTCCGAAACTGCAAACGGATTTAGCGGCGGTCATTCTTCGATGGCGACAGTTTCGGTACGTGTACTCCGCGGATATCGCGAAAATGTATCGGCAAATACTGGTGGATACTCGGGATATCGATTATCAGCGCATATTATGGACCGCTAACAACTTTGAATCCTTGCAAGCCTATCAACTTTTAACGGTCACGTACGGCACTGCGTCCGCTCCGTTTTTAGCGTTGCGCGTGCTTCGACAACTTGTTCAGGATGACGGTGATTCATTTCCTTTGGCCGTTCCGGTGTTGCAGGATCACATTTACGTCGACGACGTTCTCTTCGGAGCTGACGATATTCCTTTACTTCGTCAGGCTCGCGATCAGGTATGCGCGTTATTGAATCGAGGCAAGTTCGAGTTGAGGAAGTGGTCGAGCAACTCCGCTAAACTTCTTAATGATATTGCTGTTGAAAATCACGGGTTAGCATGTAGCAAAGATTTACAGACGGATGAGCGACTAAAAATCCTCGGTATTAGCTGGAATCCATCCCTGGATGTGTTTCAGTTTCGCGTGTCATTTCCTATCGTCATTGCCAATACCAAGCGCTCGATTCTTTCCTCAGTGGCAAAGTTGTTCGATCCACTCGGTTGGAGCACGCCCGTCACGATTGCTGCAAAGATTTTCATGCAGCAACTTTGGCAAGTCAAATTAGAGTGGGATGAAATACTTCCGTCGAAACTGCTAGAACAATGGGAGGTAATTCGCTCGTCATTGGCTGATCTCAACGGTTTGCAGCTGGACCGGTGGATACAGCGCGGATCAGACACGGTTCAGTGCGAGCTTCACGGATTCTCCGACGCATCAGTCAATGCCTGCGCGGCGGCAATTTATATTAGGCTCACGTCTCTTTCGGGTGAGATTGCGTCCGCATTGTTGATCGGCAAGTCAAGGGTCGCGCCGGTTAAATCATTGAGCGTGCCTCGATTAGAATTAATCGCTGCCGTATTATTGGCCAAATTAATGGATTTTGTTCGTCGGTCGCTGCGTTTGACCGCCGTGCCTTGCTTTTGCTGGACGGATTCGACTGTCGTGCTCGCGTGGGTGAGTCAACACCCTTCAAAATGGAAAACTTTCGTTTCCAATCGCGTTTCAGAAATTCAATCCAGACTTCCATTTGCGTCATGGCGACATGTGCCAACCGATGAAAACCCCGCCGATTGCGCTTCTCGCGGAATACCGGGGCATCAGCTTGCATCACACGTTCTCTGGTGGCGGGGGCCGGCGTGGTTGCGACTTCCGGAGTCTGATTGGCCACAGCGGGGCGATCAGTCGTCGCATGAGACCGCCATGGAACGGAACCCTCGCGTAACGACACATCTCGCTCAGTCAATCGAGCGGTGGGATCTCGCGTCGCGATATTCGTCGTGGCCTAAGCTCATCAGGGTTACCGCGTACATAATGCGATATATCTCGCGAATTCGCTCTCTCGCTCAGGCTCGCGCCGGACTCGCTGACGTTTCAGCCGCTCTCACCGCGGACGAATGCCGGAAAGCGCGAGAGTTCTGGCTGAAGCGCATTCAGGAAGAAGCGTTTCCACTCGAGAGAGAAGCGCTAAAGAATAAAACTCCATTATCAAACAAAAGCGCCATACTCTCGCTCAATCCCTATCTTGGCGAAGATCAACTAATTCGCGTTGGCGGGCGGTTGTCGAACGCTCCGTTTCAAACGAGGCATCCGATTATTCTGGTCTCTCATCCGTTAGTCACTTTGATTGTTCGGCATGCGCATCTGAGATCGCTTCACGCGGGCACGCAGCTCACGCTCGCGACCTTGCGCCGAGAATTTTGGATCGTCCGCGCTCGCGATGTCGTGAAATCCGTCATCCATCGCTGCATCGCGTGCACTCGTGAACGGGCCGCGACTCCCACCCAACTAATGGGTAATCTGCCTCAAGTGCGGGTAGCTCCTCCCGCGCGCGCTTTTCTTCATTGCGGATTGGATTATGCCGGTCCAGTGTCTGTTCGACCCATGTCCGGTCGCGGTATCGCCTCGCGAAAAGCGTATATCGCCGTATTCGTGTGCATGGCCACTCGAGCAGTTCACCTCGAGGTCGTTGAGGGCTATTCCACTCCCGCGTTCTTAGCGGCCTACTCGCGATTCTGCGCTCGACGAGGACTTCCGGAATCAATGCACTCCGACAACGGCACTACATTTGTCGGAGCGGATCGCGAGTTGACCGCCGCATTTCGAGCCGCGTTGCGCGATCCGAATTTTCTGAATCGCATTGCATCCCAAAAGGTCTCGTGGCACTTCATTCCACCGTCCGCTCCGCATTTCGGCGGTTTATGGGAGGCCGGGGTGCGCAGTGTTAAGCACCATCTCCGTCGGGTGGTCGGCGCTCATACAATGACGTTTGAGGAGTTCACTACACTCCTTTGCAACATCGAGGCGTGTCTAAATTCCAGGCCTCTCGCACCGCTCACCGACGCGGTTGACGACTATGAACCTCTTACGCCCGGTCATTTCTTGATAGGTTCTGCGCTTACAGCAATTCCGGAGCCGTCTCTGTTAAATGTAAAGGAAAATCGCTTGTCGCGTTGGCAAATTGTACGACAGCTAACGGAGCGGTTTTGGAGATTATGGCAAAGCGATTATGTCAACACCTTGCAACAAAGAGTTAAATGGCGACGAATCAAAGGAAATCTGATTCGAGTCGGACAATTGGTTTTAATTCAAAACCCATTGCTACCGCCATGTAAATGGGAATTGGGTCGAGTAAGTAAGTGTCACGCCGGCTCTGACGGCTTAGTGCGCGTTGTCACAGTTAAAACTGCGTCATCCGAGTACAAGCGTCCGCTTGTTAAACTACTACATGGGCTGAAAAGTTCCGGGATTTTTAATGAAAACAAGCGTTTTTTGGGCAAAGTTATATTTATTCCTCAACATAGTTGCCTTCGAGGGCGATACACTTGGTATAGCGATCTTCCAACATTTCAATGCCCTTTCGGTAGTACGAAACGTCCAAGCCTTCGAAATACGCCTCGGTTTCCGCGATGACTTCCTCATTCGATCTAAATCTCTTTCCCTGGAGCCACCGCTTGAGGTTTGGAAACAGATAATAGTCGCTGGGGGCCAAGTCTGGAGAATACGGTGGGTGAGCAACTAATTCGAATCGTAATTTATCCAATTTGGCCATCGCTTTCAAGGACGAGTGTGACGGTGCGTTATCGTGATGGTACAGAACTTTTTTCTTTGCCATATGGGGCCGTTTTTTCTTTATTTCGTCTTTCAGTTTGTCCAATAACACTGCATAATACTCTCCTGTGACTGTTCTTCCCTTCTGCAGGTAATCGATGAAGATTATGCCATGTGCATCCCAAAAAACGGAGGCCAAAACCTTCCCGGCCGAGCGTTGCTGTTTTGGCCGCTTTGGCCGGCTTTCGTGGCTTTCCAGCCACTCCGCAGACTGCCTATTGGACTCAGGCGTATAATAATGGACCCATGTTTCGTCCATCGTCACAAAACGTCGAAAAAAGTCTGCTCGATTACGCTGTAACAACGCCAAACCGGCCGTTGAATCATCAACGCGCTGCTGTTTTTGGTCGACGGTCAGCAAACGCGGCACCCATCGCGCCGATAGCTTTTTCATCCCTAAAATATCGTGCAAAATGTATCCCGCCCGTTCTTTTGAGATGCCCGCGGTCTCAGCTAGCTCGCACAACTTCACTTTACGATCATTCAAAACGATTCGATGCACTTGCTTTACGATTTCGGCATTCGTAGCCTCTTTTGGCCTTCCAGAGCGAGGTGCGTCTTCGGTGCTTGTACGACCCATTTTAAATTCACTAAACCACCGATAAACTGTTGTTCTCGAAGGAGCTGATGTGGGATAACGTTTCTGCAACCATTGTAATGACTGTTGAGAAGTTTTTCCCATCAGAAAACAATGTTTTATCAAGATGCGATATTCCTGTTTTTCCATTTTTTTTACGAACGCGAAAGTAGCGCCACTCAAACGAATGTAGCTTGTAAACAAATAGACGAAATGTTATGAAACTTCATATATAAACTAGTGACAGATAAGCCTTTCGAAATAAATCATGTTCATTTTGTGGTGTCGCCACCTATCGGAAAATCCCGGAACTTTTCAGCCCATGTAGTATGTTTATTACCGATCGACATCGAACAAAGCGGCGAATCCGAAGTGATTGTATAACTTAGGATAGTCAAATATCGATCGCCTCGAGCCAGCGCTCTGTTTCTCTTTTGTATATATCAATCAGCGGCCATGTAGAGTTTTGCTTATTTCTTTCGAAACTATCGCTTCGAGGCGGGCGGTATGTTTGAGTTGAATCCATAATTGTCCGAATAATTCACATTTAATTTGTTGTGTTCGAATTCGCAATTACTTATTTGATTTATTTTTTTTTATGTCTCAATTATCTATATTTGTATTTAATTTTGCGTTTATATTTGTATCGTTATTTAAATTATATTCGAGCGAATTTCTGTCCTGAGCGTGCCTTTAAAATGCTCGTCCGCGCAACTCGAGTCTCGCTCCCTTCCTTCGAACAGATCTTTCTCGAAGAAGAAGTCGCTTGGTTAACGATAAAGACGGGTCGAACTGGCACTTTTATTCTCTCAGAGAACTCGCGATAAAAGGGTATCAATCAATCGGTTGGCGGTTCGAGGGCTTCTATCTAAGAGCAAAGAAAAGGAACGTTGCGGTCTCGCGAGTGACTCGACATTCGGAAGTCTCGCGAGTGCACCGGAACTCGGAGAGGACGTCTCAGAATTCCGAACAATTAATTTCGATCATTACGTCGAGCGTTCCGACGGTATTCACGTTCAGCCTAGCGGACTTCGTGTTTCCGCGTGCCGAATAGCGGTAACCGTATCTCGAACTCAATTATCGAATATAAGCGGCGCCTTGACGTTGTTCACAGGGGACAATCCAATAAATGATTATTGCAAAATCCGACCAGTTAATTCAAATTCTAACGACTTCTCCGTCCGATCATCACATATCCGTCTGTCTCTTTCTGTCCGTATATCGTCTCGCGTCCTCGACTGTTTACGTTTCTACATCCCGTTGTCGATCTCTTTCCCCGCTCGCATCCTTCACTCTCTCTGAGTGATACCGGCGTTTCTGTGCTCGCGCATTATTCAATTTCGCGCGTGAACAGTTACGTTTAAAAGTTTTATGTGTGAAATTTTTATTTTTGTGATTGAAAAGCAATATTTTCTGTTGTTCATTGTAAGGCTGTGAAAGAAGACTGTTACATATTACTTATATGTACATATGTGTATATTTGTACATGTATATACTGTACATTTATAGTTAATAAAAAGTAATGCAATTAAATAAAGTATATATAAAGTAGTTTTTATTTACAACATTCAACGATACAAAATTATTGCATGAATAATGTTTTATATAAATATTTAATATTTAAATATCATAAATAATCTTAATATCGCTAGTCGATTAATCAAAGGATCAATGTAAATAAAGTAGTCGACCAAAACTAGCCAGAACTTTGTTTATTAATTAGTTACGACGTTTCGACCATATGGTTGTGGTCCTTATCAAGTAAAAACTGGAATATAAATTAACAATTAGATTTCCAACAGTTTGAATAACACGCACAAAATGTGAACAATTTTGAATACATACGGATCGAATAAGTATAAGTCATAACGTTGTAAAAAGCACAAGTCACATTAACAAGATCATTACATAATAATAAATTTAAATTAAAGAGATAAAAACGATGTGTCCATGTGAGACTTCGTCAACGCACTGGATGTGTTAAATCAAAAATAACGAACTACACGACCTTTATTATTTTGTCGTAGATGTTGTTTAAACTGTCCGTGTCTTTCTGTAGGTTGATTAAATTATTGGATTTTTTAATGTAAAACATTTCAGCGATTTCTCTCTTTCGTACATATTTTTCGCTGTGTAAAATATTAGGTTTTGACCAGTCAAATTCATGTCCGGATTCCAATCTATGTTTACTAATGACCGAATGATTCGTTTCGTGTAATTTAATATTGCTGAAATGTTCTTTCACTCGAGTATGTAGATGTCTTTTTGTTTGACCAATATATGACAAATTGCAATTTTTGCAATTTAATTTATATACAACGTTAGTTCTATCATTGTTATGTAAAGTATCCTTACCACGTTTTATTAATGTATTAAGTTTCTTAGTTATTTTGTAGACGACATTAAATCCACTGCCTCGTAATAGACGGTACAAATCATGACTCACGTTTTCCACATAAGGTAATGAGATAAAAGATTTTCTGTCAAACCGTGCAAGATTTTCGTCAGCAGTATTGTTGTGGTCGCGGCTATTTAAAAAATTGATTCTTTTTTGAATGTGTCGCTTTATAATATGTATAGGAAAACGATTGTTGAGTAGGGTATCCTGTACCAACTGAATATTTTCTCATTGGAAACTGTCATTAGATAGTAAAATTGCATGGTCAACTAAATTATAAATAGTGTTAATTTTGTATTTTAGTGGATGGTTCGAATAATAATTTATGTACCTCCCAGACCATGTAGGTTTCCTATACCAATTAGTAATAAGTCTGTTGTTAACACGTATGACTGTTACATTTAAAAAACTAATCGACGAATTAACTTCAATCTCATACGTGAATTTTAAGCGTTGGTGGTAGTTATTAAATGTCGTTAAAATCTCGTCAATCTTCGTACGTGGCACTATGGCAAAAACATCGTCTACAAATCTATAATAAATGGGGATATTAAAATCCAGTGAATGTAAACATTGTGTCTCCAAATCGTCCATCACCATGTCTGCTAAGACAGGTGATAACGGAGAGCCCATTGGGGTGCCGAAGATTTGTTCATAAAAACGTCCATCGAAGGCAAAACAAGTTGAATCCAAAATCACTTCTATTGCATATGAAAACTGAGCTAAATTAAACTTTGTGTTTTTTTGCTATATCATCCCATCGTTTTCTAATGGCATTTAAGACTAAATCTTTGGGAATATTTGTAAATAATGAGCTAACATCCAACGATACCATAATATAATCATCTTTGATAACCTTATTTTTGATATTTGTGACAAAGGACCAACCATCCTTAACATATGAGTTTGGTTTCTTGATCGACTTATATAAAATATCGTGGATATACCTCGAGATATTGTATACCGGGCTCCCTAGTGCGGATACTATAATTCTTAATGGAAAACCGTCTTTATGAATCTTCGGCAAACCATAACAACGTGGTAAATTCCCATTAGTGCAGTTTAAATATTTATAAGTAGTTTCATTAATCAGATTATTCTTACGCCAGGATTTGACCAAATCATTTATCTTGTTGGTTAACAGTTTTAAAGGATCTTTCTTCAATTTTTTGTATGTAGATTGGTCATTCAATAATGAATCCATTTTTTCAAAATAATCTTTTTTATCCATAACGACAGTAGTCTGACCCTTATCAGCTCTCGTGACCATAATATCGTTATTATTCTCGTGTAAATATTTTTTAGAGATTGAAAACAAGTTAATGATATATCTATCAAAGTAATTGATATGCTTTTTCTCACACAAGAATTTTTGAAGTGTATTGGCGACCGAAATTCTAGTTGTTTCAACAAAATCAGTGGGGAAAATATTACAGTTCACCTCAAAATTTTTAACAACGTCCAACACATAATTAATACGATCATTTTTTAAATCATGTTGTATCGGTAAAGCAAAATTGTCACCTAAGCTTAAAAGGTCAGAGACAGTGTCGGGGATGTTTTTACTGCTGAGGTTCACAAGCCATTTAGACTTGTCCATATTTGAAAAAGGATTTAAACAAACGTTGTATTTTTGTTTTAAATCATTGAACTTTTTGACTGAATTACTTTTTATATTATATTCAAAAGATGCAATTCTAAGTCTGTTTAGTTCAAAAAATGTGGTTACTAAATCTAGTGGTAAACATTCAGAAAGTCTTTCTTCAATGTGTTTAATTTTGTTATGTAAATAGTTTAAATTAGAAGTTAGTATTGAAATAGAGAGTAATCTAGTAATTAGAATTAGTAATCTAGTAATTAGAATTAGAGAGTAATCTAGTAATTAGAATTAGTTGACGAAGTCTCACATGGACACATCGTTTTTATCTCTTTAATTTAAATTTATTATTATGTAATGATCTTGTTAATGTGACTTGTGCTTTTTACAACGTTATGACTTATACTTATTCGATCCGTATGTATTCAAAATTGTTCACATTTTGTGCGTGTTATTCAAACTGTTGGAAATCTAATTGTTAATTTATATTCCAGTTTTTACTTGATAAGGACCACAACCATATGGTCGAAACGTCGTAACTAATTAATAAACAAAGTTCTGGCTAGTTTTGGTCGACTACTTTATTTACATTGATCCTTTGATTTAATATTTAATTTATATATGTATATATATATATATATATATATATATATATATTATTTTGTACATAAAAGTATTAAGGTAAGATAATCGAAAAATGAATATTTTACAAGATATTTTATGATTTACGTAAAATTAAGAAATTATTTCAAGCCTCATAACTCGGAAAGTACTTAATGAAAACTAACTTAATTATAATGTTTTGGAAAGCTCTCGAGATGAGCTACAAGAATGTGCAAAAATATATAGGGTATTCCATTTTAAAAAATTGAAGTGACCTTCACGTGACCTTCAAATGACTCTTCAAGGTCAAACCAATGGTACCGTCTTATGGCCCCCTCGAAACCAAACAACTTTGGTCTGAAACATTTTTCTCTAAAATGCTTAGTTTTTAAAAGAAAAGGGGTGTACGGGTGGTCTAGGACACCCTGTATATATATATATATATATATATATATATATATATATATAAATATAATTATATGTTTTATGAAAGATATCGAGGATTCATTAGAGCTTGGGCAATAAAATTTCTTTTCTGAATGCCTTCTTCTTTATTATGAATGTCAATATCACCTGGACTTTGTGTATATTGTTGAGTATTTACAATAACTGGTATATCTATTACATCATCATGCAGTAAACAAATATTATGTAATATGCAACAAGTTATTATATATTTAGGTATTAAATCCGTTCTTGTCATAGGCAAATTATCAAGTATGCTCCTAAAGCGTCCTTTTAGAAGTCCTAATGTATTGAAAACACATAATTGTTTCGAAAAAAAAAATGTGATTTGCAATTAAAAATTACACATTTTTTCTTCGAAACAACTATGTGTTTTCTTCACCAATTGATTCCTCTCATTATTTTGTACATAAAAGTATTAAGGTAAGATAATCAAGAAATAAATATTTTACAAGATATTTTACGGTTTATGTAAAATTAAGAAATTATTTCAAGCCTTATAACTCAAAAAGTACTCGATAAAAAAAATACTTTATTATAATGTTTCGGAAAGCTCTCGAGATAAGCTACAAGAATATGTAATAAAAAATTGGGGGTTCCATGTAAAAATTTCAATTCAAGCCTTAAAATGACCCCTAAATTGGACTCCAAGGTCAGAGTCATGGTTACCGTCAAGTGTCCCCTTCTGAAACCTACAACTTTTGTATAAAACATTTTTTTTCATCTTGCTTACTTTATGAGATATTTGCGTGCGTCCATTAAAATGACACCCTGTATACAGGGTGTTGGGAAATTCAATCGACAAATTTTCAGAGATTATCGGGGGCACCATTAGAATCATTTTTTGCAAATGAACCTGGGGTCGGAAACGTGTCATTACATCGCTACGACATACGGGGTGTTCGAAAGAGTCGGGACCTCGAAATATCACAAAAAATAGAAGTTTTACAACAAATTGTTTCAAACAAAAGTTGTAGGGTGTAAAAAGGTCTATTTACTGGCGCCATGTGTTTGACCTTGGATGGCATCGCCAAGGTCACGACAAGGCCACCTTGAATTTTTGAAATGGAACCCTCCACTTTTTATTGCATATTCTTGTAGCCCTTCTCGAGACCTTTTCAAAGCATTAATTTTACCAACTTTAAGTAAGCCGTTTCGAAGTTATCGAGCTTTTCAGTTTTGGTAAGATGTCTCGCCCACGAAGGCAAGAGATCCAAACACAAATTCGATTCCCAGATTGGAAGATGATCTAGCCAACCATGGCAAGATCGGTGGCTAATCCAGCCGATGAAGGCAAGATCGGTGACTGATCCAGCCGATGAAGAAGATGGCCCAAAATATCATACGCATCGGTCAGTTATAAAAGTAGATCCACCATCATTTACCACTTCTACCTTCATTCGCGGATAATAATACGATAGCTACAGTCGTCGACTTATCAGGAAAAACTTTATAACTTCAATAACTTCGAAACGGCTTACTTAAAGTTGGTAAAATTAGTGCTTTGAAAGGGTCTCGAGAAGGGGTGTGGCTCATTGGCGCACAGTACAATTGCGCACGTTGCAGTTGCACACCGTGCTATTACACACATAAGATTGCGCACCGTTCTTTTGCGCACAGTTCTTTTGCGCACAGTTCTTTTGCGCACAGTTCTTTTGTGCACAGTTCTTTTGCCCACAATTCTTTTGCCCACAGTTCTTTTGCCCACAGTTCTTTTGCTCACAGTACTTTTGCGCACAGTTCTTTTGCCCACAGTTCTTTTGCCCACAGTTTTTTTGCTCACAGTTCTTTTGCGCACAGTTCAATTGCGCACAATGGATATATGCTGTAAGTTGTAAAGCGAGGTCCACCTTGCCTACCGGCGGGGTGGTTGCGGGAGGGGGGCCAAAGGCTCCCTTTGCACCCCCCGCGCGCGCGTGTGTGTGTGTATACACATACATTTCTGATATTTTTTAATTGTATTAAATTGTATTAAATGTTGAACCCCTATCGAAATGAACTGTGCGCAAAAGAACTGTGCGCAAAAAAGCTGTGCGCAAAAGAACTGTGCGCAAAAGAACGGTGCGCAATCTTATGTGTGTAATAGCACGGTGTGCAATTGCAACGTGTCCAATTGTACTGTGCGCCAATGAAGGCTTCTCCTCGAGAAGGGTTACAAGAATATACAATAAAAAATAGGGGGTTCCATTTAAGAAATTGACGGTGACTTTCACGTGACCTTCAAATGACTCTCCAAGGTCAAATCATTGCCACCATCTGATGGCCCCCTTCAAGCCATACAACTTTTGTTTGAAACATTTTTTTATTTAACGCACGTTTCGAAGATATTTGAGCGTATTATTTAAAATAGGACATCCTGTATATATACAGGGTGTCTGGAAAGGTAAGGTCAATCGAATAGGAGGTGAAAGAGGTGCATGAGTAGAACACATAATGTAAATAAATTTTTAAATTTGCAATTAACAATTACATATTTTTTCTTCGAAACAACTATGTGTTTTTTTTTACACCAATTGATTCCTCTCATTATTTTGTACATAAAAGTATTAAGATAAGATAATCGAAAAATGAATATTTTACAAGATATTTTGCGGTATATGTAAAATTAAGAAATGATTTCAAGCCTTATAAAGCCTTATAAAGCCTTATAAATAAAAAACTCAAAAAGTACTTGAGGGAAAAATATTTTATTATAGTGTTTCGGAAAGCCCTCCAGATAAGCTATAAGAATATACAATAAAAAATAGGAGGTTCCATTAAAAAATTAACGGTGATCTTCACGTGACCTTCAAATGACTTTCCAAGATCAAATCATTGCCACTATCTGATGGTCCCTTCAAGCCATATAACTTTTGTTTGAAACATTTTTTTATTTATCGCAACGTTTCGGAGATATTTGAGCGTATTATTTAAAATGGAACACCCTGTATATATATATATATATATATATATATATATATATATCAGGGTGTCCCATTTTAAGTGTCCACCCCAAATATCTCTCATTTTTTATTTTAGAGAAAAATGGTTCAGACATGTTTTGTATGGTTTCGAGGGCCATAAGATGGTACCATTGGTTTGACTTTGAAGAGTCATTTAAAGGTCACGTGAGTCACTTCAATTTTTTTAAATGGAACACCCTACATATTTTTGCACATTCTTGTATCTTATCTCGAGAGCTTTCCAAAACACTATAATAAAGTATTTTTTCATTTAGTACTTTTCGAGTTATGAGGCTTGAAATAATTTCTTAATTTTACATAAACCATAAAATATCTAGTAAAATATTCATTTTTCGATTATCTTACCTTAATACTTTTATATGCAAAATAATGAGAGGAATCAATTGGTGTAAAAAAAAACATAGTTGTTTTTAAGAAGAAATATGTAATTGTTAATTGCAAATTGCATTTTTTTTTAAAAACAACTATGTTTTTTCTTTACATCAATTGATTCCTCTCATTGTTTTGTATTAAAAGTATTATGGTAAGATAATCTAAAAATGAATATTTTACTAGATATTTTATGGTTTATGTAAAATTAAGAAATTATTTCAAGCCTCATAACTCGGAAAGTACTTAATGAAAACTAACTTAATTATAGTGTTTTGGAATGCTCTCGAGATGAGCTACAAGAATATGTAATAAAAAATAGGGAGTTCTGTTAAAAAAATCCAGTGACCTTGCCCTGACCTTGACAACGCTACCCAAGGTCAAACCAATGGTACCCTCTTATGTCCCGCTTCATGCCATACAACTTATATCTGAAACATTTTTCGATTTAATGCAGTGTCTGAGATATTCGCGTGTATTGATTAAAATGGTCTACCCTGTATATATGCAAGGTGTAACTGAAAAAGCGCCCATGGAGCAAATAGCGTTATTCCTGATTAAAAATCGATTCGAACAGTCCTGAACCATTCTTTTCTATAATGCTTAATATAGCGGTAATTATTGAGTAAAGTTGCGCTAATAAGCAGCGACCTTTAGCCTCCTTGTCTAAATTTTTTTTAAGGAAACGCTTTTGACGGAAGAAATATGATTTTTAATGCAAATTAAAGTTTTTCACATTATTACAATCCATAAGAATATTGCACGATAGCGGCATAACATAGCGCCGAAACGGCGGAGCGCTCACGCACACTGCCAGGCGTGCAGCTCACTGACGTGCGCCCGTTTAAAGGTCGGTGCTTATTGGCGCAACTTTACTCAATAATTATCGCTTTATTAAGCATTATAAAAAAAAATGGTTCAGAACTTTTCGACTCGATTTTTAATCAGGAATAACGCTATTTGCGCTTTTTCAGTTACACCCTGTATACCAATAAAGTACCATGTTCCCCTAAAAAAATTTAACTTCCGATCCGGATGGCGTATTTCCGGTCGGAATCAAAAATTGAAAATATCACCATTTGATAGAGCGTACCCGATTTACTTAAAAATTATTCGCAATTTATTTTCATTTTAAAAGGGGTGTACAGGTGGTCTGGGACACCCTGTATATATATCTTCTAGGGACACTATATAAGCACATTTCGGACCGCAGCCCTAGTGTAGTACATGGTGGAAAGAAAACAAGTTGTGCCCGTTAGAGGGGTTGAAATTCAGCGTGTTCTGCAAATTGGACCAAGGGATCGCCATATTGGATATATATAGATATACTTCATATACTTCTTAATTCTATTGACCAATTAATCAATAGGTGCTTTCCATTTACATCAAAACTCAGATAAATCTCACTTCTGTCTTTCTTCAACATTCATGTTAAAGAAAGACAGAAGTGAGATTTATCTGAGTTTTGATGTAAATGGAAAGCACCTAATATGTCTCCTGTTTAGCCCAACGCACTCATTGGTTATTACAAAAGGATGTGCAAGAGCACATCTTGTTTTTCTTCCACCATGGTGTTAGTAGACGCAGTATTAGTCATTTGTTAAATCGATAAGCTTTCAATAGCCAATATGGCAGTGATCAACTAAGCTTTCATAGCATAATTTTTTTACTTTGTATGTCTTTCTTTGCTAGAGAAAACTGGAGGTAATTAAGAAAAATAAGAATAGATTCAATTACAATGTAAATTTGAATAAGAGTAATTTCAAAAGAAAATCCGACTCTGATTTCTTCTTTAGAAATCTTGTATCCCGATTGTATTTCATGCAATAAGAAATTTACAAAAGGTAATAGGAATTATTTATATGCGTAAAAATTTATATTAAGATTGTTTATTATATATTTTTTTATTCTGTGTATTTAAATTATTTAATATTGTTTATATTATATTATTTATATTATTTAAAATAAATTAATGAACAATATACAACGGAAAGTTATTCGTTTTAAGAATACATAAAAAATATATAAAATAAAATTTTATTTAATTTCTATATAAATACATATTTCTCTCTATATATCTTTGTTTATAATATAAAATAAGAAAAACTAATATTTTTCTCTTAACGATTCAATTTATATTATTTCAATTAAAATATAATAAACGATTAAAATCAAATATAATGAAAATGAAAGGAATAATATTTAAATTTATAATACTAAAAATATTACAATTTACATAAGAATAATTTCTCTTTTTTATGTAAGATCTGTTGTAGGGATTTTAATATCAATAAAATATAAAATTTAAATTTTGAAACAATTTTGAAATTTTATTATATTTCTTTAAAATAATTTATTGTTTCTCTTTATATTTGCATGTGAAATATATGTGAGATATATTATTATAATCTTAGTATTAATTTTAATTTTGAGAGCCATTATTCGACAACTTACGATATAAAATTTTTTTAAATTTTAAAAAGAAAATCAATATTAATTTTTTTTGATTATGTTAACAATTACATATATACACACAATAGCACATTTACATAAAAAAGGATCTTATAGTACGTCTCACATACACATATACAATTGTTGTAATAAAAAAACTTCTTCGTAAACATATAATACTTTTATAGTATGGTACGTATAATATATATTTAACTAAATTTAGCTTTTAAAATTATATTGTTTTTAATTTTTTTTTCCACTTTTTAATCAATTTTCTTAAATAATGTTTCGTAAATATTGTAGTCTACAATTTTTTTAATTTACAATTAAAAATTATAATTATAAAAATTAATTACAATTATGCAATAGTAAAATGAAATGCCAAATAAGAGCGGTAAACTTATGGAGACTTGAGACATAAAATAAATTACATTTCAAGTCACCATAGAATACACATGTACACAACGGCGTTCTGTACTGTCATCAGTTAATTTTATGCAGACTAAATATAGATCTGATGAGTCATTTTCTTGAATTTTTCTATCTCTTGAATTTGACTTCTGTTCAATGGCTGTCTGCATTTCTGTCTTTAACTCCAACATAAAAACAATAAATATATCGGGATTTATCATATTAAAGCACTTTATGAATTAGCATTAGTATAATGAGTAGAATTGTTTGAGAAAATCTACATATATTATTGTGGAATGCAGCATTGTAATTTTTCTGTTTGGCTTTGTCCACGTCGATTGTGAAATGATTAATATATTAATATATTAATTTTATGTATTATTATCTGATATTCTTTAACATTAATATTAAAATCATTAAAAATGGATCAAAACGTAGAACAAAACGTTTGTATTTGGTGTTTTTAAAGAAAATAAATATTTTGAAATATATCAGTAAATAAAGAAAAAAGAGAGAAGGTCCTTCTTTCCTGCATTGCAATTATCGTGCTTTGGTTCTTTCTTGCCAATTTTATCATCTCTAATATATACCATAATTGTCATTATTTTGAGCTAATGTTTTATTTTGATTTACAATTAATTACAATTATTACATTAATTTATAATGTGTGTATGTGTGTGTACAGGGTATCTCTAAAGTCCGACCCCACTCCTGGATCTCGGAAACAGCTTTAAATATAGAAAAATGTTTTAGACAAAAGTTGTTTGATTCGAAGGGAGACATAATGATGCCATTGGTTTGACCTTGCATAATTTTTTTTGAAGTCATCTTTAATTTTTTAAACCTTCTGTTTATTGCTTATTTTTATAGCTTATCTCGAGAACTTTCCAAAACACTTTGATTGTTTTATCTTAATACTTTTATGTACAAAATAATGAAAGGAATCAATTAGTGTAAAGAAAACACATAATTGTTTCTAAGAAAAAGTATGTAATTTACAATTAAAAATTACGGTAAATATTTACCATTACACAGCCAGCCCCAAATGACTTGACCTTGACATCTATTGTTAAGGTTACTGTCCTGAGTAACATTCAAAAGGTTTTAGGCGTCGCTCGTTGTTTATTAAAAAGTTATAAACAAAAGAAGTTTTATAGAATTTTTGGACATCATGTACAATAATAAACCTTTCAGGTATATATGGAGAAAAGGTACAACCTCACTAATGACCTTGACCTTGACATATGTTGTAGAGCTCATTATTCTGAGTCATACACCGTTTGAATTTTGTGGCGGTCTCTCTTCGTTCCTGAGATATGCGATTTTGAAATTTTATACTTACTTGTATCATCTTTTCGTTACATTCTATGTTTATATTTTTCTGTTTACATTTCCCGAGGTCATCTTTCTGAATAACTTTCAAAAGATTTTAATAAAGGTTTTAATAATAATTAATAATTATTTTAAATACATTTAATACAATTAAAAAGTATCCCAAATGTATGTGTACACACACACACACCGCGCGGGGTGTGCAAGGGGGGCCTTCGGTCCCCCCTCCCGTAACCACCCCGCCGGTGGGGGACGCATTGCGAAGAGTTCAATTACTATGGATATATGCTGTAAGTTGTAAAGCGAGGTCCACCTTGCCTACCGGCGGAGTGGTTGCGGGGGGGGGGCCGAAAGCCCCCACCCCCGCGTGTGTGTGTGTGTGTGTACACATACATTTGTGATATTTTTTAATTGCATTAAATTGTATTAAATTCTATATAAATTTAAATTGTTTACCATAAAAGTATGAATCTTTTCTCCATATTTACCTGAAAGGTCTATTATTGTACATGGTGTCCAAAAATTCTATAAAATTGATAAAACTTCTTTTGTTAAGACATAACTTTTTAATAAACAACAAGCGACGCTTAAAACCTGTTGGATGTTACTCAGGGCAATGACCTTGACAATATTTGTCAAGGTCAAGTCATTTGGGGCTGGCTGTGTAAAGGTAAATATTTACCACAATTACATATTTTTTCTTAAAAACAACTATGTTTTTTTACACCAATTGATTCCTTTCATTATTTTGTACATAAAAGTGTTAAGGTAAGATAATCGAAAAATGAATATTTTACTATTTTATGGTTTATGTAAAATTAAGAAATTATTTCAAGCCTTATAACTTGAAAAGTACTCAATACTACAATGGCAAAATACTTTATTATATATAGTGTTTTGAAAAGCTCTCGAGGTAAGCTACAAGAATATGTAATGAAAAATAGGGATTTTTATTTAAGAATTTGAAGATGACCTTCATGTGACCTTCAAATGACTGTCCAAGGTCAAATAATTGCTGCTATCTTATGCCTCCCGAAACCATACAACTTTTGTCTGAAACATTATTTTCTAAAATCTCGTAAAATTAAGATATTTTGACCCGAATGTTGAAAACGGGCGACACCCTGTATATATACAGTGTGCGCAAAAAATACCGGACCGGTAAAATATCTTGAAAACGAGACTTTTAGAAAAAATGTTTCATACAAAAGTTGTTGGGCTTCAACAAATGCATCAAATAGCAAAACTTATTTGACCTTGAATGTAACCATGGAGGAGCTCCTAACGTCAATTTTAAAATTTTAAATAGAAATTTCCAATTTTTATTCAATAATAATGAATAAATAAATTTTTATTAAAAAATATGAATTTAAATTGGAGGTTTCCATTTAAAATTTTAAAGTTGACCCTAAATGTTCTCCATGGGTACGCTCAAGGTCAAATAAGTTTTGCTATTTGATGCATTTGTTGAAACCCAACAACTTTTGTATGAAATATTTTGTCTTAAAATGTCTCGTTTTTAAAATATTTTACCCGTCCGGTATTTTTTGCGCACCGTGTGTATATATATATATATATATATATATATATATATATATATATATATATATTGATTTTTTAACCAAAATTTTATATGAAAAAAATTTATCTTCTTTTTAAAAAATTCTGTTTATGCTATGCCAATCTTATTTTGTAAACTAAGATAAACTTACAGAAAATGATTTTTTGAAATTGAATATTTCTATCAATACATATTTTTGGCTCTTTTTATATTTGACAAATGAAACAAATAAATTTCATTAAATTTCAGAAATATAAAGACAAAGTTATAGAAAAATATAGAAAGAAAAAGTTAAATACATTAATTTATTATTCTATTATATATTATTTTATTTTATATGTATATAACATGTTTCTTACGTAAATATAATTATGGCAATAAATTATTAAATAATAAATAATATAAGAAAATTAGTAAAACTTTTTCTTATCATTTTAATGTAAAATTTAATTATAATAGAAACCTTTTCGTTCTTGTAATTTTTCAAGAATAATTATATTTTACAAATTTAAATTATATTTAGTAAATATAATCTTTTTATAGAAATTGATTATTTTGCTCCTTGTTTATAAAAATATTAAAATTATCGATAAATATATGACGAAAATATTTTATATTTTACATCAAATCATATCAGAAAACATCTTTTAAAATGTGTCATTTTTCAATTACACAAAATATGTTTTAAAAATAGAATTAGATCTTTGATATTACACATATTAATACGTGAAAACATATTAATAAACAAAAACTAAAATATGTCATATAAAATAAATATATACAGGGTGTCCCATTTTAACTTGGACAGTAAAATATCTCAAAAACTAAGCCCAGCAAACAAAAATGTTTCAGACAAAAGTTGTATGGTTTCGAGGGGGACATAAGATGGTACCATTGGTTTGACCTTGAAGTTATTTGAAGGTCACATGAAGGTCACCTTCAATTTCTTAAATGGAACCTACCATTTGTCATTGCATATTCTTGTAGCTTATCTCAAGAGCTTTCCAAAACACTATAATTAAGTACCTTTTCGTTAAGTACTTTTTGAGTTATGAGGCTTGAAATAATTTCTCAATTTTACGTAAACCGTAAAATATCTTGTAAAATATTCATTTTTCGATTATCTTACCTTAATTCTTTTACGTACAAAATAATGAGAGGAATCAATTGGTGTAAAGAAAACACAGTTATTTTGAAGAAAAAATATGTAATTGTTAATTGCAAATTGCATTTCTTTTTAAAAAACAACCATGTTTTTTCTTTATGAATATTTTACTAGATATTTTACGGTTTATGTAAAATTAAGAAATTATTTCTAGCCTCATAACTCAAAAAGTACTTAACGAAAAGGTACTTAATTATAGTGTTTTGGAAAGCTCTCGAGATAAGATACAAGAATGTGTAAAAATATGTAGTGTTCCATTTAAAAAAATTGAAGTGACCTTCACGTGACCTTCAAATGACTCTTCAACGTCAAACCAATGGTAAGGGTTACCATCTTATGGTACACCCCCCTCGAAACCATACAACTTTTGTCTGAAACATTTTTGTTTGCCGGGCTTAGTTTTTGAGATATTTTACTGTCCAAGTTAAAATGGAACACCCTGTATATAATATTTTATATATAATTTCAACTTTTAAAATATTAAAATACTGTAATCTAATTTACTCTTTTTAGTATTAAAATACTTGCTTTTCATTCATTTCCTTTTGTTCATAATGCTGATAGTGCTCTATGTATATTATGTACATATTACTTTATATCACAATGAAAATTTCATTAAGCGAATTAATTCATTCAATTCAAATATTAAGGAAATAATAATGTATAATTAATAATATATAAATAACTTCAAAAAATTATTTGTTAAAAAGATACAAATAGTCGCCAAGTATATACACCAATGAAAAACTGTTACATGTATTTACAAAATAGTATTATTTTGTATAATCTACAAAACAATTATCTCAATTTGTATAAAATTTAATTAATATTATGTAAGATATCAACTACAAAAATAATGATATTAAAAAATTGCGCTAATTGAAAATAAAAACTTATTAGAATATTTTGAAAACGATTTCACAGATAAAATAGTTTTAAAAAATGGTTGTTTTCGTAAAAATAATAATATTAAAAAGTTGTTCAAACTAAATGAAAATTTATGCTCTAAAATTTATTTCTTTTTCCAATTGTAAAAAAATATATCTAATAAGAAAATTGCAATATATATTATAAAAAATAATTGAAAAAATGTAAATAATGTATACATTCCAATAATAATATACTAGAGATGCAACGAATAGTATATTTGACCGAATACCGAATACTGAATATTATACAAGATCATGTGCCGAATAACCGAATATTCGGCGAATATTAGGCAAAATAATGGAGTGAGCGCGCGGTACTCCAGACCGCGCATCTCCGTGTACATACGCATGTTGTGACAAATTCATTCGCTTATTGTTAGTTTAGCTTAGACCGCGCGACGTAAAAGGTGTTGGTTCTTATAATTAGTTTAGTTGGTTCTTATTAAGTAGTTTTTATTATTTTCATTATTTAGTTTTTATTATTTTCATTTATTTTTGTGAAATATACATGATGGCTCCTATAAATAAGAAGAAATCGCCTATGTGGACATATTTTATCGAATGCGAAAATTCAAAAATAGTAGAATGTAAATTATGCCTTACGAAGATTTCACGTGGAGGAGAAGGAAGGCAAGCTACTACGTCAGGAATGATAAACCACATAAAAAATAAACACGAAGATGAGTTTCGTCCGCTGAAGATTGGTTCACTTCCCAAGGAACAGACTGTTGCCTCATCTTCTAATCAAGATATATCATCCTTGTGTCAAACACGAAAAAAAGACCTAAAGCAAATGAATCTTCTTGAATACAAAGAAACACTTAAACAGTGGGATATAAACGACATAAGGGCTAAGAAATATCACTATTTAATTGGTGAAATGTTAGCTGTTGATAATGAATCGATTTCTATGGTTGAAAGACTTGGTTTCACGAGGCTTATAAAGAAGACTTTACCACAGTACAAAATACCAAGTCGACTCTATTTTACAGATAAAATAATACCAGATATTTACAATAAGACGGTGGCCAAAATAAAAAAATACTAGCTGAAACTAATGCCATTTCTGTTACGACTGATATGTGGACTTACATGCATAACAGTGCCAGTTTTCTGAGCTTCACGGCGCATTGGCTAAGTTGCCAGTTTGAATTAAAACATGCAATTTTAAACATAAAACACTTCGAGGGTCAGCACACTGGCCAGAACATCTCATCAGCTCTTCTAGAAATACCCAACTTTTGGGAAATCGATCTATCAAAAATACATGTTGTTGTACATGACAATGGACGCAATATGATAAAAGGCGTGAAGGACACCGGATTTAGATCTGTATGCTGTT
The DNA here is from genome assembly GCA_023638675.1 of Camponotus pennsylvanicus. Lineage (NCBI taxonomy): Eukaryota > Metazoa > Arthropoda > Insecta > Hymenoptera > Formicidae > Camponotus > Camponotus pennsylvanicus. Next base: position 372,317 of record JALHBL010000523.1, on the reverse strand, counting down.
TCATACATACGATCCAATTAATTATCATCGATTCTTTAAAAATTCAACCGGAGGTCACCGAAATGATTTCTGTCGGACGAAGAATCGTAACTCATTTTAATCATTCTGGTATAGCACAAGAACAGCTGCACAAAATTCAAGGAGAATTGAACCTTCCAGAGCACAAATTAATGCAAGACGTTAGTACACGCTGGAATTCCACCTTTTATATGTTGTCACGGCTATTGGAACAGAAACGCTCTATTTCTCTGTATCTCACAGATTCTAATGTATCAAATTTGTCTGCTGAACAATAGGAACTTTTAGACCAGCTTTTAAAATTACTGCAACCATTTGAAGAGATAACAAAAATAACAAGTTCTGGATATTCATGCATTTCTGAAGTCATACCGCACATTGCTACACTCATGCGTTATTGTAACAAAGAAGAAACTGTTAAGTTTACACTAAAATTACATAATGTAAGACTTTCTGCAACAAGGATTAAACAACCGCTTCGCCTATTTAAAAGATGACAAGATTTTTTTGCTGGCAACCATACTGGACCCAAGATTTAAAATGAATTTCTTTTTCGATCATCTTCAAATGGAAAAAGCACGTCAGTATCTTCTACTAGAAGGTTTAAAAACAGGTTTCGATGGAAGCAGTGATGAAAGCACGCATTCTTCCCCTATCAAGAAAAGAAGACCTGAAGGAAATCCTGACACTCATTCAAGTTTCTGGAAATGTTACGATGAAGTGGCGGCAGAACAAAAAAGTTTTGATAATATTGGTACTACAAGTTTAATTTCAACAGAACTCGATGCGTATTTGAAAATTGGACGTATATCACGATGTGACAATCCCTACACATGGTGGGCAGCAAATAGAAATCTATTCCCACATTATTTAGCAAACCTTGCTGCGATTTATCTCTCTGCTCCTGGGAGCAGTGTTTATTCAGAACGACTTTTCTCAGAAGCAGATAATATATATGAAGAAAAAAAGAACAGACTACTTCCTTCCAATGCAGAAAAACTGATTTTTTTGCATCACAACTTGCCGCTCCTTAATTTTAAATATGATTAATTTTAAAACTATAAGTGTGTATTAAATAAATACATTTTATATAACAATAGATGTGTTTAATTTTATTTCATTAGATATATAAATTAAATTAATTAATTAGATACTTGAGGATTATTAAAACTATGCATCTGCGGCTGACAATGAAATAGCAACAGTCTACAAAAAAAGCTATTATTTCCTTCCAGTTTTACATTTAAAACTATTCGGTATTTGGCCGAATAATAGACTAAACATTCGGTGTTCGGCCGAATAGTAAAAATGTTGCCGAATAGACAGAATACCGAATAGTTGCCTAATATTCGTTGCATCTCTATAATATTGTTACATCCCTGATGTTCGTGATCGTCAAATCGGCATCGCAAACGATGAACATCTGGTTGTCAAGGATTGTTTATAGGTGAAGAAGCTGAGTCGGAAAATAGCTGTCAAGCTTTCCGGACGCGTTTTACATACGAGCCGATCCGTTGTGTTATTATCCCGTTATTGACTGTGTTCTGTGTTGTTGTGTTGCTTATTAAAGTTCCCTTGTTATCTTTAAAAGTGTTTATTCATTTGACGCGGTCCGCGACGGCCGATTCCCTTAGTGCCCGTCTTCGATATATGTATATCGAAGTCTTCGCCCCGGGCATAACAATATACATATACAAAAAATTAAAAGAATTTAATTAAAAAATTTTATTAAGGATGCATAATACAAAACACAAAATTAAAAAATTAATTAATTAATTAGATTAATACAAAAAATTTATATAAAAATTAAAAATGAATACTAAAAAAAAATTTCAATTAAAAAATCTTACAATTAGTGCCGTTAATAACATATTTAATAACATACTAAAATTAAGATATCTTTTAATATATTTACATTGCAGTTTTTAATGTAATCAAATTAAAAGTATAGTTCTAAATTAAATTCAGAAAAGGTAATTTTTATAACATAAAGAATTTTTAAGGATAATATTTTTGAAAATATTATTTTTGATAACGATTAATTTTTATTCCCGACTGCTGCCCCAATCTACGGTTGGCAAAAGACGAAGGGAGTACACATTTCATCGAGCTCGTTTCACCGAATCGGTTCTTACCGCTTTTCTCGATAACAATAACATAGTTCGGTGTCATCTTTTGCACATCAGTTTTTTATTAACCAAGGATGGTTTAGAACATATAATTACACAGGTCTACAAGGTTTTGTTGTTGGGCAGCTGGGGGTCATTTCCGAAGTAATTTTCTGCGTAGAATCCGAATCCGAGGTCAGAATTGGCCCATCACGTCAGGATTTTGAGATATTTGAGGTTATATATTCGAAAAATGGCTTTTTGGGCTACTTTTGAGGTTATGTACAGGACGCACAAAATTTTTTAGCTCTTTTCTTCTAATTGCATCATTTAGTACTACTTTTTCCCTTCAAAATGAGCTGTCGAATGGTCATCTACGATTTTTCCTTGCAAAGTTACGGCCATTTTAAGATGACATGATGAATTCCAAACCCTGCGCCGTTATAGCCCAACAACCTCATGAGCATTCACATTAAACCTGTAAACTTTGAACTATAAACCCGAAAACCTGGACTGAAAACTGTATATATGGGTTTTTGGGGTCGCTGATTACGAATATGATCTCAGATCGACCCCAAACCTATTATATAACTAAATCCACAACTATATAGTTATATAATAGGTTATATAATAGGTTATATATAAGTTATATAATAGGTTTGGAGTCGATCTGAGATCAGATTCGTAATCAGCGACCCCAAAAACCCATATATACAGTTTTCAGTCCAGGTTTTCGGATTTATAGTTCAAAGTTTACAGGTTTAATGTGAATGCTCATGAGGTTGTTGGGCTATAACGGCGCAGGGTTTGGAATTTATCATGTCATCTTAAAATGGCCGTAACTTTGCAAGGAAAAATCGTAGATGACCAATCGACAGCTCATTTTGAAGGGAAAAAGTAGTACTAAATGATGCAATTAGAAGAAAAGAGCTAAAAAATTTTGTGCGTCCTGCATATATCCTCAAAAGTAGCCCAAAAAGCCATTTTTCGAGTATATAACCTCAAATATCTCAAAATCCTGACGTGATGGGTCAATTCTGACCTCGGATTCGGATTCTACGCAGAAAATTACTTCGGAAATGACCCCCAGCTGCCCAACAACAATCATGACCCCATTTTTTGTAGACCTGTGTTATCATTCTTTATTCTATTATTATAAACAGCTATTAAAAAAGTTATACTTGTTAAAAAGAAGTATACTTGGCACGCTTTTTATTTTACATTTATATCCTTTTTTAGACAGATACTTTTAATCAGTTAACTCAAATAATTATGGTGATGACATTTTCATAAAAAAACGTAGAATTATAAGTAATTTCTTTCTACGTCTTATCTTTATTTTCATACATTTCTAAAAATTTTTCAGTGCAGCTTATATTATCAGCAAGATATAATCAAACACAGACAAACTTTTCTTACCAATTATGACTGAAGTTTCAGAAATAAAAACTTTGTCTAGAAAGAATAATCTTGTACTACGTAAGCCAATCAGAGGTAATATATAATAATAATTTAAAATTATTAATTCTTTGAGGACTGCATTCATTAATTATACAGGGTGTCCCTGAATGGTCTGTACAAACTTTGTGAATAAGTTCCAGGGACCTAAACAAGCAGAAAATGTCCCATAAACATGGGGTAGGAAACGCTTGCTTCTGGAGTTACGACGGTTCGAAGTTTTCCTGTAATAGCTGGAGAAATTATCACGTCAAATCGCATAGGTGTTACAAAACTGTGTTTATTTATTTCCTCGGTTTTGCCACGGACATAACAGGACAGTACACTTGCTATAGCAAATGCTCGAAATGGCCTCGGTTAGATTCCAAGGAAGCCTGCGCACGTCGCCGCATTGTCTGGCGAACGGAGGCCAAGCGTTTTCGACCCCATGTTTATGGGACATTTTCTGCTTGTTTAGGTCCCCGGAACTTATTCACAAAGTTTGTACAGACCATTCAGGGACACCCTGTATAATTTTACAAAAAATTATTTAATTAAAAATCGCTCGTAATTTATTCAACAATAATAAGTTATTGACTAGATAAAAAAAGAGTAAGGTAAAGTGAAACAGAAAAAATTAAAAAGAAAATGGCATAAGAGCCAACGCGCGGTAGTTGGAGCGCAGAGAAGCAACAATACTTCTTTCTTTTTTCAATATTAGTTTATTAAAAAAACACATTATAATAACAAAAAGCGAACGCTTCGGATGATTTTTTGATCCTTCTTCAGCGCGATGTTAACAATATATATTACAGATAGTGACGCGTTACATTAAACGAATTTGTTCTCGACGCGTAGGTGAGGAACGCTAAATTGCATCCCGCGGAGGTCTAGTAAGCGCTGTGCTTCCAACAGTCAATTAAATATACTATAGTTATGCTATGCGACGTCACAGCAGATCTAACAAATCGAGTAAAAATAATAAAATAAATACCGAAATATATTACACGTGGATGAGCTTTTTTGCTTAAATTAATAGTTAGAAGCATGGCTCACCAGATTCCGCGCTTTTTACAATTAATAATATAGTATGCCGCTGTGCGCCTCATGTCGATTCGAAATTCGACGACGAACTGTATAAATATGTCCTCGGTTGTCATGACGTAAACATGGACTCAACCAAGGACATGCGCAGTTAACTCAACGATAACAAACATACCGACGCATGAACGAACGCCTCATATTTTCGATAAATTATCGATTATCGTCGAAAATGTATGATGCAAGCCCTCTGTATCACTCTGCAAGTTCAAGCTATTTTTTTGGCGCTTGATAAACAGCATTTCAGAGACAAGCCTTTTGCCCAACGAGGGCTCCTTGTCCAAAATCTCAGATTCTTCCTAATTAAAATCATGACTGAATTCTAGTTTGTGATTAGTTATAACCGAAGGTTGTGACGTATTTCGTCGGATGTGATTTCGGTGTTCAGAAATTCGTTTTTTTAACTGTCTGCTAGTTTGGTCGACATATGACGCATCGCAATCATTGCACGAAACTTTATACACTACATTGTTACACGAATCTTTTAAATGGTAAATCCTTGCCAACCCCGCAAGTGAATAGTGATCGGACATTGCTCAGAAGTTTAGTGCAAGACTAATCAGTTCGGCTAAATATACGAATTGTTACTAATCGTGTGCTCCCTCGTTCTCACGTGCTCTCTCATTCGCTCTTGTTCTCGCGCGTTCTCACTCGCTCTTATAGTGCGCTCTCACTCGCACCCGTTATACATTGTATTCTTCCGCATTCGCCGAACAAGCTCTCGCCGTTAATTCGTCATTAACGCGTTCTTATTGTAGTGCTATCGCATCTAGTGCTAGCATACTCGCTCGTGTCGTCGAGTTGCTCTTGTCGTAAGCGCTATCACTCGTTCGTGTCGTTAGCGTTCTTGTTCGTTTAGTTGTACACGCCTGGCGATCAACTGAGACTCCTTCCCGCGGCAACATTTATACAATTTGTCTAATCGGCATTGTGAGGCATCAAGTTGCCGAGAAACTGTGTACAAAGTTGTGAATTCTTTGTGAACATTGACTAACGCGCGTGAGAAAGTAGAATGCAGTATTATAAATTGAACAGAAAAGTCTCATACCGTTTTATGATTTTCGCAATAATAATAGAAATATTAAATATTAAAATCGGACGAACGTGAGAGGTGTTCAGCCGTTCAAGCTATAGGACGGTCCAGTGTTTGACACTATTACCAAAAAATAAATGTCTTTGTGATTGATCACGCGTCTTATTCGTTTTCCGTCCAATCCACTGTATCCTTATCGAGATAGTTCCAGCCACGGGAACTTTCTCGCATAATCCCGCACAGTAATAATAATTTTAGATGGAGATATCGATGCTTTTCATTTTTTTAAATGGAACCATTCCATTTTTTATATAAAGTGATTCCTCACAGTATTCCACGTAAAAAGTTATAAAGGCAGATAATCAAAAATTGAATAATTTACGACATATTTTATAGTTTATATAAAATTACCAAGTCAAATATGCTTTTAAAGCATAGACTCTTCCGTGCAATTTTGGTTGCACAAATTTTACTCTAAACCTTATAGATTCCAAGATATTTAAGGTGGTAATAGTTATTATTCCATCGGAGCTGCTTCATCGCTCGAATTATAACACGACCCAGCGTGTCAGGCATTGTCTACCGCACCGCGCCAAGACTCGCTTCTCGCAGCAAAACATAAAAGTGACGATTGCAGTATAACCACGGGCAGTAACGTGTTGTCTCTCCCCTACCGTGCGCCGGCAGGCAATGCCTGACACACTGGACCGTCCTATAGCTCGAACGGCTGAACACTTCTCTCACGTTCGTTCGATTTTAATATTTAATATTTCTATTATTATTGCGAAAATCATAAAACGGTATGAGACTTTTCTGTTCAATTTACCGCATTCTACTTTCTCACGCGCGTTGGTAACAGTGCTCTGAGGCATCCTGTGTATATCTATATGCAAGGTGCCCGATAATACTGGCCTAACCTCTCGTATCCATGTAGAGTGGATTAAACTAAGTAAATCATTCAGCATTTTGTGATTTTCGCAATAATTAATGAAATTAATGAAATTAATTAAAAAAGATAGGCCAATCCATACGAGTATAAGCCCGTCGAGAGCTGTCCTACTGTAACCTGATACTAGGTGCGCGGCGAAGCGATGAATGGAGCGCTCTCCGAAACATGATAGCAGCCCACGGCGCTTCAGCATTACTTGTAACGGCACGTTTGGTGAGCGCTTTGCCCACTATTTCGTCGTGCGCCTAGGCCGTGCTATCAGGATACATTGGGCTTTTCTCGCCACGTACTTCTATTCATGATTGGCCGATCTTTTTAAATTAATATTTAATTAATTATTGCGAAAATTGCAAAATGGTAGAGAATTTCCCCACAAAGTTTAATCTTTTGCCTGTACACGAGAGGTTAGGCAATTACTACTCAATATCCTGTATACATACACACACACATACACATAATATATATATATATATATATATATAAAATAATAAATATGTAGCTTTAATAATAATAATAATAAATCTATACTACATAATTTCAGCTTTTAATTTGCTTTAATTGTACACATTATATTCGGGCCTTCGATACGGTCGATCCAAATAATTGACATTTATTTACCGATCAATTTATTATGCAGTCGGTAATCTCCCGCATGATAAAAAGATTGACACAAGCAATAAAACTCACCCTGTATATATATATATATATATATATATATATATATATATATATAACAGGGTGTCCCATTTTAAAGGACCCACTCAAATATCTCAGAAACACTGCGTTAAATCGAAAAATGTTTCAAACCCGCGCTCGCGATAGGCGAGCAGTAGCGCTGACGCAAGGAGGTGCCATCGCGCCGAATGTGAGGCCGGCCGATAGATGGCCACTAACGTGAACCTCTTCGCGTAAGAAGGGGCCACCAGCCACAGTGTAAGAGACCGGGCGAAGCGACAGAAAATCGAGTCTCAGCTCATTAGTCTACGAGTGCGTTCGCTCAACAAAGACAAGTAGTTGCAGAAACTCTTTTGGAATAATCGGAGTCTTCGACTCCGTAAAATTTTTGGCAACGAGGCTTACGCCTCTACGTCATTCGTCACCGGCGGAGTCGGATACCACGGCCAGCGTCAACGCCCCGATCACCCGGGCCGATACGACAGCCGTGGAGAGGAGGCGCAGAACCGGAGAGACGAGTCTCCTTCGAGCTTCTGCCGTGGATCCTGCGACCGATCACCTTGGAGCCTCCACGCTTCACCAGGCCTTCTCGTCAACTCCTGGAAACCTGGGACATCCGCATCCGACGATATACATCGCCGACGGGACCTTGGACGGTCCCCAAACCGCTGTCGCCACTGCCTCCTTCGCCACAGACTAGGACGACACAAGGGACGCAAACCTATCCCTTAAGCCGCGTCCACAGGGGAACGCAGGTAGGCAACACGACCATAAAGCAAGGCACCCAATCAGATTCCGACTGGGAAGCGAGCACCACTACGGCAGCTACGCAGACCGAGCTGACCGGAAGCCTCGTGGACGACAACAACAACAACAACTCCTGGGAGCCCATAAAATTTACTAAGACGACCCCACGAATTACCTACCGCGAACGCTCACACATAAACGGTCCTTGTCAGGACCATTGTAAATAGACTGTGAATAAAACTGTATATAGATCACACTCTCTCTTCAATTCAGCGGATCCTTCACCCGGCGAATCCACGAACACACTTGCGGCACTAGGGATATCATTCTCTCTTCACCCGGCGAATTTACGAACATACTCGGCGATAGAGCGACTACGCAGCGCGATATAATTACATTAATTATACGTTTATATGGTGCATTATTACGACCAGAGTTGGGAAGTAACGCGTTACTTGTAACGTCGTTACCGTTACCGTTACTTTTTTGCGGTAACGATCGTTACTTTTTTCTGTCTGTAACGGTAACGGTAACGTCGTTACATTTTTACAGTAACGGTAACGAATTTAACCGTTACTTTTATCGTTACTTTAATTTTGTAACCCTGATAGTATCCCCTTAGTAATTGAAAAATCTATTCTTATTACAAAACAGTTTGCAAATATTTTGGAAAATTATATACATTCATGTTTTTCTCTGTATTCATAAATCTAAAATTTCTAAAATACAATAAATGAAAAATTGAATATGAAGAACATCAATGATGGAATAATTTATAATTATTGAATATATAAAAGTAATAATTATATTTTAAAATCAACTATAATAAATACTATAAAATAATAATTATATTTTAAAATAAATTAATTTAATTTTTATATTATAAAAAGTAACGAATCGTTACTTTCTGGAAGTGTCACAACTGTCCGGAACCGATTTGATTCTCCTTCAAATATGTTGTTAAATACACAAATCTAAAAGACACGTATTTTTTATATGTGCGGATTTTGAATTTTAAGGGGTGAAACACCCCTTTGAAGAAAAACGGTATTTTTCTTTAGGATCGAATATCTGCTAAACTATAAGAGGTAAAGAAGAAAAACGTGCAACAAATTTTAATGGCTTGAAGAGTACTTTAAAGTTATATGAACAAAAATTTTTTATTTTTATTTTTATTTTTTTAAACCCCCCACTTAATTTTTTTTCTCAAAATTAAAATTTTTTACCTAATTTGAAGCTTATTTTTTTCCAAATTCAACCATGTGTAATAAAGTTATGTTACGGAATATCATTTTCGAAAATTAGTTATAAACGCTCCCGTATATACGCTCATCCGTGCCATGTGCGTAAGTAATTACCGTCGAACAATAAGATATAAAAAATGTTGATGTATAATTTTTATTTATGTTTTCTATGTATTTATAACTGCGTATTGTACATATTTAGATTAAAAAAAATATATTTGCATTTTATATTATTCACTCATTATACACATTACAATAATGATATTCGACAAAAAAATGTTTCAAGCATAATGACTTCTTGCACCAAGAACATCTTACTACTGCTATATTATTGCAACCTTCGATATGACATTTTGTTGAAGTTTCGTCAAAACTAAAGTATACTGGATTTTCAAATTCGTCTGATCTTTCATTCGTATAACCACTTTTAAATCACGAATATTTAAATAAGTTTTGATATCGTGGGGATGACAATTGATTATGTATCAAAGATTGTAATTTTATTATATTATTTCGTTCATGTAAATTTATATTACTTTCCAACAGTAAAACCGTATCTGAAAATCTTTTAGCAAAATTTTTCCAAATTCTGAATCCATAAACATCTAATGGTTGTATTTTTCCTGTAGTTCCTTCCGGTATTATCATAGTAGTAATATGTGTTCCTGGAGGTGTTAAATTCGAAATAGTATTGGGGCAATGTCCAGTCCATGAATCGATAAGAAGAACGCTATTAGGACGAATGTTTGCAAAATAAGCTTCTTCTAACCACATTCTAAAATGATCTGTAAAAAATATAAATGTTAATTTAATAGTTTTTTATGACTCTTATTAAATTGTTAAATGAAATAAGTTTGTTAAAGAAAGTAATTATAAAAGGGAAATACCTGATGTCATTTTACCAGATTTCGATGCTTTTACAATAACATTTTCTGGTTTAAATAAATTTTCTTCTACTCTTGGTCCAAATTTACCATTAGCCTTTATTTATTAATACAATAAATAAAGGTGAAAACAAATTGCCATTACAGGATATTATTGGTTGTATCGTATATAAATGGGTTGTTGATGATATGGATTGCACGACACGTTCTATTTTCTTTTCTCCCTGGTTAGACAATGATCTTCCAGAATGAATTTCCAATTGGAAACCACTTTGATCTGAATTGTAAATATTTTCAGATCCAAACTGTTCAATAAGAGGTTTTACTGTTTCCAGAAAATCATCAGCTGATTGTTGCAAATCAGCAGAATCTTCTAATGTTCTTCTAGTGACAAACTTAGTAACTTTTCTTGAAACAATTCGGTGAGACTTCTTGAATCTTGCTATCCAACTGTGAAATGCCTTAAATATAGGATTTAAATTTCCTATTTCTTCTTGAGCTTGCCCTAAAGCCCATCTTTTTAGATCAATATCATGAACCATGAATCCTGATTCAACAGCTGCAGTAAATTTATCATGTGTAAATTTGGAGAAGATAATTTTTCTATACGACTTCCACCTGATTGTATTTGTTCTTCCCATCGCCTTAACTGACGTTCAGATGAAACTCTTCTAAATTTACTTTGTACTACTTTTAGAGGACGATTCCTTTTTTTGTCATTACTGTTTTCATCAGTGTCCCGATGTCGCCAATACTCAATAGCTCGTCTTTTATAAGAACTATCAAAATTTGTATCATCATTTGAACAATGAGGATGAGAATTTAAATTATCTTCATTCCATGCTTCTTCGTCATCTTCAATTATTTCAAAACTATGTAATTTATAAGGTTCTTCATAATCGAGATATATTTCTTCCGTTACTTCCAACCCATTATAATGAAAAACACCATCCAGCAATATTTTTTTTATGTTTTCCTTTAATTCCACTTCTGCTTCAGTTACTGGCGTTTCTGTTAGATATATTGAATTTATTGATACCAATAAAAGTCTAACAACGTTAAGCGGATTGATAATCATATTCAAAGATGTTAAATTGTGCTTTCTATTGCAATAGAAAAACAGTTTACACAGATATTATTACAACGAAAAGACTACATTGACTGTGAGAATTATGCTGCTACATGAACAATTTATATTAACTTATCAGAAACACGTAAACACATAATCTTATGATTCATTTTAACGTAAGATATAAATTTGTTTATGCCAAATATTGCGACATGTATTTATTCGCAAAGATTCAATTGTAAAAATTATAACTTATCTGGAACACGTACATATAATCTTATCTGGAACACGTACATATAATCTTATCTTATTCATTTAACGTAAGATATAAAATTTGTTTATTGCAACATGTATTCGCAAGATTCAATTGTAAAATAATTTTATTATAGGTCGATAAATTTAGAAAAAAATTGTTTTTAATTTTTATAGAAGAAATTAAATATTAAAGAAATAATAAGAGAGGTGGGAGTATATTTAAAAAAATTCTTATTAATAATATTTAAAAATCTTTTTAAAAATCTAAATATACACAATAAGCAGTTATAAATACATAGAAAACATAAATAAAAATTATACATCAACATTTTTTATATCTTATTGTTCGACGGTAATTACTTACGCACATAGCACGGATGAGCGTATATACGGGAGCGTTTATAACTAATTTTCGAAAATGATATTTCGTAACATAACTTTATTACACATGGTTGAATTTGGAAAAAATAAGCTTTAAATTAGGTAAAAAAATTTTAATTTTGAAAAAAAAATTAAGTGTTGGGGGGGTTTAAAAAAATAAAAATAAAAAATTTTTGTTCATATAACTTTAAAGTACTCTTCAAGCCATTAAAATTTGTTGCACGTTTTTTTTTTACCTCTTATAGTTTAGCAGATATTCGATCCTAAAGAAGAATACCGTTTTTCTTCAAAGGGGTGTTTCACCCCTTAAAACTCAAAATCCGCACATATAAAAAAATACGTGTCTTTTAGATTTGTGTATTTAACAACATATTTAAAGGAGAATCAAATCGGTTCCGGACAGTTGTGACACTTCCCTTGTAAGAAGGATCTTTTCTGTGAACGTTTACTGTAATAATTAAAATTTATAGCTACAGTATTAGCCAAAATATATTTTAAAATCTTATTTGCTTTATTTGGCACATTATTCCCACCCAGACTAGACAAGTATGCCGACTGAAAGAAAATCACATTATCTACGTGCTATGGTATGGGTTATCACATGCTATTGCATATATATACCAAAGCTATATTATCATCATTATTTGCTTTCAAGTAAACATCAAATATTTGTTTTTCATGATTATAACAATAGAACATACATTTAAATACATGTAAAATAAATAAATACCCGTCTCCGTTTGTTTATAGGCGTTAAAATTTGATTGTTTTATTGGGGGTGGTCTGGGTAATTGTTTTTCTTGTTGTCCTTGTTGTTCATCTGACGAACATTCGATGTTCATCTGATATTCTTCTAACGAATTATATTTTCTTGTAGGTATTTTTTCCCGCTTCTTACATACACCTGTGTTTTCTTCTTCACTTTCCAAATTTGATATAACTTCTGACTGTTTCAGTTTCTCTCTTGTCTTTACAAGATCATCTGCAATTTAGAACAAATTTAGAACAAATAAATATATAAAGTAAATAAATAAATAAATATGGAAATCTTAACTTACCACTTTTGTAAAAAATACGCGAAATGCTGTACAGTGTCCATTTCTCAGTATCAACTGTCTCCCCTGTTCTCAAATTTATTTTGGTCTACATAAGGAGGCCAAAAAACTTTTTTTTTAAAGGTGTGAGCCATGTACTATTAACAGCAGCTACATCATCACCATTCTTTTCATCAAATTCTACAACAACATAAGCCAGTGCTCGGAATTAGTTGCCCTTTTCAAGCCGATTTCTGAGGCGACGCCTACGATTCCCCCACTACCGTCCGAGGCTCGACGGCCGAGCCGCCGATCGCGCGCGTAACGCTATGCTTCAGGAGCGTCCGCCAAGCCGTTTCGCCAAATCGTCATTAAAATTTTCTTTGGTAAATAATTTTTCTTTTTATAAATAATTAAATACCAAAATTTTTATTATTATAATATATTATATATGTACAATTTGTTATACATACATATTATACATACATGTATGTTATAATAATATATTTTAAACTTTAAAATCGGCTCAGAAATCGGCTTGAAAAGGGCAACTAATTCCGAGCACTGACATAAGCCATACTTATTTTTTAATTATTTCGCCTGCAAAGACAAAGTATAGAGTATATGTATATTTATGTACTACAAGGTATTTATATATATTACAAGTAGAGCGATATTTCAATACTGACCTGTACGCTTTAATATCTATCAAATTTATAAAAATGTTAGTGACAAATATTTACATCAGTGATACTAACAAATATAGAAATTCCTACAGGTATTGTAAGTTAAGCTTCAGTATCACAATTTGCACATGCATTAATTAATACACATGTCTATATCGTATTGAAAGCTACTCTTAGAGCACCAATATAAATAATATCACAATAATAAAATCCTGTAATTTAGAACAAATTTGTTTCTTTGTTGCTAATGTATTATTTTTTCTCCATTTTATGTACCAAGAGGTACACCAGATACACTAAAAACTTTAGCTGGCACCAGAATCACATTACTTATTGCACACGTTATTTCTCATTTTCCCGCTATTATCACAATATATGTATACTGTACTAATGCACTGTTATACAACAACTCATGTCGTCTTATCCAATCTAGAGCCCAGAAACGCGCATGCACTTCGCGTTTACGCCACTCAATTCAAATGTATCCTGAGCGGCATCAATGAAATTCTCCAAAAGTTTATCTTTTTCCTTCCAATGTGGAGAAAAAAGATAAATTCTGAACTAATGCGGCCAGTTCAGCCAAAAAGAACAGAGCTGTTAGCTATGTCCAAGTGATTGTTTGTTACGGCAGACGCGAGGTAGGATAGGAATCCATCAATGCTGCTAGATATGAAACTTCCATATGCTTCGATGAATTCGCAAACACAACAATTAAAAAGAAATATAATGAAAAAAATCTGTTTTAGTTAAAAAAAGGTTAAAAAACGAAAATATTTTGATGAAAATATAAATCATAATATATTAAATTTGGCCTCAGAAAGACGTCTAATTCACGTCTTTTTCATAACGTCATAATTTCGTCCATAATAGAACGTCAAATACACGTTGTATAAAAGACATATGACATCTTGGGCGAAATATGACCTTAAATTGATGTCAATAAGATCATGTGTGCTACCTGGGATGCTTTAAGAGACAAAATCATATGCGTGCATATGTGTGATATGTATACAGGGTAGGGCAAAAGTTCCGGAACGGGTAAATATCTCAGAAAATATTAATTTTTTTAAAAAATGGTTTGGATAGAAAAAATGGTTTAAAAAAATCTATTAGCTGATAGTATTTATTTGACCTTGGGATGACCTTGAAAAGCGCGGTCAGTGTTTCTCTGGAAGCCTGCCCCGGCCCTATCTTAGGGTCCATCCGCCACTGTTTGGTACAGTGGGGATTTTAGTATATACTAGAGGGATCTTGGGGGATGTGGTCACTCTATGGCGTTGTGCTCGTCGGTGCCGTTTCATACGGAAGGCCAGTCGGAAGCCAGCATGCACGCGAATACCTCCACCGGCACTTATTTGGTCAGCGAGCGACCTTTCAGGGATTCTCCGTGGCAATCGGCATTGCATCCATCGAGCAAGATACCAACATCGCTCTGGAGTCGCATATCACTGTGTTAAAAAGCAGCATTAGGTGTGGGGTCTGGATAGCTCAGTGGTCTAGAGCAGTTGCCCGGAAAGCGAAAGACTCGGGTTCGATTCCCGATCCAGCCACTTGCGCCTCACATATTTTTCTAGTCTGCGAATATTGTTTTCTAGCAATTATTCGTTAGGCTGAAAAATGTGTGAATGCTCTCTCCACAGGATATGCGTCAATGCCGTTGCCACGGATGGATTCTGTCGCTCGTTGATCAAATGGGCGTAAAGACACGTCCGACCTCCTTCCACATACATCCCTATCTTTCTCTGGTCAAGGTCACCATAAAAATCTTAAACGGCAACCCCTATTTTTTATTACATATTCTTATAGCTGAGGTCGAGAGCTTTCCAGAACACTATAATTAAGTTAGTTTTCATTAAGTACTTTTCGAGTTATGAGGCTTGAAATCATTTCTTAATTTTACATAAACCGTAAAATATCTTGTAAAATATTCATTTTTCGATTACTTTACCTTAATACTTTTATGTACAAAATAATGAGAGGAATCAATTGGTGTAAAGAAAACACATAGTTGTTTCAAAGAAAAAATATGTAATTGTTGATTGCAAATTACATATACATATTTTCTTAAAAATAACTATGTGTTTTCTTTACACCAATTGATTCCTCTCATTATTTTGTATATAAAAGTATTAAGATAAGATAATCGAAAAATGAATATTTTACAAGATATTTTATGGTTTATGTAAAATTAAGAAATGATTTCAAGCCTCATAACTCGAAAAGTACTTAATGAAAACTAACTTAATTATAGTGTTCTGGAAAGCTCTCGACCTCAGCTATAAGAATATGTAATAAAAAATAGGGGTTGCCGTTTAAGATTTTTATGGTAACCTTGACCGCGCTTTTCAAGGTCATCCCAAGGTCAAATAAATACTATCAGCTAATAGATTTTTTTAAGCCATTTTTTTCTATCCGAACTATTTTCTCAAAAAATTAATATTTTCTGAGATATTTAGCCGAAACTTTTGCCCTACCCTGTATATTATACGAAATTACTCGGGAAAATCTCCCCTATAACATATTTAAAAATAAAGCAAATCGGTGAACAAATAAAGTAGAATCTTTATGTCAATATTTCTCACATTTATTTGTTAATAACTTTTGAATAAAGAACGACCGCCGGCTAAAACCTTTAGAATGTTAATCAGGGATAACATCTTCACAACATACGTCAATAACACATTTGTGCGAAGGTGGGCCCTTTTTATGCATAATTACCATGTTTGTTCTTAAATAATTGTTTGAAGGTCATGTAAAAGGGTCATCTTTAATTTTTTTAATAAATGCTTATTTTTCATTGCATATTCTTATAGTCTATCTCGAGAATTTCCCATTAGGTTTTTCCATTAGGTTTTCGAGTTATGATAATTGAAATAATTTTTTATTTTTATATAAATTATATCTCGTAAAAAATATTTATTTTTTAATTATCTTACCTCAATATTTTTATACACAAAATAATGAGAGAAATCAATTGTTGTAAAAAATAAAACAGTTGTTTTTAAGAAAAAATATGTAACTATTAATTGCAAATTACACATTTTCTTCTTTAAGAACAATTATATATTTTCTGTACAGTTGATCCCTCTTATTTTGTGCATAAAAGTATTGAGGTAAGATCATCGAAAAATGAATATTGTTCAGATATTTTCATGATGTAGCGCGTTAGGTATGCGAACGTCCTTCACATGATCGCGGCAATCGTTGGTATGAGGCCAGCGCGCCCTTTCAAACGTATCTTATTCCACGTCGCCTCAAGTACGTAGCGCGAAATAATTGCGACACATATGATCTAAGGATCATAAGCCAATCAAAGAATTGTCCTGCTTGTCGATGACTGATTAGCTTCGATAATCGAATGTTCGCGACCCGTATCGCATCCGCGAAAATCTGAAGCCTCACTGGCTCCGACAACCAGAGACCATTGAGACGAGCATTCAATCACACGTGTCTGCGACATATTTACTTCAGTCTTCCGACATATTTACTTCATTAACGAAAGATCGACCGCTAATTCTTGTTAATTACTGTATTCCGCAAAAGCGGAATCGTGTGTAAAGTGCAGGCGTCGTGTATTTAATAATAACGCAACGGCCGATCGATAGAGCCGGCATCGAGCCATCCATTACAATCGATTGAACATTCTCGATCCGCGTTACTCGTACACAGAGTGGTAATCCTTGCGAACCGTAAAAATGAATCGTGACCGGAAACTGTTCGGAACTTTAGTGCCAGACTAATCAACTCGGCTAAATACACGAATTATTACTAATCGTATGTTCTCTCGTTCTTGCGCGCTCTCTCTCGTCCTTGTGGTGCGCGTTCACTTGCACCCGCTATACGCTGTATTTTCTTGCATTTGTCGAGTGAGCTCTCGCCGTTAACTTTATAATTAATGCGTTCTTATTGTAATGTTTTCGCTTCTATCATTAGCATTCTCGCTCGATCGTGTCGTTAAACTGCTCTTGTTGTAAGCGTTATCACTTGATCATGTCATTAGCACTCTCGCTCGTTCTTGTTGTGCGCGCCTGGCAATTAACTGATTGACGGATATTCGCTCCCGCGGCAGCATTTGTTTAATATTGTATTTGTGAAGCATCTTTGCTTGCCAAGAGACTGTGCATCAAATTGTGAACTCTTTCACGAACATTGACTGATCTATTGTCTTGACATTATTACTATTGAATAAATGTTTTGTGTGAACGATCACGCGGACACATCCATTCCCCGTCCGACTATATCCCTATCGAGATAGTTCCAATTACAGGAACTTTCACAAAAACGTGTACAAATATTTTATAGTTTATGTATAAAATTAAGAAATTGCTTTAAGTCTTATAATTCAAAAAGCATTTAATGGAAAAATACTTTATTATAATGTTTTGAATTTTTCAAGATAAGCCACAAGAATATATAATCAAAAATAGAGAATTTTAAAAACCATCTTATGTCCTCCTTAAAGTAATAAAACTTTTATAATAAATGTCTTTTCCGCATCTTCCATATTTTTTGGGTTAAATGAAACATCCTGTATATACAGGGTGTCAGGCGCATATGTATCCAAAAAAAGCATAAGTACATCTCGTTAAACTGAACTAAAAAATCTTTTATCATTTTGCAAAAACTACATAAAATTTCTAGATATTAACTATAAAAGATCGGCGAATGCGCGTGGCTAGAAGCGCGCGGCGGCAAAGGCGATCTGACTGTAACATAATGGCGGCGCACGACAAAGCAGTGATTGGGGAGGGGAGGAGCCTTCGCCGGGCGCCAGCACACTCGCTCCTCCCTTATGGTTTTTTTTTATACATATACGTCTGACACCCTGTATAATTATACAGGATTTACCAAAAGTGTGGAAACCCCTTAATATTTCGAAAAATACGCATTTTTAAAAAAAATGTTTCATACAAAAGTTATAGGGTTTTATATGGCGCATTACACAGCAACATTATTATGACCTCGAATAGCGTTGTCAAGGTTATGTGAAGGTCACCTCCAACTTTTTAAATGGGACACCCTATATGCTTTTGCATATTCTTGTAGCTTATCTCGAGAGCTTCCCAAAACACTATAATTAAGTTAATTCTCATTAAGTACTTTCCGAGTTATGAGGCTTGAGATCATTTCTTAATTTTACATAAACCATAAAATATCTAGTAAAATATTCATTTTTCGATTATCTTACCTTAATACTTTTATGTACAAAATAATGAGAGGAATCAATTGGTGTAAAGAAAAAACATAGTTGTTTCTAAGAAAAAATATGTAATTTGCAATTAACAATTACACATAGTTCTTAGAAAAAACATAGTTGTTTCTAAGAAAAAATATGTAATTTGCAATTAACAATTTTTTTTTAAAAACAACTATGTTTTTTCTTTACATCAACTAATTCCTCTCATTATTTTGTACATAAAAGTATTAAGGTAAGATAATCGAAAAATGAATATTTTACTAGATATTTTATGGTTTATGTAAAATTAAGAAATGATTTCAAGCCTCATAACTCGGAAAGTACTTAATGAGAACTAACTTAATTATAGTGTTTTGGAAAGCTCTCGAGATAAGCTACAAGAATATGCAAAAGCATATAGGGTGTCCCATTTAAAAAGTTGGAGGTGACCTTCACATAACCTTGACAACGCTATTCGAGGTCATAATAATGTTGCTGTGTAATGCGCCATATAAAACCCTATAACTTTTGTATGAAACATTTTTTTTAAAAATGCGTATTTTTCGAAATATTAAGGGGTTTCCACACTTTTGGTAAACTCTGTATAATTAAACGTCTGCATAGCTATAATTATGACTATATAAAAATTTATATATTTGACTGTGCAGTCACTGCGTAGTCATATAATTATGTGCAGGAAAAGATTATTTACATATGTAATTATTGTTACGTCCAGACCCTGGAATGGAAGGACGCAACTTACTTACCCCGTGACACACTTAATTCGAGCGTGTGTATGGATCGGGTCGAACGAATGTGAAGGGCCTGACACAGGTCAGCGACCGAAGGTCTCTTTAACGTTGCGTTTTTAAGCCTATTCGCTCGATGGTCCCTTTTCGATAAAGGAATTTAATCCTTGTTACGCGGGATGGGACTTAGTGCGATCTCAAGATTTAGGGAAGAGAACGGGTTAAATAAATTATACGGGTTAATTAAATTATATATTAAATTAAAAATACAATATAATATTTATAGATAAAGAAAAAATTAAAAAATACATATTAGCGCTTATAACTATGTGTGAGTGGGTATCTGTGTGTAAGTATATATTCTCGCGGGTGTTACAATCGTTCGGAGGTCATCAATTAGAATATACGGGGGGGAATTTACGTTAAAAATTAGGTTCTGACTGGTTGTTAGAATATATATATTTAATAAAATATAAGAAATAGGACAAAAAATAAAGAAATGAATGTGTAATAAAAGTATGAATAACGCTTACTCATTAAAGGAAGTATAGAATTCGTCGCTTGCGCATATGTGTTATAGTTAGAATTAAAATTTTCTAAATTCGCTAAAACACAGGTCTAAATTAAAAAATACAATAATAAAATTAAGATAAGAGATTCGCCAAGTCTAAGTTCAAAAATTATTCATCTATTTCAACGGTTTCTCCCAAAAGTAGTGATAATACAAAGGAAAATAATATAAAGAGAAAAGAAAATAATAATAATATAAAGATGGGAAATTAAAAGAAAGTGAAAGGGAGTAAAGAAAAAGTAGAAATGAAGAGTTAAATATATATATATATAAAGGAGGACTGAGACGAGATATAAAGATAGAAAACAATACAAATTCTCGCTAAATAAATTAGAAAAGGCAACTAAAGGGAAATAATTATTAAGGAGTAATCGCGAACCACCTTTCGGAGATTCTAGGCGAACGAAGGATTATTCGTAAACCCCCTTTCGGAGATTCAAGGTGAATTAGGAAGAACAAGGAATGAGACTGGAGGAGGGGTGAGACAAGGATTGATTGATTGATAGTAATTAGTATAAAAATTTAATGGTTATTAAATTAATAATTTATTTAGAATTATTTGTCAGACATAGATTTTAAATTGTGGGATAGTAAGATATGGGAAAGAGAGAAAATAAAAATTATTCAATTTTACTCACTACTCGTTGGCATCACAAAAATGAGTGCGTTGATAAAATTGCAATGGCTGAGGTCGGAGCTTTATAACATGAAGAGCTGGGTAATGGAGATGTTCACCAGAAAATTCACACGATGCACAATTAAATGTTAACAAAATCATTTTCACTGTGATATAAAACAGATTAATAATTCAATTGCATAACGCAAAAAAGGATCCTCGAGGCTATATAATTTGAATCAAATTAAGATTGCATTCTCAAAAATGTAATATGATCGAATCTCGACTGTGATTGAAGGAACGAATAAATTGTGTAAGGAACTGTGAACTGATCTGCACTGCGAATCGGAAAAATTAGCGTACTGAACTGTCAACTGGAGTGCGCGTCGCGCCTTGCGCTTGCATTTTTTAAAGTTATTGCTCCTCCTCCTTACTGGATGGTAGGAATCTTTTTAAACAAATGAAAAAAAAATTCAATTACTCCCTTCTTAAGGACAAGGAGGCTGATTTTTGGGAGAAGAGGCGTTTCTTAAGATTTTAATTGGTTAAGCCCTTTGGCTCGAGACTTAGCTCCATCCAGTAGAGAGTGGGAGTAAGTTGATTAATTTATCGTTCTTGATGATTTAATGATTCGGAGAACGCTTGAAAGTGGCCTGTCGAACAAGCGCACATGCACTCAATTTCAAGAATATTGTCGTATGTTTAGATTTTGATAATCTTCCTGAGAACCAGATCTTTGTTTTAAAATTCTTTAGATAGAGCGACTTCGAACATAAAGCCGTACCAATAGATACGAGGCGGTTGAAATCTCTTATAACAACTTTTCGTCTCATAATTCACGAATTTATTTAGAGTTTCGTTAACGCTATCTCGACTGGCCATTCTCAGTATTAGATTTGTTTGGTTCAAATGTCGGTTATATGCGCGGGTTAAGTTGCGTTCTTTATACGCTATCATTATTTTTAAGAAGGATCGCTTTGCGTTCCAAATGCAAGCTGATCTTTGGTTTCTTTCTTCCACAATATCGTTCCGAAGAAAGAAAAGAATCGTGGAGTCCACCGGACGTAACATTATATATAAATATATATAATTATTATATAACATAATTGTGTATAAATAAATATATTAGGAGTTATCACTTCTCTTTTTCTTGCATTATTCTGCGGTACTTTTATAAGCTTCAATCATTTTATTATTTCTCTTTTTTATCGCACTATTTCGCGAAATTATATAATACAATATTAAATATATGTTATAATATAATATTAAATATAAATAATCTTATAATATAGGGTGGCAGGGAAATTTTGACAGTCCCGAAGTGTGAAGGTAGATTGGCTCAAATTAAGAAGGAAGCTACTATACTATTTTGCGATATTCGCAATAATTAACGAAAAATTAATTAAAGAAGATCGACCAATGCGCGTGGCTCGAAGCACACGATGGTGAAGGCGGTCTGACTGTAACATAATGGCGGCGCGCGGCGAAGCGGTGATTGGGGAGGGGAGGAGCCTTCGCCACGCGCTTACACACTCATCGCTCCTCCCATCCCCAATCACCGCTTCGCCGCGCGCCGCCATTATGTTACAGTCAGACCGCCTTCGCCGTCGTGTGCTTCTAGCCACGCGCATTGGCCGATCTTCTTTAATTAATTTTTCGTTAATTATTGCGAATATCGCAAAATAGTATAGTATCTTCCTTCTTAATTTGAGCCAATCTACCTTCTTACTTCGTGAAGGTCAAAAATTGCCTGACACCGTGTATAATCCCACATGTGTATGCAGGCATATACACAACATAATTTTATCTCTTAAAGCACGTTTTCACTCGAACGATTGTTGTACATGAGCGCTGCAAATGCGCCTTGAAGAACAAAATCGCTTCATGTATATGTGCATGCGGACATATGTGAATCTAAATTTTATGGATATTGTGGAGAAGAATAAAAAATATTACAATTCTAATATACAATTATCATTTCAGGATCGACTGTACCAATCTTATTCGAATTGATCACAATCAAAAGCTTGTATCTACATTGTATTAGAAGTGTTGTTAGAATTTTGATTAGTAGATTTTAGTTTCTGAAATATTCTTAATTGAATTCTTAATCGAAAATTTATTTGACATAAAATTCCGGATAATTTGTTTGGTAGCAATCCCCACGCAAAACTATTGACAAATTAATACCTCGACATTAATCACTCGACATCGTGATGCTACTGTGCGATATGATACATAATTCTGTTTATTTGACTCCCACAATAATAACTTTATATAAATAACACAATTTCTATAAATCTATTTCTATAACTGCTTATTGATTAAATCATATAATAATCTACATTATTTATATTTTATTATAAGTACAAGTGCAATTAAGAGATGATAAGGAAGAAAGTAAAAAGTATATTATGAGAATCAAGCCATCCATAACAGATCAATTAAATTTTATCAAACGATTGCGAAAAAATCCAAATAGCAAGTTCTATTACATGATCTACGCTGTGGAACGATCTTCTGAGTATTTTACTCCTTATGCTTTAAAGTAAGAAATTTCTCTGCATTATAGTTTAATTAAAGATCATCTCAATCAATAATTTCATCTGTTTTATTTTTCAATATTGCATGAAAGCGAAACAGAATTTTATACTAATTTTTGTTTTAATTCGTAACGAATGACCGATCTCGACAATCCTTGATAAAGAGTCGGGATCAGAATTCGAGAGGGTGAGATATATCGGATAGATGAATAAAATATATTTTATTAAAATTATAAAGTCTGTGTAATGTAGTGTGGCAAAATAATACAATTATATATGCACACACCTATATAATTGTATTATTTTGCCACACTACATTACTCAGACTTTATAATTTTAATAAAATATATTTTATTCATCTATCCGATATATCTCACCCTCTCGAATTATGATCCTCTCTATCACCCGAGGATTGTAAAATATAACGTCGCTATATATATATCACAAAAAGTAGCTACCTTTATGTAAAAAATTAACTCTGAACAATTTTCACAAAAAATAGGTATTTTTATAAAAAGTACTGATATTAATTATTTATAAAAAATTGCGTCAAGTTGGGGTGCAATTTCACTTTAAGTTTGTTAGTGTTATAAAATTTTATACATAATATTTTATACATATGTGCTTTTATATAATCCGCTGCTGACAAATAGGTAGAAGTTCCGTTTAAAATCTATTACATTTTTGTCATAAAGAAGAATATTTTTGTTAGAGTTGAATCAATTTTTTAAAATAAAAGATTACGTCAAATGATTTTTAAATTTTCTAGAAAATTAAAATAAGATTAAAAAAACTTATTTAAAAATTAAAAATTCAAAAAAATAAAAGATTACGTCAATAATTTTTCAATCTTCTACAAAAATAAAATAAAAGAACAAATTTTTTTAAAAATTAAAAATGAAAAAAAATATAAATTAAAAAAATTTTAAATAAAAAAACGGCGCGCTACCAATTTGATTGGCAATAATAATAAATGATAAATGAACAATTACATATTAACATTATTTCAATTTTAATAATTACTAGGTAGCGCCGAGTTTTTTTATTTAAAATTTTTTTAATTTATATTTTTTTAATTTTTAATTTTTAAAAAAATTTGTTCTTTTATTTTATTTTTGTAGAAGATTGAAAAATTATTGACGTAATCTTTTATTTTTTTGAATTTTTAATTTTTAAATAAGTAATCTTATTTTAATTTTCTAGAAAATTTAAAAATCATTAGACGTAATCTTTTATTTTAAAAAATTGATTCAACTCTAACAAAAATATTCTTCTTTATGACAAAAATGTAATAGATTTTAAACGGAACTTCTACCTATTTGTCAGCAGCGGATTATATAAAAGCACATATGTATAAAATATTATGTATAAAATTTTATAACACTAACAAACTTAAAGTGAAATTGCACCCCAACTTGACGCAATTTTTTATAAATAATTAATATCAATACTTTTTATAAAAATACCTATTTTTTGTGAAAATTGTTCAGAGTTAATTTTTTACATAAAGGTAGCTACTTTTTGTGATAGCTATTTTTTGTGAGACGGTTTTTAGATGAACGACGCTTTTTCTTTACGTTTTTTTAAAAGGTATTTTTTTAGGGATATCACTTCTTTTTGTATAAAAAATTATGTATTTTAAATTTAATTTCTCATAATTATTATTTTTCATAATATTTATTAAACATTTTTAAATAAACCCACCACGATCCCCGTCATACTATAACAAAATGTGACGGTCTCGCTTGCTTAAATTTTTATCCTTTTTAGTTCCTGTATACTATATTATATAAAGCAACACAAATAGTTTATATAAAGTTATAAATTATAAACATAAACGTTATCTTAATATAAAATATTGTACAATAATAACAATATTGTACCGAATTAATGTGATTATACAGTTAATTTTATGTTAAGATAAAGTTTATTATGTCTTTAAAAATATGTAGCACTTTTACTTTTTTTATTAAATTTTTTTACTTAATTTTATTAAATTTTTTTACTTAATTTTATATTAATTTAAAGTTTCTTAATTTTGTATTTTAGTTTTCTTTTTAATGCAAAATCTTACTTATGCACGTTCAGCAACACAAATAGTTTATATAAAGTTATAAATTAAAGACACAAATAGTTTATATAAAATTATAAATTAAAGATATAAACGTTATCTTAATGTGTGTGAAATGCTTTAATACATGAACATGGAAAACATGTCGAAATACATAGATATTTTCATTTTACATATACAGGGTGAGTTTTATTATTGCTTGTGTCAATCTTTTTATCATGCGGGAGATTACCGACTACATAATAAATTGATCGGTACATAAATGTCAATTATTTGGATCGACCTTATATATCGAAAACCCAAATATAATGTATACAATTAAAACAAATTAAAAGCCGAAATTATATAGTATGAATTTATTGCTATTATTATTATTAAAGTTACATATTTAGTATTATTATTATTATTATTATTATATACATTATATTCGGGTCTTCGATACGATCGATCTAAATAATTGACACATTTAATTTATGTACCGATCAATTTATTATGCAGTCGGTAATCTCCCGCATGATAAAAAGATTGACACAAACAATAAAACTCACCTGTATTTGTATTAAACGCGATTAATTAATTAATAACTTACTTACAGTCAATTTCGACAAACATTTGCACCGTACAAGGCACATTAAAGCACTTGTTGTAACATGTGTTGCGTACGTGTGTTAATACGTGTATATATTATCGACAGCGACAGTCGTACGCCAGATCTATCGCCATCTGGTGTCGACAGCGGCAGTCGTACGCCAAATTTTGTTCTATATATATTGTTTGATGACGTGGACGTTTCTTAATCGTATTTTCACGATTTTAGAATTATATATCGCGATATTTCCACTTCTACAGCTCGTAGAGTAAAAATAAAGACACTTTTACTATATAATTCGAACATAAGCTATCGATTAAGCCTAATAAGAGCTCGATCCGTTCAGCGGTTATCGTAATATAATAATATGAAATAATCTGAACTGGTCTCAATTTCCCGTCTCGCGTAAAGAGACACGGCGCGCGTCTTGCTAGAGAGATGAACTCGACGCAAGACACTACCGTGTCTCTTGATACTGTTTTTACGGCCAGACTTAGCGAGGCCGAACGGCGCATCGAAAAACGTAACGATAGTTCGACAGACAAATCGTCGTCTTACTTTACGGGAATTTTTCTGCAGACGCACTTTTACTTGCTCTAATTTTTAATCTCGATACTCTAATCAACAGCAATCGGTTCGAAAGAATGCCTAATAATCAAACGAATAATTAATTAATTTGCGAGGACGTGAGAACTCGATTGCAGCGACCACGGTCAATAGATCGATAATCGATAGTCGTCGGACGCCGCTTACGCCGTTCTTACTAGACCTTTCGATATAACACTCCTAACATACGCGAATCTTTCGGATTTCGGCAGTCTCGTAATTTGCCATATCGTAATTTGGCGGGTTCTAACTCTGGTCCTCTCAGGGGGGGTGAGGCGCGAGGGGAACCGCGGCGCGGTGGAGTGACGTCACGCGCGGGTAAGAGGGAATCGCGGCGCGACCGGTGGACGAAGGGGTCCGCGTGGGGAAGGGGGATCAGCGGCGCGACCGGTGGACAAGGGGGTTCGCGCGGGGAAGGGGATCCGCGGAAAGAAAACGGTGCGAAGGTGTGAGAAGGATAGCGCTACGTGTGGGAAAAGGATAGCGCTAAGTGTGTGAAGAGGACAGTGCGACAAGGATGTCATCAACGTGCGACAAGGATGGCGTCAACGTGGAATAAGGACGACGCATTGTAAGATGGCACATAGGTGGGAGAAGGACGACGCAAAGATAAGTGAGTGAGTGAATGATAGTGACGAGCATATGAAAGAGAGAGAATGATAATAGCGCGTACGAAAGAGAGAACGATAATATCGCGAGAACAACGCGTGCGAGAGAGACAACGATAATATCGCGAACAACGCATGCGAGAGAGACAATGATAATATCGCGAGACTTACAATTAGCGCGCGAGAGAGAACGATAATATCGCGAGAACAACGCGTGCGAGAGAGAACGATAGCGCGTACGAAAGAGACAACGATATTGCGAAGACGACGCCTGTGAGAGAGACAACGATAAATTCTTATAACTAGCGCGAGAGAGATAGCGCAAGGGATGGGAGCGCAAGGAGAGGCGCGTAAATAAATACATTTTTTCAATTATAAATATTAAATATACATTTATTAAAGTGTGTAAATACATTTTTGTGTCATAGAGCGTGCGAGAGAGATTACTATACTTATTATATCTAACAAGGGAAGTGCACGAAGTGTTAATCGCGAATGGATATGTGTTATATATCGTTTGAAAGGTCTTGTCAAGCTGAATTCATGTGTGCAATATTTCGCTTGAATGACGCCTTTAGAGGGCGCTATGCGCAATATAAATTACATAATTATTTGGGTTTCTATAAAAGCTGATTGGAGTTTTTGCTTCAAAAATGGTATCAAATAAAAGGTCTCTAGTAGTATAATCAATTGTATAAGTTTTATTTAGGATATTTTATTTAATACAACATAAATTGCATTTTCTATTTTATTTTAAAAGTACAAAAAGCCCAAAAAGTCAAAAAGTTATTAGTAATAAGATACTTTATTTAATATAACATAAATTGCACTTTTTATTTTATCTTAAAAACAAAAATAAAGTAAAGAAAAAAGAAAACCAAGAAACTAATAATATTAAAATTTTACAAAAATATATATTCCATTTTTTATTTTAGAAGCAAAAATAAAACGAAAAAAGAGCTGCAAAACTAATGGTAATGGTAACGTTCAAAAAAGCAATTGTAGCACAGAGATTTACTACAAAAATCATATGAGCACTTGATGCAAGTAGGATTTTGATTACAAATCTGGCAAATGGGTTCTTCAAAAGAAAAGTTTATATCTTTCAATCCTTTGAACTCTATATACGGAACATCAAACCTGCCTTTAAACCATGCATACCTGAACATCGATTGATAGAATGGAGATTGAAATTGGTTTAAAATCAAGATGTGGATTTTTAATACATTTTCACGTCTGTGCAAAAGAGTTTGATTTCCTGTAAGAAAAGCGTGTTCCGTGAAACGTTTGATAAAATCTTTCCATTGATGAAAACAAAATATATCGAGTGGTTGCATAAAACCTGTTGAATCTTCTGGTAAGACTTTTAATAAAACAGTAACATTATCATCTTGATAAAGTTTGTCCGACTTTTGAGCGCCCCACGAATCTACAACTAGAACAGCCTCATTTTCTAGATTTTGTTCAACAATGGGTTTAAAAACATTTTGAAAGAAGTCTCTTACAAGCTCCTTGTTTAATTTGCCAGATTTGGAACATCGAATTACGAGATTTTCGTAATTGGGAAGTTGTATGGTCGTAGGAAATTGACCATTAACTTCCTGGAGACAAATCAGCATTGGTGACATCAATTTTCCCTCCATAGAAAGAACCAGTTGAATAGTATAAGAATGAGTTCGAGTATTTAATTAAAGGATCACAACTGTTGTAATTTTTTCAATTTTTGTTGATAGTGTGCGATTAGAAAGTGGCGTGTAGTTAAATCCTGATTGATCGGTTTTGAATATTTCACTTGCATCAAAATTTGATTGAATATTATCAACAAAATCGAAGTGAAATTCAACGCCTTTATCCATAGTTTGCTCGGCTTCACATTGTTTCTTGACAGAAGTAAATAAACAGATTTTTCTAGATGAAAAACCAAAACTTTCCTTAAATTTATTGACCCATTGCAACGACGCTTTGAAATCTGTCAATCCAATTATTTTAGCATGGTACAAAGCCTACCGTCGAATAGTTTGATCATGAACTGGAATTCCTTCCAAGCGGGCCTGCATGAACTGCTCTAAACAATATTTTGTTATAGATAACCATTTTTCCCGATGTGTACCCTGCTGTTCAACATATTCTTTGCATCTACTTATGTAAATAGGATGTTTTATTTTGGGGAATCGAGCTTTAATTGTATTAAAAGACCATTTTGGATGTTCTTTACATGTTTCTACAACACGCCGCGCATATTCAAGAGGTATAAAAGCTTCGTTGAAAGGTAAGCTTTCTTCTTCATAAATTGGTTCAACTTTGTCATTTTCAAAAATGGTATCAGTATATACATCTCTAATTATTTCAAACTCAAATTGGTCTTCATTATCCATGGAATTGACCATGGACATGATCTCTCTGCTAATTGAATCTCTTTACGAGATGGGTTGCCCTCAATAGTGGCATAATTTACAAGTTTCTGCTTGAGAAGTTCAAACACTTTTAATGCCCTAATAGCCATTTTGCAGAATATGAAAAACAAAGAAACAGCAATAACGCAAAAAAAGAAAAAATGCAAAACATATACGAACAAATCTGGTATTAAAGCTTTAAAGCTTTATTAAAGTTTTAAAGCTTTGAAAATCTGCACTTGGAAAGTAAATAGAGCTTTTTTATTTCAAAAAACGTAATGTATGCTATGAAATCAGAAATTGGGTTTCCAGCTGACTTCCCAAAAGGAAAAAAACTTATGAGACTTGGTGTCACATTAGTTCATAGCAGTAGGCAGTGCTAGTACATAGCATTGGCAGGGTTGCAAATTTTTTAAATTATGTGATTTCTAATAATTAATTAAAAATTTTAATTACAACTTAAAAATTCCTAATTAAATAATAACCTTTGTTTTTTAATTATCAATTAAAATTATTGACAAGTTTAGTTGATAATTAAAACTTTCAATTACAAATTAAATTTTCCTATAATTGAAACCGTCATTTCAATTACACAGGCCCACAAAAAAAGTACTCTGTGCTGACGATCTGACTAGGCTAGTAGTAGGTATACAAGGCGGGTTCTAACTCAGGTCCTCTCAGGGGGGGGTGAGGCGCGAGGGGATCTCAGCGGCGCGGGGGAATGACGTCACGCAGGATGGAGGGGGTTTTCGGTGGCGCGGGGGAATGACGTCACGCGGGACGGAGGGGATTTCGTAGGCGCGGGGGCTGCGGGGCGAGGCGGGGGACGCTTGTGTTGGATGTTTTATGACAAGTATAAACAATCATAAACCGATTGATAAACAGCGGTATTTGAAGAGGATTGGATATGAGAGCTGACCCAGAATTATTTTCCATATTTTTTCTAGGAAGAATTGCAACGTATCAGCGCCGATATTCGGCTGCTTTGTGCCCTTGCCGCGCGCGTGAGAGAGAAC
This sequence comes from Camponotus pennsylvanicus, assembly GCA_023638675.1. Classification (NCBI taxonomy): domain Eukaryota; kingdom Metazoa; phylum Arthropoda; class Insecta; order Hymenoptera; family Formicidae; genus Camponotus; species Camponotus pennsylvanicus. The sequence goes on along the minus strand of JALHBL010000523.1, from coordinate 341,758 downwards.
GAATTCTTTCTGAGATGTAAATAAATGATTATTATGATACACCACTTATTTATTTTACACAAAGATGAAAAGGTTTAAACAAAATATAGGGAGGATTGAAGCGCATCAAGTCACAGTACGTGATTTGAACGCGCATCGACACATCGGTTGTCAGAGTATAACGATATTCTGTTAGAAAGATTTTTGCGCGATTATGCAATGTATGTGTGCAAGTGCTCCATAGAAAACTGTGACATAGTGTGTTAAAAGTGTGAGACAGGAAAAAAAAAGAAAAAAAAATGGAAAACATCGAACAGACTGAACGCGACCTGGTGGAGCGATCCAACCAAATTGCCACCTTGGGCGAATATTTTGCATGGCTACAACGATGCAACGAGCACATCAAGTTGCTGGAAGAGCAAAGTCGGATCAAACGACCACGATTATCGATCGGGAATCGACAATCGCTGATTGCTTGGATCGCGCGACTCGAAGGTGCAAAGATTCGATTGCAGAGAAAGTTTATGCCCAGTGGTGGTAATTACAGTGGCGACAATAACGCGGATGCCGGATGTAGCGCGCATCAAAATGAACTTGTGTGGCGCGAGATTGATACGGCGTTCGACAATCGTGTATTGACTGGTGCGGTGATAAACTATAATCACATCGAACCTCGCCAATTTCTCGAGGACGCCAAAGACATTGTGATAGAACATGTGAAGAACATTATGAAGAAACACAATTGTGTAAAAGTGAACACCATATTCAACGGCGAGTTTGTGGCCGGAGATAAACGCGCTAACAAAAGTATTAATACGAGAAACTGTGAACTCTTTTGCACGTCTGATTTACGCGAGTGGTACGAGCGCCGCGTTATCGAACCCACTCTAGCATCGCTGGAAGAATTTCAGGAACGCGATAGCGGGTGGGCATTGTCGCGAATATTGAATTTGACTGTAAATATAAATAAGTATAATCCTATGCGCGCGGGATGTCATATAAAATTGCCGCGGGAGATTGTGATGAAGAGAGCGGTGATTAACGTACAATCAAAAGACAATGCGTGTTTCGCGTGGGCAGTGGTCGCCGCTCTATATCCCGCCGAAAGGAATGCGGAACGGGAATCATCGTACCCGCATTACGCGACAGTGCTGAATTTCCGAGACATTGAGTTTCCAGTGACTGTCAATCAGATTAAAAAATTTGAACTTGTCAACGATATTTCGATCAACGTGTACAGCATCGAAGAGAAGAACAGCATTGTTCCGATACGTCTTTCGCAGCAGAAGCGGGACAAGCATGTCAACTTGTTGTACGTGGAAGACGGCAACAATGTCGGACATTTCGCATGGATCAAGAACTTATCCCGGCTCGTGAGCTCGCAACTGAGCAAACACAAGAATCAAAAATATATCTGCGATCGGTGTGTATAATTTAAATAATTATATGTTATGTAGCAAATTGTATATAAATCTTTAATTTTTAAAAAATTTTTATTTTCTTTTATAGATGCATGCATTACATTGGTTCGGACGACAAGTTGCAGTTACATACGGTAGACTGCGGAAAGATGAACGACTGCGCTATCCGGTTACCGAGCGATAAGGACAAGTGGTTATCGTTCAACAATTACAACAGGAAAGAGCAGCTTCCATTTATCGTGTACGCCGACTTGGAATGCGTTCTGGCCAAGATGGAGGAAGAGAAAAATATGTGCCAGCACCATCAAGTATTTAGCATAGCATATTATATACATTGCTCGTACGACGACTCATTATCCGCATATCATTCGCGTCGCAGTACCGATTGTATAGCATGGTTCGTCGAGCAACGAAATGTTAGCATTTCGTGTAAAAAATATTTTAACTACTAATGTCCCTATGGTAGATTTAACATTTGAAGAGTGTGAAAAATTTAAAAGCGCTACTCATTGTCATATATGCGAAAAACCGTTCGCGCAAGACGATACACGCGTACGCGATCATTGCCATTTGACTGGACAGTACAGAGGTCCCGCGCATTCAAATTGTAATTTAAATTATAAAGAGTCTTTCTGTATTCCGATAGTGTTTCATAATTTATCCGGTTATGATTCGCATTTCATTATCGAGGAAATAGCCACAGCGTTCGAAGGGAGAGTCGAGTTACTTCCAATAACGAAAGAGAAATATATATCGTTTACCAAAAACGTCGATCTTAAGGAAGAAAAACCAAAAAATCAAGTAAAATTACGCTTCATCGATTCATTCAAATTTCTTACGGCAAGTCTCGACAAATTAGCATCTTATCTAGATAAAGATAAACTGGATATTTTAAAATCAGAATTTCAAAATTTATCGAGTGAAAACTTCAAATTATTAACACGGAAAGGTGTGTTTCCATACGAATACATCGATTCCGTTGACAAGTTGCAAGATACATGTTTACCACCGCGCGAATCATTTTACAATTCCTTAACCGGTGAAACTATATCCGAGAGCGATTACGCGCATGCCGAGAACATCTGGACGCGATTCTCCATTCGAACGCTAGGCGAATATAGCGATTTATATCTTAAAATCGATGTCTTGTTATTAGCTGATATTTTTGAAAACTCGCGACAAATGTATCGAAAGTTACGGACTCGACCCTGCGTATTACTATACTCTACCCGGATACACGTGGGACGCCATGTTGAAGCATACCAAGATTACGTTTGAATTGCTTACCGACATCGACATGGTCATGTTTATCGAACGCGGTATACGTGGCGGTCTGAGTCAATGTTCGGGTAGATACGCTCGCGCTAATAACAAATACATGGAGTCGTACGATCTATCGAAATCATCATCATACTTGATGTACTTTGATGTAAATAATTTGTACGGATGGGCAATGTGTCAACCGTTGCCTTACGCCGATTTTCGATGGGTCGACGACGTGTCGAATTTTGACGTATCATCCATCGCGCTAGATTCGCCTACAGGCTATATCCTCGAAGTCGATCTCGAGTATCCGCAACATCTTCACGATGCGCACACTGACCTACCGTTTTGCCCGACACGCGACAAACCACCTGGCAAGCGGGAATTCAAACTGCTTGCAACGCTATACGATAAGAAACGTTACGTGATACACTACCGCAACCTGCAGCAGTGTACGCGTCACGGTCTTCGCGTTACAAAAATACATAGAATTTTACAGTTTTCTCAATCTCCCTGGCTTCGAAATTACATAGAACTCAATACACATTTTAGAACATTGGCTAAAAACGATTTTGAAAATAATTTATACAAATTAATGAACAATGCGGTGTTTGGCAAAATGTGCGCAATCGCGTTGATGTAAAATTACTAACGCACTGGGACGGGCGGTACGGTGCAGAGGCAATGATCGCTAAACCAAATTTCCACAGCAGAAGCGTCTTTTCGGAAAATTTAATAGCTGTGGAATTGCGCAAACTCGAAGTGAAATTCTACAAACCAATCTACGTGGGTATGTGTATACTCGACATATCCAAGACATGTTTGTACGAGTTTCATCACGAGTATATGACGCCAATGTATCGCGACAAATGTAAGGTCATGTATACCGACACGGATAGTCTCATCTATCACATTGAGTGCGACGACATGTACAAAAATATGAAGCGCGACGTCAGCAGATTCGACACTAGCGATTATGCTGCGAATAATGCGTACGGTATGCCGCTCGTAAATAAAAAGGTACCGGGTCTAATGAAGGATGAAAATAACGGTGCCATAATGACCGAATTTGCCGGGCTCAGAGCAAAAATGTACGCGTTACGAGTGGGAAAAAGGATACGAAGAAAGTTAAAGGCGTCAAGAGCAACGTTGTCGCGAGAACGATAACGTTTGACGATTACACACGGTGTTTGAAAGAAGAAATTGAAATGACGCGCCAGCAGTCGTGTATACGATCGAAATTGCACCAAGTATACACAATTCGCGAGACAAAAATTGCTCTGAGTCCGTACGACAAGCGGTATATCGTACCCGAAACCACCGATACGCTACCGTGGGGGCATTATAAGATACCATTGTAAAATGTGTGTGTGTGTGTGTGTGTGTGTGTGAAAGAAATATTAATACAGATTTTTGTATTTTTTATATTTCATATATTTTTATGTAATGCATATCTCATACATCTTATATTAAAAATACATGTACTATCGCAAGGAATATTGATAAGGATTTTTATGTATATTTTCATTTTTCAAATATTATATATGTTATACACATATATTTTTTCCAGAAAATTAAAAATAAACACTGTATGAATTAAATCACATTGTCTTTATGTATCCAAGAATTGTGCGAATTGTCAAATCCCAACCATTTCACGTAAACCTCGTCACCCCTCCTACGCAGGACTTTCTCCACGAGATACACGTCCGGATAATTCGCGCGATGCAACTCGTGCTCGTAGAACGCTCCAGCGATAGGTTTTTTGCGATAATCCTCAAGTAGATATGGGATTAGTATGCTGCACTTTTACAATTTTAAACACTTCGGTTGTCCAATTTGGCGTGTAACCTTTCTCAAAAATTGTCTTGTACTTGCTAACGCGTACCGAGTCACCTACTTTGAATTTTGCCGGACCCGCGATATTTACACGGTTATACTCAGTAGCCAAGAGTCTTTCAGCGACCGCGGGGGTAACGTCGACGGGTCGCATACCGATCGTTCGATGCTTGCGCGCGTTGTAATCCGATACGAGTCGCGGCAACGCGCTGATCCACTTGTAAGATCCGTTCAGCGTAAACATCTTCCACATGTCGTTTTTCAGCGTGCGATTGAATCGCTCAACGATCGATGCCTTCAATACTGAATATGTAGAATAGTGATTGATGTCATGTTTCCGTATGAGCCGTTGCACGTCAGCGTTATAAAATTCCTTCCCCATATCAGTCTGTAAGTTTTTCGGACATCTTTTGCTATTTCGAATTATCTCAGCGATAGCGTCAGCTGTCTCGCTTCCGCCTTTACTCTTGAGTGGTGCGGCCCACGCGTGCTTGCTCAACGCATCGATGACTGTGAGTATGTAGTGGTAACCTCTGTTGAAACGAGAGTACGGACGCATCTCGACAATGTCAGCTTGCCACAGGTCATCGTATCCCCGCACTATGACGTGTCTTCGGGGAAAATTTTTTCTCGCCGGCGCGTGCAATTCGTTCACCAACTGCCGTTTCTCTAAACTATGTTGTTTCTTCGCTTCCTCGGTTATTCCCGATCGCCGGTCCATCGTTGTTTCGATTCTTCGATCAAACGATGTGTGCCCCGAGTATCACCGTGCGTTTTATCATTCGTTACTGTTCGATAGCCGTTCGATAACCGTTCCTGCCCCGTTCGATAGCCGTTTCTGACCCGTTCGATAGCCGTTCGTTACCGTTCCTACCCCGTTAGTTGTCGTTCCTGCCCCGTTCGATAGCCGTTTCTGACCCGTTCGATAGCCGTTCGTTACCGTTCCTACCCCGTTAGTTGCCGTTCCTGCCCCGTTCGATAGCCGTTTCTGACCCGTTCGATAGCCGTTCGTTAGATGTTCCTGCCCCGTTCGTTGCCGTTCGATAGCTGTTCGCAGTCGTTTGTTGCCGTAATTGACCCTGTTGATAGTCGCTTCTAAGTAGTCCGTAGCCTCGTTCACAGTCGTTTCTGACCCGTTCGCAGCCTCGTTGACAATCGTTTCTGACCCGTTCGTAGCCGTTCCAGAGTTGTATGCCGCCTCGTATGTAGCCGTTCCTGACGTGTTCATAGCCTTGTTCACAGCCGTTTCTGAGGTGTTCATAACCTCGTTCGCAGCTGTTCTTGAATTGTTCGTAGCCTCGTTCACAGCCGTTTCCTCTTCGATCACTGCCACTCATTGTAGTTCGATAACCCTTCGTTCGATAAGCCTTTGTAGATGTTCAATCATTGTACAATAGCCGCTCCTTAGCCGCTCGTAGCTGTTTCTGAATTAGTGTTAATCGCACGCTGAAGCTCGTTTATCGCAGTCTGCAAAGCTCGCACGTCCTTCTCGAACGCAGTCAGCTTCTCGTCTGATTCTTTCTGCTGATTCTTCAACGTTTTAACGCATTGTTCCACGTACAGTTTGTTGACTGCATCGGTATCAGCCTCAGGTTGCGCTACACGGCGAATCTTGCGCGACCTCGCGTCATAGTACGTAGCGACGCGACACAGAGCGTTTTGACGCAAGTAACTTGTCACCGATTTACCCCAATGATCGCTTGTTCTAATTGCTTCATTTCTCTGTTCGAATAATCCAAATTTGTTGATGGGCATTTTTTTCTCGATGCGAGTGACGTCGATCGACTGATCAATTTCGTTGAGACACCGTTTAATTTATAATAAGGCCGACTTCGCGAAGTTCCTCTATAATCGACAGGATCTCGTTGTCGTGAGCATTGTGGCCAGCTCGGCGCGAAGCGTCGAGCAATCGTAGACGATCCACTAGCTCGTTGGGATCGTCCCAGTGCACGTAATCGATCTTATTGTCGGTTAGCGTCATCGCGCGAGGCATGGATACTCCCGTACCGCATTTTTTCTTTTTCGATTCGATCGACATCAACGGTGCAATTATGTGTTTATACTTGTATCCCCTGTTGCTCTTTAATTGACCTTGCGCATCATATTGACGTTTATGCGCACTCGTCGCCATTAATATGCTCTTATATTTTTGCATATCGTCCTCAGTATATATGTCATCATCGGGAATTCTCTTGAAGATCAACTCGTATAATCCAGGTGTACCAATGTACCTCACCTTGTCTATGATTATAGAGTCATCTGCGCCGATGTCGAATCGTTTGTTACCGAGCCACATTTCATTCTTGTCGAAATAGATACCGTACACGTAATCGATCTGGGTTTTTTTGTCGCCACTAAGGTGAGCGCTCATGTACTTTTGTGCCAGTGGCCCGAAGTGCTCTTGTAACATTTTTTGACCTTCCAACGTTTGTAACATGTTTCGAACAGATGGTGATTTGAGCGGGTTGCCCGTGGTTTCGAAAACATTTTCGATTGCGAGTGATTCGGGTATCGTGGGTTGTACGATTCTCGTTGTCGCGGACGGTGTGGAGGTTATCAGCGGTTCATCCGATGTATGCGATGTCGATAAACGATTCGCCTTCAATCGTTGTCTCTTTTTCGGTGTCGTATCCTCCTCCTCCTCCTCCTCCTTGTACCGCTTGATGGGTAACGTTTTAATTATAGTGTCAGCGTTACTCTCCGGCTCGTTTTTCACCGCGATTAAGCTAGAGTTGTCGACGATTTTTTGTAGTGGCTCGATAATAGGCCTAAAATGAGTCTTGACCGCGATATCGTCGTCGATCTTACCAGTCTTCAAAGCGCGATGTTTCTTGCGGATCGATTCGCTCGTTTTCTCAATCTCCCTCGCAATCTTTTCACGCTCGCAAATATTATCGCTTTCAGCCATGTCGACAGAGTGTCGGCAGCGACTAATCGTTTTGCGGTATCGCGAACACGTTAAATCCTTTTCTGTATCGCCCGTTCGTAAATGAGCTGTCCTTATCTATCACTAGGAATCCATACTTTTGTTGCCAACAAGTACGACATAATTCACTGAAATCCTCGTACGACATGTCGGTATTCACGTGATCGTTGTACACGTGTTTCAAGTTGGTACCGTCCTGTTTAAACAAGATCAGCAGGTTCGCGTTGTCGCGTATAAGATGTTTTGGTATTCTCGCGTACGTCTAACAGAGATAGAAGCAGTCGACGTTCGAGTGACGACCCATTGAGAAGTACTCTCTTATCGTATTTTGCTTGTCGCACGCCACATCATCGAAGACGAAAATCGAGTTTGGACGTGCCTCGCTCGGTGGAATGACGTCACTGTTATTGGAGAACGTAAAATAGCCGATTTCGTCAATCGGCGTCAACAAATTTTCCAGATATCGATATTTCGGCTGTTGCAGCGACTTCGAGTACACGTACACGTTCTCGAAACGTACACCGTGCGGGCTTTCCAGTAGACTTATCAGAACGTTGGTTTTACCACAATTCGAGGGGCCGCAAACGATCGCGCGTATAGTAGTCGGTACCGTGCCTGCGCATCTCTGCGTTGTCCTCCATTGATCGTAATTTGTCGTCACAATTCGTCACGCGTATCGTCAAAGGTTGTCGCACGAATCTCATTTTTTCAACACTACCGATTGGATCGAACGCCTGCCTATTTATAGGTGCGCGAAATCACGAGTCGCTCAGTAGAGAAAAAATGTTCGTTCTGCTATCAAGTCCTTCCGACATTCGCGATTTGAGCGTCGAACAACTACAATTTATGTCAAAAGCTGTTCTGTTGCGAGAGAATGTGCGGTGATCACATCCACTACGTGTGGGACAAACTTCCGGAATACATAAAGGCGGATCCGGAGGTTCAGACGTATCGTCGCTGTTACGAACACTACAATCAGCCGTGGCAGGAAACGCACATCGACGGTCCGGCGCCATTGATAAAGAATTGCAGCGAATGTCAACGAAAATAGGTAGAGGCCTATTAAATCACGCGATAAACGCACTTCCGATCGAATTCCATATTCCCGGCTATCAGTTTTGCGGGCCAGGCACACGGTTGGAGAAGCGATTAGTCAGAGGCGATCGAGGTATAAATCCATTGGACGCGGCGTGTCGCGAACACGATATAGCATACTCTCGGAGCAACGATCTCACCGAGAGACACACGGCGGATAAGATACTCGCTGAGAAAGCGCGGAATCGCATCGTTGCGAGAGATTCGACTCTCGGTGAGAGAGCCGCCGCCACAGCTGTCTGGACAGCGATGAAAGCCAAGACGAAGCTCGGTATGGGTCTGAAGACGAAGACGAAAAAAAAAACGGCGAAGAAACGGATACTTCCGGTAGCGAAATGCGGCGGTGTATTGCCGATTCTACCAATGTTGGGTGCGCTCGGATCCCTGATCGGTGGAGCGGTTGGTGTAGCGAAGGCGGTGAACGACGGAAAAGCCGCGCAACGTCAGTTGCAAGAGATGCTACGTCACAATCGCGCTATGGAAGGTCACGGATTATATCTCGCTCCTTACAAATACGGACGGGGAGCCTCAACGAGAAAAAAAAAAAAACGTCAAAGAGACGCTAAAAATGCCGCAGGGCGCAACTACCAACATACAATTGCTGCAACTGGCAAAACGTATGCGCATTCCATATTTTAGAGGTGTTTTCATGCGCAACTCGTTACCGATCGGTGGTATATATCAAAACGAGAGCGGCATTGTAAATTTGGATAGCGTCGAAGGACCAGGTACTCATTGGGTAGCGTATGCAAAGAGGGGGAATCGCGCTATATATTTCGACAGTTTCGGCAATCTTCGACCGCCGAATGAATTGGTGCGATATCTCGGACGAAACGTAATGAAGATACAGTACAATTACACATCTGTTCAAACTTACGATCAGAGCATCTGCGGACAATTGTGCTTGCAGTTTCTTCGAACGGTCGATGCATGTGAATTTAAAGACAGATATTGCGCTATTTAACTCAGTATTCGTTAAACAGTTTCGTCGACATGTCTATGACGTTCACATTGACTGGGAAGAGTAGCGTTCTCACGGCAAACTTCTTTCCCACCATAGATTTGAGCGACGGCGAATACGAGCTCGGTCTAACGGATTTTGAGACTTATCACACGATACCGAATGTGAATTCCTCGAATAATAAATTTTACTTTGGCAAAGACGACGAGGAAATTACGATTCCCGAGGGATCGTATGAGTTGCAAAATATACATGAATTTTTGAAACAAGCAATTTCACGGAAACATCGCGATAAGAAACACATTGACTATGAAGATGGTGAATATCCGATAGTGCTCCGCGCTAATTACAATACAATGAGGAGCGAGATCAAATATGCCTACAGAATAAACTTTACCAAACCCGACAACATTGGATCGCTGCTAGGATTCTCGAATCGTATTCTCGAGCCGCGAAAATGGTACGAATCAAACATGCCGATTAACATTCTCAACGTGAATATTATCCGTATAGAGTGTAACGTGACCGCGGGTGCGTACAACAACGGCATACTCGTTCATACGATACATGAATTTTCACCGAGGGTACCACCGGGATATAAGATGTCGGAAACGCCTGCCCAGATCATTTACCTGCCGATCATCGCGCGGAGCATTACGGATTTAACGTTACGCGTTGTCGACCAGAACGGACGATTGCTCGATTTTCGAGGAGAAGAGATCACCGTAAGATTGCACGTACGTATGCGACGTATGAGATGCTCGTATTGAACGGATCGAAAGACGTGAGAGATAACGCAATCTTTACGAGACCAGCAACACCACCGACAACAACAACAGCAACGTCGACGTTCGCTAATATCAAATCATCCAAGAAAAAGAAACTCAGCGCATCGAACGTTGCGTTTTTACAATCTTTGGGATTTGCGGTGCGAAACAGCTGAACGATGACCGACATTCTCAACATCGGTGATGAACCGATCTTTGACAATCGTATCATCAAGATCGAGACTCACACGTACAACCCGTTCGCCAATACAACGTTCGGACACAGTGACGAGATAAGAATACCCATACAACAACAGGATCTGTATACATTGCCGTATGAGAGTTTCCTATACATCGAGGGACAACTAACGAAAACCAAACCAGCTGAAGGAAGTGATGTGGAACTGGCAAATAATTGCGCCGCATTCATGTTCGATGAGATTCGATACGAACTCGATGGCGTTGAGATTGATCGCAATAGAAACGTAGGAATAACTACTACGCTCAAAAACTATGTAACGGTATCATCCGATAGAAACGTGATTATGAAAAACGCTGGCTGGGATCCGTGGACCTATGAGAATGGACATTTCAATTTTTGCGTACCGCTCCACATGTTATTGGGATTTTGCGAGGATTATAAACGAGTGGTGATTAACGCTCGTCACGAATTGATCTTAATACGATCGCGCAACAATAATAATTGTCTGTTTGGAGATTCGACACTGGAACCTGTGATCAACATATTCAAGATACAATGGCGAATGCCACACGTGCTGTTGAGCGAGATCGAAAAACTGTCGATGCTGCGTGCTCTGGAAAGCGGACGATATCTCAGCATGGGTTTTCGCTCGTGGGATCTATACGAGTTTCCGCTATTGCAGCTTACAACCAAGCATTCGTGGGCCATTAAGACCGCGACTCAACTGGAGAAACCACGATACGTTGTCTTCGCTCTGCAGACAAACCGGAAAAATATCATGTCTGAGGATACGAGTCGATTCGACCACTGCAAATTAATCAACGTGAAACTCTATCTGAATTCCGAATGTTATCCGTACGACGATATGAATCTGGATTTCGAAAAAGGCAGATGTGCCATTCTCTACGACACGTACGCGCGCTTCTGCAAGATCTATTACGGATACGAGTATCTCGAGCCGAGTCTCTCCATCTTACAGTTTCAACGTCAGGGTCCGTTCGTGATTATCGATTGTTCTCGACAAAACGAATCGGTCAAGAGCGCAACCGTGGATGTGAGATTGGAATTCGAATGTAAGGAGAACGTGCCGGCGAATACCACTGCGTACTGTCTCATCATACACGATCGTGTGATCCAGTACAATCCGTTGACTAACGTTGTACGCAAAATCACCTAAGCGATAACATCGACACAAGAGAGAGAGGGGAGGAGAAGCAGGATATAAATCAAAGTGCTGCGAGATGATTTTAGAGTTTCCCATTCCTCTCGACTGATGCATCGGGGAGAGAGAGAGAGAGAGAGATCTCGTCATGTCCGTACCAACGTTTGTGGATCTGCAAGGATTTATTGTCGGGAGAAATTTTGTCGTGAAGGAAGCTGCGGTTCTGAGAAAGGGATATGTTCTCTCGCATTACTTTTTCGCAAGTCCCGTACCGTGGAGCGTGCTTACAAAATCTGAGCGATATCAAGTCTCATGGGTGATTAGAAATCATCATGGATTACAATGGGAAGACGGAAACGTTCCATATGGCTTGGCTCAGCGTGTAATTACAACAGTTGTCGTTGGTACGATACACGAAGAAGAAGAAGAAGAATCGTCTGTCGTGTACGTTAAAGGACTTGAAAAGCGAAAATGGCTGACCGATATACTAGACGATGCAGGAAACGGCTATATTATTGAAACCTTGGATGCAGACTATGAAGATATTGATTCTCTAAATAAATTAGATATTACCAATAGTATGCGATGTGGAAAACATGTTAAGAATTGCGCATTACAAAATGTATTCAAAATATTTAACTGGTGGTCGCAACGCCAGAAAGAATTGCAAGAAAATAAAAATATGTAAACATTAATATGTTTTATCTCTTATTTCCCCTTCCTAGACCTTTCCATGCGTTTCTAAGAATTTTTTGTCTGAGCGTTATCCCCCTTCTCCTAAAATTCAAAGCATTGATCCCCCCACCACATTATACTTTTGGAAGATGAGCGTCATGTATACTCGGTTATTTCTTATACGATCAGTGTCGCGTTAACATCGCTCTCGTGGTTCACTTTTCATAACTCCCAGAGAAATGTATTACGTCGAAAGAAACGGAAACAGCGGCAGCGGAAGACGTGTGAATAATTACGTACCGAGTCGTGATAAAACTCCATCGTTTGAGAACAAATGTGCCGAGTAAGTTTCATTTAACTTCTTTCTATTTTATATATTTTTTTTTTTACAAATTGTATTATTACTATTATTTTAATTTTAATTTTTCTGTAGCATTTCGTTGGAGCGTCGTGCGGTTCGTATACTAGGTAGACGATACGCATTGACAGCTACGGAATTCAAATTCCTCGAAATTGGTATCAACGTGGGTCCACCGAGTTACGTGGAGATTGCCATAGGAGATCATCGAGGAAAGGAACTGATATTATCTCTCGAAACGTGGAAGGGACTCTACGAGCAACGTCGCAATATTCAAAAATTACTTTGGAACAACTCTAAAGATGACTACAATTTCATAAGCGTTGGACCGCTAACAGTGAGAGTTCGTACGATTAACGACGTCAAACTCATAAGTCTCTAATCTTCAAACGTATGCTTGATGATGGTCGAATCGACATTACATCGTATGTTCGATCTCGATCAATGCATAGATGTAACTTTTGATCGATTGGGTAAAATTATCGAAACAGTTGATGTCAAGTTTACGCAATTCTCCAATATCGCGTCTACTGTAATAAATCCAAAAGAAATATCTAATGTAATACGCGCGAGTGACTCTTTCAACAAGCATCAGCTCGTCGATTGTGAGCTGGCAGCTTTTAGTTGATATCACATTTAAAGTGATAGTCATTAGTAAATTTCTCGTCTCATCGAGTGAGTAAATAAATGTGATTACGTTAAAGTTTATAAAAGAATACAGTTCATGAAAGAAGAAAAACTTTCAGTTAATAATTTAGTGTGGATTTCTTGTCTTTTGCAACGTGATATCTACGTTAAATTTGAGAACGTACGATCTATCGGAAAATTCATTTCTCCTTCAAGCAATTACAGCAATACATCAAAAGTCATCGAACAAGGTAATGATAACTATTTTTTGACGTTATGTGAAAACAGATCTCGGGAAGTCAGAGGGACAGTGTGTCAAAGGAAATTCGTGAAAAGAGAGGGGTTTTTAGTGGGTAGGGAGTACCGAGTTGGTAATTCGACTTGGTACTCGAGTCCCACATAACTCACTGGATCGACCGGTGGTATGCACAAAATGCATTTTCCCCTCTCGTAAAAAAAAAAAAAAAAAATTACAGGTGAGTGAGCGAATGAGAGAGAGAGAGAGAGAGAGAGAGAGAGAGAGAGAGAGAGAGAGAGAGAGAGAGAGAGAGAGAGACAGACAGACAGACAGACAGACAGACAGACAGACAGACAGACAGACAGACAGACAGACAGACAGACAGACAGACAGACAGACAGACAGACAGACAGACAGACAGACAGACAGACAGACAGACAGACAGACAGACAGACAGACAGACAGACAGACAGACAGACAGACAGACAGACAGACAGACAGACAGACAGACAGACAGACAGACAGACAGACAGACAGACAGACAGACAGACAGACAGACAGAGAGAGAGAATGTATGTGTTCGCATGTGTGTCTGTATGTGTATAGCGACCAGCTGATCGCAGCAGGCGCCCCGCGTAAGCACCCGCGTCTGACGGTGAATCGCGCCACCCTTGCCTGCATCTTGTATTCGACCCGTCATACGTTAACTACTTCCTTTAATAATTCAAAAACTACGCTTCAAATCAAATTTTGGTAAAGGAAAAATTGTCTTAGAATGGTGTCAGGAATACGTCATTTTACAGACGGATGGTTTTTCGGGATCGCCCTGTATATAATAATAATATATAATAATAATAATAATAAGATATAATAATAATAATAGAGAAATAATAATAAAATAACTATATATATATATATGGCGGAAGGGGAGGGTTGCGCTGGGCTCAGGGAGAGGCCGCTCCTGGAAGGCTAAGGGGGCGATGCGTCGGGCTGAGGGGGGCCGCTCCTGGGATAGAAAAAAGACACATTTCATTAGTTTTTAATAATTTATTTTAGGATACTTTTGATGTATTATAAATTGAAAGTTACTTACAATGTTATCCATGATCCATTTATTTTAATTTGTACAAATGGGACACATGTTGCATGGTATTATTTGATGCAAAGATTTTTTACATTCTTTGCAAGACATATTAGATAAATAAACATTAAATTTCTTGATGTCGGCTCTCGAATATAAAAATAAGTGGTATTAATATTCGGGAATAAGAGCCCATCGCGGATGATCTTTACACTTGTCTTTAGGCAATGAGAAAAGTATCGGATCGAAAGGGTCTGAATAGCTCAGTGGTAAGAGCAGTCGCCCGGCAAGCGAAAGACTCGGGTTCGATTCCCGATTCAGCGACTTTCGGACCGATATTTTTCTCGCCTACTTCCATCTAGGGGGGTTAGAGGGGATTTTTTGGAATTAAATCTCAAAGCAAGAGATTATTCCAAGTAAAAGTTGATCATTGTATCATCCGCGATGGGCTCTTATTCCCGAATATTAATACCACTTATTTTTATATTCGAGAGCCGACATCAAGAAATTTAATGTTTATTTACGCTTTAGGGTGAAAAAGAAGCATCTTTACACTTGTCTTTAGGCAATGAGAAAAGTATCGGATCGAAAGGGTCTGAATAGCTCAGTGGTAAGAGCAGTCGCCCGGCAAGCGAAAGACTCGGGTTCGATTCCCGATTCAGCGACTTTCGGACCGATATTTTTCTCGCCTACTTCCATCTAGGGGGGTTAGAGGGGATTTTTTGGAATTAAATCTCAAACCAAGAGATTATTCCAAGTAAAAGTTGATCATTGTATCATCCGCGATGGGCTCTTATTCCCGAATATTAATACCACTTATATTAGATAAATGTTCACAATATGTGATTCTATGTTCCCGAACAGAACCAGCTTCTAATAATAGATACGATAATCTAAGGAAGCACTCGGTACAATATTTAGACTCATTTTCAACATAATAGTATACAACATATCTTCGTATGTTCCAATGTTATTATTTCAGTCAAGTTTAAAGGACCCCGCACACACCCTTATTGAAATTGAATTTCGGTCGAATCGTCTGAAACTTTCAGAAAAGTTAATTCTTACCATGCTGATCAAAAGTCATAATGGGCATGAAGTCCAGAAATGGCCAGGTTTTGAGATACGTATGGTTAAAAGTTAGAAAAATGGCTTTTTGAGACTAAATTGCTGTATAGGTTACGCAACATCAATAAAGTGTGTGTGTGTGTGTGTGTGCGTGCGTGTGTGTATGTGTACACATACATTTCTGATGGACCTCTCATGGGTTTGTAATTTTCTATGCTAAGCGATGTATCCATATAATTCGTCAAACTTTATTTGTTTATAACTTTGTAATAAATAATGACCGACGGCTAAAACTTTTTGGAGGTCACTCAGGGTAGTGACCTTGACAACATAGGTCAAGGTCAAAGTCATTGGAGGTGGGTAAGTTAAAGTAAAGATTTACCCTAACTTTTCTGAAAGTTTCAGACGATTCGACCGAAATTCAATTTCCATAAGGGTGTGTGCGGGGTCCTTTCGATGTTTAGTTTGTATTAGTTCATCACTACTATCACTCTCATAATCACTATCTTCCAAGGGTTCTAATTCTATATCAGACCCATCCTCGTCTGATTCGTCCAGATTATCGATTTCCATTATATTGTCATCTTCAATGATAATAATCTCCTCAATATCCTCGTCGATGATAATAACATCTTCATTATTATATATCTTCATCATCGATAATAACGTCTTCTTCAGCCATTATATGAGACCAACGAAACACAAGACCAACGAAACATAGAAGAACAACGAAAGAAATAATATTTTAATGTCGCAGACTCCTCTTCATTATATATCTTTTAATACCTTTTGTCTCATTCTAACTAGAGCATCACGTCTCATCTACCTCAGCATTTCTCTACATCTTTGGCGGAGCGTGTTGAGAAAATTATCAACTATTCTTATTCGTATGGAAGGAAAGAATTAAAATCACAGATGGAATAAAAAATTTATTTATTGTACGCATCGTAAAGAATATCATTTACAGCGCATGTTAATAATTCGCAATCAATTAATGATTCGCTGTTAAAGACATCACTCTCGCGTATCGTTTTTACAGCATCGCATACAGTAGTAATATTGTTACGTTGTAATACAGTTTCAAATTGTTTAAATTTTTCATTAACGAGATAGGTATTCTCGCATAACCAATTGTGCATATGACCGATACAATTTTCAAAATTAAATAAATGTAATAATGTTTGTGGCTTCATAAATAAAATAATTTTTTATTGTTCCCCTCAGGGTTACAATCTATTACAAACAATCTTAAATCTACTTTTCTCCTAAAACTTAACTATACTTATTAACTACTTGAGGGATCGCGAATTTCTTCGCTCCCCCTCCCTCCTTTACACACACACACACACGCCCTCGACTTCCGCTTCCTCTTGCTTTTTCCTTCAACCTCTCAATTCCGTCGTTCCTTCCTCTACTCTCTACCCTCTACCCTCTCTCTCTCTCTCTCTCTCTCTCTCCCTGTCTCTCTCACTCTCACTCTCACTCTCTCTCTTCCTCTTCCTCTCTTCTCTCTCCTCTATCTTTTTTAAAACATCTCTTTCTCCTCTCCTTCTCCCACCTCAGCCTTCCTCTTCTTCCTTCTTTTTTCCTGTTCCTCTTCCACCATCTTCCACCATTCTTCCTCCCTCTCTCCATCTTCTATACTCTCTTCTCCTCCGCTCTCTCTTTCCTTCTCTACCCCCCTCCCTCCTTCCTCCTGCCTACTTCTTCCATCCGCTTCCTCTCCTCCCGCTTCCTTTCTTTTCCCCTCTCCCTCCTGTGCTTTCTCTTTTTCTTTCCTTCTCTTCTACTCCTCTTCTGGTCTTTTATCTTCTTTTATCTTCTCCTTTTTTCTATTTTTTCTTCCCATTCTCTTTCTCTAACGGGGAGGGGAGGTGAATTTCTTTATTCCATATCTCTTTGTGCCCTCACTTTCATCCTTTCTCTTCTTCTTCATCATTCTACCGCTTCTCTATATTCTATTCCGACTAATGCTCATGCGAGGAAAAGGAGGAAGGGCGGTCGTGTGAAAATCCTTGCGCCCGGTTGGATTTGAACCTTGAGCCTTCATGTTTCCTCCAACACTCAACCTGCTTCACCACGTTCGCCCCTGTTTGTGGCTTCATATACAAAGAATTTTCGCATAATGTGTTTTACAATTTTTGATTGATGCAAAATATGCATTTCGATCGTTAGATCTCCAATCCTTAATATGAAGCAGTCCTCCTTAATGAGGGAGCAGTCGATTGTAGAAAACAGTCAATGTCTGCTTGCTTCTGCATCAACAAATTCCACGTTGAAAAAGGAAACACTATTTGATTGCCTCGATTATCGCCGAGAATCAGCTCCACGTACGATACAGCTCCAACACTTATTTCAATGTCCAAATATTTATACAACGTCGGGGTTAGAGCGTATCTTCTTCCAAGTATGCGAGCCGCACGATGAAGTTGAATGCTATAAAAATATAAATAATTAGACCACAATATTAAAAAAATAATAAAACAAAATTTTTTTAAATAAATTTACGTGTCGCATTTTTGCTTCTTACACGGTGGAGTTTCACCGTTTCGAATCGGAACGTAAAAATTCATGGTGATTTCTTCAGTGAACCTTTCACACGCGCGATTGATGTAATACTGATCGTATTAGAATTATTATTAATTCAAATAGTATCGCAAATTGTGATGTACAAGGGATTATTACTGACGCAACATTTTAATTTCCTCTAAAATTTTGTCGCGCCGATGTACGGCTGCGATGACATCATCATCCCCAGAACAAAGATTTAGCTGAATATAACAAAAATTTCCAAGGGCCGATGTACGGCTGCTCCCGATGTGATCAATTGTACGTGACAAATCGCGAAATTTTCAAGGTTAAAATGCGCATCAGAACAAAGATTTAGCTGAATGCGCTAAAATTGAGCGCCGATGTACGGCTGCTCCTGATGCAATCACGTTAGATTTTTTAAATGCACATGACAAATCGCGAAAAAAATAACTGCCAAGGTTAAAATGCGCATCTGAACAAAGATTTAGCTGAATGCGCTAAAATCGAGCGCCGATGTACGGCTGCTCCTGACGCAATCACGTTAGATTTTTCAAATGTACGTGACAAAACGCGAAATTATCAAGGTTAAATTGCACACGCTATTCCGGGAAATTTTTTAAGATGAAATCATTCTAGAATGTTCGATGATAAAACAATGCAGGAGAATATAAAGAGGCACGCCAGTATTTTCGCTAAAGTACGTCAGAACAGTCATTGGAAAGCGCTTTTCGCAAGTGTGTTACAATATGGAGGAACAAAGTTTGTGAGAGCAATCCACTTTGGTGAATTCATTCGAAGATTATATTGTGTGGGAGCAATGATGCGACCAATACATCGAGTCGTTGGAAGAGCAAAGTCGAATCAAACGACCGCGATTATCGATCGGGAATCGACAATCGCTGATTGCTCGGATCGCGCGCCTCGAGGGTTTGAAAAATTCTTTACGTGGACGTTTCATACACGCGGGTGCCTGATGTAGCGCGCGTCAAAATGGACTTGTGTGGCGCGAGATCGATACGGCGTTCAAGAGTCGCGTATTGACTGGTGCGGTAATAAATTATAATCACATCGAACCTCACCAATTTCTCGAGGACGCCAAAGACATTGTGTTAGAACATGTGAAGAACATTATGAAAAAACACTATAATGTGAAAGTGAACACTATATTTAATGGTGAATTCTTGACCGGAGATAAACGCGCCAACAAAAGTATCAATACGAGAAACTATGAACTCTTTCGCACATCCGATTTACGCGAGTGGTACGAACGGTGCGTTATCGAGTCCACCCTGGCGTCGCTGGAAGAGTTTCAGGAACGCGATAGCAGGTGGGCATTATCGCGAATACTTAATTTGACTGTTAATGTAAATAAGTATAATCCTATGCGCGCGGGATGTCACATTAAATTATCGCGGGAGATTATGATGAAAAGAGTGATGATTAACGTGCAATCAAAGGACAATGCGTGTTTCGCGTGGGCAGTGGTCGCCGCTTTATACTCCGCCGAAAGGAACGCGGAACGGGAATCCTCGTATCGGCATTACGCGACAGTGCTGAATCTCCGGGACCATTGAGTTTCCAGTGACTGTGAATCAGATTAAGAAATTTGATCTTGTTAACGACGTTTCGATCAATGTGTACAGCATTGAAAACGAAGGCATTGTTCCAATACGTCTTACGGAGCAAAAGCGGGATAAGCATGTGAATCTGCTATACGTGGAAGATGGTAACAACGTCGGACGTTTCGCGTGGATCAAGAACTTATCCCGGCTCGTGAGCTCGCAACTGAGCAAACACAACGGTCAGATATATCTGCGACCGGTACGTATAATTTATATAATTTATATAATTATAAGTTATATAGCAAATTGTATATACAGGGTGGTAGAAAAGTCCCGGAACGGTCGAATATTTCATAAACTATGCACTTTAGAAAGAAATATTTCAGACAAAAGTTGTATGGCTTGAAAGGGGCCATAAGACGGTGTCATTGGTTTGACCTTGAAAAGTTGTTTGAAGGTCACGTGAAGGTCACCTTCAATTTTTTAAATGGAACCACCTACTTTTTATTGAATATTTTTGTAGCTTATCTCGAGAGCTTTCCAAAACGCTATAATTAAGTTAATTTTCATTAAGTACTTTCCGAGTTATGAGGCTTGAAATAATTTCTTAATTTTACATAAACCGTAAAATATCTTGTAAAATATTCATTTTTCGATTATCTTACCTTAATACTTTTATGTACAAAATAATAAGAGGAATCAATTGGTGTAAAGAAAACACATAATAGTTTTGAAAAAAAAAATAATTGATAATTGCAAATTACATTTTTTCTTTTGAAACAATTATGTGTTTTCTTTACACCAATTGATTCCTCTCATTATTTTGTGCATAAAAGTATTAAGGTAAGATAAACGAAAAATGAATATTTTACAAGATATTTTACGGTTTATGTAAAATTAAGAAATGATTTCAAGCTTCATAACTCGAAAAGTACTTAATGAAAACTGACTTAATTATAGTGTTTTGGAAAGCTCTCGAGATAAGCTACAAGAATGTTCAATAAAAAGTAGGTAGTTTCGTTTAAAAAATTGAAGGTGTCATTCACGTGACCTTCAAACGATTTTTCGAGGTCAAACCAATGACACCATCTTATGGCCCCCTTCAAGCCATACAACTTTTGTCTGAAATATTTCTTTCTAAAGTGCATAGTTTATGAAATATTCGACCGTTCCGGGATTTTTCTAACACCCTGTATAAATCTTTAATTAAAAAATTTTTTTTCTTTTACAGATGCCTGCATTATTTTAGTTCA
Organism: Camponotus pennsylvanicus; assembly: GCA_023638675.1. Classification (NCBI taxonomy): domain Eukaryota; kingdom Metazoa; phylum Arthropoda; class Insecta; order Hymenoptera; family Formicidae; genus Camponotus; species Camponotus pennsylvanicus. The sequence goes on along the minus strand of JALHBL010000523.1, from coordinate 320,749 downwards.
GACGACAAGTTGCAGGCGCATACGGTCGACTGCGGAAAGATGAATGACTGCGCTATCCGGTTACCGAGCGATAAGGACAAGTGGCTCGAGTTCAACAACTTTCGGAAGGAGCGGCTTCCATTCATCGTATATGCCGACTTGGAATGCGTTTTGGCAAAGATGGATGAAGAACAACAAAATTTGTGCCAGCATCTCACCAAGTATTTAGTATAGCTTATTATGTACATTGTTCGTACGACGAATCATTATCGGCATATCATTCGCGTCGCAGTGTCGATTGTATAGCATGGTTCGTTGAAGATCTTAAAAATTTAGCAATTCGCGTTAAGAATATTTTAACAACCAATGTCCCCATGGTAGATTTGACGTCCGAAGAGTGGGAAAAATTCCATAGCGCCACTCAATGTCATATATGCGAAGAACCATTCGCGCAAGACGATACACGCGTACGTGATCATTGCCATCTGACCGGGCGGTACAGAGGTCCCGCGCATTCAAATTGTAATTTAAATTATAAAGAATCTTTTCGCATTCCGATAGTGTTTCATAATTTATCCGGTTACGATTCACACTTTATTATCGAGGAAATAGCCACAGCGTTCGAAGGGAAAATCGAGTTACTTCCGATAACAAAAGAGAAATATATTTCGTTTACTAAAAATGTCGATCTTAAGAAAGAAAAATCAAAAAATCAAGTAAAATTACGCTTCATCAATTCATTCAAATTTCTCGCATCGAGTCTCGACAAATTGGCATCATTAGAGAAAGATACTCAAAATTTTAAAATCGGAATTTCAAAATTTATCAACAGAAAATTTCAATTTATTAACACGGAAAGGCGTCTTTCCGTACGAATACATCGATTCCGTTGACAAGTTGCAAAATACATGTTTACCACCGCGCGAATCATTTTACAGTTCCTTGACCGGTGAAACTATATCCGAGACCGATTACGCGCACGCCGAGAACATCTGGACGCGATTCTCCATTCGGACGCTAGGCGAATATAGCGACTTGTACCTCAAAATTGATATCTTATTATTAGCCGATATTTTCGAAAACTTTCGCGATAAATGTATCGAAAGTTACGGACTCGACCCCGCGTATTACTATACTCTCCCCGGATACACGTGGGACGCCATGTTGAAGCATACCAAGATCACGTTCGAGTTGCTTACAGATATCGACATGGTTATGTTTATTAGCCGTGGCTATTGAAAAATGAACGGTTGTGGAATGATATGGAACGACTATCGAACGGCTATTGAACGGCTGTCGAACGGAAATGAACAACTGTCGAACGGCTATCGAACGGCTGTCGAACGGAAATGAACGACCGTTGAACGGCTATTGAACGGAAATGAACGACCGTCGAACGGCTGTCGAACGGAAATGAACGACTGTCGAACGGCTATCGAACGGCTGTGGAACGGAAATGAACGACCGTTAAACGGCTATTGAACGGCAATTGAACGACCGTCGAACGGCTATCGAACGACATTGAACGATTGTCGAACGGCTATTGAACGATTGTTGAACGGAAATGAACGACTGTTGAACGATTATCGAACGACTGTTGAACGGAAATGAATGACTGTCGAACGGCTATCGAACGACTGTTGAACGGAAATGAACGACTGCCGAACGGCTATCAAACGACATTGAACGATTATCGAACGACAGTTGAACGGCTATCGAACAGCATTGAGCGGCTATCAAGCAACTATCAACGCAAAACTATATTCAATTATCTATTAATTATTTAAAATGTTTTATTATGTACCGCAATGTAGTAGTACCGAAATGTAATATCTGACGTTTACGTAAAATGTTTAGGAATGGATAAATCGTTCTACTCTTGGATATATAATAATTATGTATTGTATACGAAAACATCACACTATCGGTATGAGACTTGTCGATGTCACTCCCGCAATTGCAGATAAACTTTTAAATATGCTTTACGAACCAAAAAATACGGTAAAAAAAATATGATTCAAAGTAGGTGATTCGGTACGCGTGAGTAAATACAAGATCATCTTTGGAAAAGGTTTCACACCAAATTGTATGATCGAAATGTTTAAGATTGTCGAGGTGCAGAAAACTAATTCCGCGACATTCATACTCGAAGATTCGCGTGGAAATCCCGTCGCTGGAGGATTCTACGAATACGAGTTACAATGCGTCGCTAATCCCGACGTATATCTCGTGGAAAAAATTTTGCGGGAAAAGGGTAATGACGTATACGTAAAATGGTTGGGAATGGATAAATCACACAACTCTTGGATACATAAAAATAATGTATTGTAAACATTTATTGAAATATATAAAATATATAAAATATAAAAATATATATAAAATATGTGTATAAAATATAAAATATAAAAATATAAAATATAAAAATATACAAAATATATACATGGTTATGTACAAAATATACATTTAATAATAAACAAAATATACATTTATTTACAAAGGTATCCTATAATGTCCCCACGGTAACGTATCGGTGGTTTCAGGTACGATATACCGCTTGTCGTCGTACGGACTCAGAGCAATTTTCGTTTCGCGGATCGTGTATACTTGGTGTAGTTTCGATCGTATACACGACCGCGTGTAATCGTCAAACGTTATCGTTCTCGCGACAACGTTGCTCTTGATGCCTATAACCTTCTTCGTATCCTTTTTCCCATTGACTCGTAACGCGTACATCTTTGCTCTGAGCCCGACAAATTCGGTCATTATGGCACCGTTGTTTTCGTCCTTCATTAGACTCGGTACCTTTTTATTTACAAGTGGTATATCGTACGCATTGTCCACAGCATAATCGCTCGTGTCGAATCTGTTGACGTCGCGCTTCATATTCTCAAATACGTCTTTGCACTCAATGTGATATATGAGACTGTCGGTGTCGGTGTACATGACCTTACATTTGTCGCGATACATTGGCGCCATATACTCGTGATGAAACTCGTACAAACACGTCTTAGATATGTCGAGTATGCACATACCCACGTAAATTGGTTTGTAGAATTTCCTCGAGTTTACGCAATTCCACAGCTATTAAATTTTCTGAAAAGACGCTTCTGCTGTGGAAATTTGGCTTTGCGATCATTACCTCTGCGCCGTACTGCCCGTCCCAGTGCGTTATGTGTCTAACATCTACACAATTCCGCACATTTTCCATCGTTTTGCCAAATACCGCATTGTTCATTAATTTATATAAATTTTTTTCGAAATCGTTTTTAGCCAATGTTCTGAAATGTGTATTTAGTTCTATGTAATTTTGAAGCCAGGGAGATTGCGAAAACTGTAAAATTCGATGTATGTTTGTTATACAAAGACGGTGACGCGTACACTGCTGCAGGTTGCGGTAGTACCACGTAACGCTTCTTATCGTATAACGTTGCGAGCAGCTTGAACTCTCGCTTGCCAGATGGTTTGTCGCGTGTCGAAGAAAACAGTTATTTTTAAGAAAATATATGTAATTGTTAATTGCAAATTATATTTTTTTTTCGAAACAACTATGTGTTTTCTTTACACCAATTAATTCCTCTCATTATTTTGTACATAAATGTATTAAGGTAAAATAATCAAAAAATGAATATTTTACAAGATATTATATGGTTTATGTAAAATTAAGAATTCATTTCAAGCCTCATAACTCGAAAAGTACTCAATGAAGAAATACTTTACTATAGTGTTTTGGAAAGCTCTTGAGATATGCTACAAGAATCAGTAATAAAAAATAGGGGGTTCTATTTAAAAAATTGGAGGTGACCTTCACGTGACCTTCAAACGACTTTTCAAGGTCAAACCAATAACACCATCTTATGGCCCCCTTAAAGTCAATTAACTATTTTTTAAAACATTTCTTTCTTCAACGCTTCGTTTTTGAGATATTTCGCATATCAACTTAAATGAGACACCCTGTATAATGAAGAGGAGTCTACGACATTAGAATATTATTTCTTTCGTTGTTCTTCTGTGTTTCGTTGGTCTTGTGTTTCGTTGGTCACGTATAATGGCTGAAGAAGACGTTATTATCATCGATGACGAAGATGTTATTATCATCGACGAGGACATTGAAGAGATTATTATCATTGAAGATGATAATCTAATGGAAATCGATAATCTGGACGAATCAGGCGAGGATGGGTCTGATATAGAATTAGAACTCTTGGAAGATAGTGATTATGAGAGTGATAGTAGTGACGAACTAATACAAACTAAACATCGAAATTTAAACTTGACTGAAATAATAACATTGGAACATACGAAGATATGTTGCATATCCTACTATTATGTGGAAAATGAGTCCAAATATTGTACCGAGTGCTTCCTTAGATTATCGTATCTATTCTTAGAAGCTGGTTCTGTTCAGGAACATAAAATCACATATTATGAACAATTATCTAATGTCTTGCAAAGAATGTAAAAAATCTTTGCATCAAATAATACCATGCAACATGTGTCCCATTTGCTCAATATAAAGATGAGCCATGGAAAATATTATAAGTAACTTTTAATTTATAATACATCAAAGGTCCTAAAATAAATTATTAAAAACTATTCAAATGTATGTCTTTTTTTCTGGTCCAGGAGCGGCCTCCCCTCAGCCCGGCGCATCGACCTTCAGTCCGACGCATCGCCCCCTTAGCCTTCCAGGAGCGGCCTCCCCCTCAGCCCGGCGCATCACACCCCCTCCCCTATATACATATTTTTTACAATAAATTTTATATTTTCATATTATATTATTATTGTTATTGTTATTATTATTATTAGACGCGCGCGCACACACACACACACACATACACACACAAATGTATAATACACTTTAATAAATTTTATATTTTTAATTGTAAAAAGAAACATATTTATATTTACTCGTCTCTCCTTGCGCTCCCATCCTTTGCCATCTCTCTCTCGCGCGCTAGTTGTAAGTCTCGCGATATCTTCGTTGCGCTCTCTCTCGCGCATTATTCTCGCGATATTATCTCTGGCGTTAAGTATCAACATATGTATAATACACTTTAATAAATTTTATATTTTAAATTTTGATTGAAAAAAAATGTATTTATTTACAAACCTTTCCCTTGCGTTCCCATCCCTTGCGCTATCTCTCTCGCGCTAGTTGTAAGTCTCGCGCTATCTCTTTCTCTCTCGCGCGCGTTGTTCTCGCGATATTATTGTTCTTTCTCTCGCACGCGTTGTCTTGTGATATTATCATTCTCTCTCGCACGCGTTATTCTCGTTCTCTCTCGCACGCGTTGTTCTCACGATATTATCGTTCTCTCTCGCGCGCTAATTGTAAGTTTCGCGATATTATCATTGTCTCTCTCGCACGCGTTGTTCGCGACATTATCGTTGTCTCTCTCGCACGCGTTGTTCTCGCGCTATCGTTCTCTCTCGCACACGCTATTATCATTCTCTCTCTTTCATATGCTCGTCGCTATCACTCACTCACTTACCTTTGCGTCGTCCTTCTCCCACCTATGCGCCATCTTACAATGCGTCGCCCTTGTCCCACGTTGACGCCATCCTTGTCACACGTTGATGCCATCCTTGTCGCACTGGCCTCTTTGCACACTTAGCGCTATCCTTTTCCCACACGTAGCGCTATCCTTCTCGCACCTTAGCACCGTTCTCTTTCCGCGGATCCCTCTTCTCCTGGCGGACCCCCTCGTCCGTCGGTCGCGCCGCGGATCCCCCTTCATCGCGCGGACCACCTCGTCCATCGGTCGCGCCGCGGTTCTCCCTTCCCCGCGCGTGACGTCACTCCCCGCGCCGCGGTTCCCCTCGCGCCTCACCCCCCTGAGAGGACCTGAGTTAGAACTCTCCTAGTATCACTACTGATGGTGTCATTGGTTTTAGCTTGAAAAGTCGTTTGAAGGTCACGTGAAGGTCACCTCCAACTTTTTAAATGGGACACCCTATATACTTTTGCATATTCTTGTAGCTTGCCTCGAGAGCTTTCCAAAACACTATAATTAAACATTTTTTCATTAAATAATTTTCGAGTTATGAGACGAAATAATTTCTTAATTTTACATAAACCATAAAATATCTAGTAAAATATTCATTTTTCGATTATCTTAATACTTTTATGTATAAAATAATGAGAGTAATCAATTGGTGTAAAGAAAACATACAGTCGCTCTTAAGAAAAAATATGGAATTGTTAATTGCAAATTATATATTTTTTCTTAAAAACAACTATGTTTCATATTTACACCAATTGATTTCTCTCATTATTTTGTACATAAAAGTATTAAGGTAAGATAATCGAAAAATGAATATTTTACTAGGTATTTTATGATTTATGTAAAATTAAGAAATTATTTCAAGCCTCATAACTCGAAAAATACTTAATAAAAAAATGTTTAATTATAGTCTTTTGGAAAGCGGGCGTATCCCGATTCGACATCGCTCAATTGGACACGCATTATTGGACACGTTTTATTGGACACCGCTCGATTGGACACCGCACGATTCGACACCGTACGATTCGACACTGCACGATTGGACACGCACATTGCACGATTGGACACGGCAGCATTGGACACTGCACGATTGGACACGTACATTGCACGATTGGACACGGCAGCATTGGACACCGCACGGTTGGACACCGCACGATTGGACACCGCACAATTCGACACGCACGATTCGACACCGCACGATTCGACACCGCACGATTCGACACCGCACGATTCGACACGCATGATTCGACACCGCACGATTCGACACGCACGATTCGACACCGCACATTTGGACATGTATGCACCCCGCCGGTAGGGGTGCCTATGATAGGGTGCAACTTTCCACGCGAAGCGAGGTTCCACTTTGCAACTTTTCACACGAAGCGAGGGGGACGGGGTGGGTGCGGGAGGGGAGCCGAAGGCCCCCTTGCACCCCCCCCCCCCGTGTGTGTGTGTGTGTGTGTGTGTGTGTCTGCTCCATGCTCTTTGTGCGGTGTCGAATCGTGCGGTGTCGAATCGTGCGGTGTCGAATCGTGCGTGTCGAATCGTGCGGTGTCGAATCGTGCGGTGTCGAATCGTGCGGTGTCGAATCGTGCGGTGTCGAATCGTGCGTGTCGAATCGTGCGGTGTCCAATCGTGCGGTGTCCAACCGTGCGGTGTCCAACCGTGCGGTGTCCAACCGTGCGGTGTCCAACCGTGCGGTGTCCAATCGTGCGGTGTCCAATCGTGCGGTGTCCAATTGTTCGGTGTCCAATCATGCGGTGTCCAACCGTGCGGTGTCGAATCGTGCGGTGTCGAATCGTGCTGTGTCCAATCGTGCGGTGTCCAATGCTGCCGTGTCCAATCGTGCAATGTACGTGTCCAATCTTGCAGTGTCCAATGCTGCCGTGTCCAATCGTGCAATGTGCGTGTCCAATCGTGCAGTGTCGAATCGTGCGGTGTCCAATAAAACGTGTCCAATAATGCGTGTCCAGTCGAGCGGTGTCGAATAGTTACGTGTCTAAAAGGAGGTCACCCTTGGAAAGCTCTCGAGGCAAGCTACAAGAATATGCAAAAGTATATAGGGTATCCCATTTAAAAAGTTGGAGGTGACCTTCACGTGACCTTCAAACAACTTTTCAAGGTAAAACCAATGACGCCGTCTAATGGTCCTCTTAAAACCATACAACTTTTGTTTAAAACATTTTCACCGAAACCGTCATGGTTTCGAGATATTCGAGTGTGAAGGTTGAAATGGGACACCCTGTATATATACAGGGTGGCCCATTTAATCCATCCAGTCGAATATCTCGAAAAGAGAAGCTCGAGAGAGAAAAATGTTTCAGACAAAAGTTGTTTGGTTTCGAAGGGGCCATAAGATGGTACCATTGGTTTGACCTTGAAGAGTCATTTGAAGGTCACGTGAAGGTATATACATATACAGGGCGATACCGAAAAACCTTCCGTCTGTAAAATGACGTATTCCTGACACCATTCTAAGACAATTTTTCCTTTACCAAAATTTGATTTGAAGCGTAGTTTTTGAATTATCAACAAAAATATTTAGTAAATCACGCGTCGGGTACGGAAGGCAGGCAGGAGCGGCGCGGCGTGCCGCGTGCGCGGGCGCAGCTGACCGCCCGACGGGTGATTACCACCGCATCAGTCGCTATTTTATCTTATAACATAAAATTATGCTTTAAATAAAATTTTGGTAAAGAAGAAAATGTCTTAGAATTACGTCAGAAATACGTGTTCCTTAAAATAACGTTATTTTAATAATGAGAAGTTGTTCCGGATCGCCGGCCGTCCGACGTTGCAATCAGCTGATTGCTACACGCGATGTGTGTATGGCGGAGTGTGTGCGTAAGAGAGAGAGAGAGAGAGAGAGAGAGAGAGAGAGAGAGAGAGAGAGGGAGGGTAGGAGGGACAGACATTCATACACACGCAAGCACTTTTTTTCTCGCTCTCTTTCTGTCTTTTACGCAACACTCATACACTCTCTCATTCAGTCTCTCACTCACACTCTCTCGGTCACTTACTCACTCACTCACCTACTTACTCACTTGCTCACTCACCTTGTAGCAGCGTAGCGAATCTTCATGCTATGTATTGTTGTTATCTGCTGCACGGTTATGATTGCTAGAGATGAGCGACACATCGAAATTTTTTCGATTATTAGTCTCACACTCGATTGACACAATACAGATTACGCGATAACGAGTTTACTGTTTATTTACTCACTATCGATTTATCGATACCAAAAATTACTTTCAAAGAAACGCGAATACAAACAGCACATGACTCGACGCGAAGCGACGGACCGCGGACACTGCGCGACTACAAGAGTTATGTTGCCAGAAACGCGACACGCGACATCTAACAAACGACTTGCGCGTGGCGCGTAATTGACGCGAGATAAGACGAACGATCGGCTAAAACCTTCGCATTGCGAATGCGGTAGAAAACATGAAACGTATAATGACATACTTAAAAAATTAATTATTTATTATAATTAATAACTATTTCTAATTATAATAAATAATTATTATTTTAAAAAGCATGTGTTATACGTTATTACGTTTTCGAAATTATTGCATTCACGATGCGAAGATTTAAGTCAATCGCAAGAATAATGTAATTAAAATTACATTTGGAAAAATTTATTTTTATTCTGCTCACAATGAAATGTTCCAACGTGAAAATGTATTGGTCGCTCTGAAAAAGCGGATTGACTAAAAAAAATTTTAAAGCAGATGCTCAAAATGCCCGCCATCCATCCTAATGCAAGCTCTCATGCGTTGATTGCATCATCGATCGTGCGTCTAATTTATACGATCTTCGCTGGGGGTCTATGCCCCTCCTCGCCTCCCGCGACCAATCACTAATTAGCGTCCGCGACATTCGCGATTGGTCGCGGGAGGCGAGGAGGGCATAGACCCCCAGCGAAGATCGTATAAATTAGACGCACGATCGATGATGCAATCAATAAGCCTGCGATTATCAGCGATTATCAATAAGCGCGAAGAAGATATGGCAGCGTACACAAGTTAAGAATATTATGACATGCTGATGGCACTTGGCGAGTGTCACGGGCAGCAAAACCCTGCTGCAAGAAGATACGCCGAATTATATCCAAATCGAAGACATCCATCGGGTCACGTCATACTTGGAACAGCTCAAAGACTGTATGATACTGGCAGTGTCCTGCCGAACAAACACGACGCTGGGAGAAATCGCGATGTTAGAAATGTACGGAACACGGAGAGAGTCATACGTACTTTCGAGGATAATCCCGAAACAAGTATTCGTTAGTTGCTCGAGAACATGATTTATCTTATACAACCGTACAAAGAATATTAAAAGAAGAAAAGTTGCACGCGTTTCATTATACACGCGTGCAGCATTTACGACCAGCAGATTACCCTGCAAGACGAACGTTTTGCGAAAATTTTCTGCGAAACGTCGATCGAGATCCCAGATATTCTTCTCGTGTGATATTCAGCGATGAATCGTTATTCACACAAGAAGGAATTTTTAATGTGCATAATATGCACTTTTGGAGCGAAGAAAATCCCAGTCACGCGATTTCGAAATTTTCAAACTCGGAAGATTAATGTATGGGCTGGAATAATGGGCACTGAAATACTTGGTCCAGTTATTCTTCCAGATATTTTAACTGGAAGAACCTACGTCGATTTATTAACAGAAAATCTACCACATTTCTTAGATGTGCCATTATTTGAAAGAAACGATATTATCTTCCAACAAGACGGTGCTGGGCCACACAACGCCAGGATCGTTACGAATTACTTAAACGAGAATTTTCGCGGACGTTGGATGGGTCGGTACGGCCCGATACGTTGGCCCGCAAGATCTCCGGATCTCAATCCTCTAGATTTTTTCTTATGGGGATACTGCAAGGAAGTAATTTATAAAACGCTTCCCGAAGATATTGAAGATCTGGAGACAAGAATACGATTCGCTATTTGGAATATTGACGAAGAAATAATGGAAAACGTCGAAAGAAATTTATTAAAACGCATAAGAGCTTGCATTAGGATGGATGGCGGGAATTTTGAGCATCTGCTTTAAAATTTTTTTTAGTCAATCCGCTCTTTTCAGAGCGACCAATACATTTTCACGTTGGAACATTTCATTGTGAGCAGAATAAAAATAAATTTTTCCAAATGTAATTTTAATTACATTATTCTTGCGATTGACTTAAATCTTCGCATCATGAATGCAATAATTTCGAAAACGTAATAACGTATAACACATGCTTTTTAAAATAATAATTATTTATTATAATTAGAAATAGTTATTATTTATAATAAATAATTAATTTTTTAAGTATGTCATTATACGTTTCATATTTTCTACCGCATTCGCAATGCGAAGGTTTTAGCCGATCGTTCGTCTTATCTCGCGTCAATCACGCGCCACGCGCAAGTCGTTTGTTAGATGTCGCGTGTCGCATTTCTGGCAACATAACTCTTGTGGTCGCGCAGTCTCCGCGGTCCGTCGCTTCGCGTCGAGTCATGTGCTGTTTGCATTCGCGTTTCTTTGAAAGTAATTTTTGGTATCGATAAATCGATAGTGAGTGAATAAACAGTAAACTCGTTATAGCGTAATCTGTATTGTGTCAATCGAGTATGAGACTAATAATCGAAAAAATTTCGATGTGTCGCGCATCTCTAGCAATCATAACACCGTGCAGCAGATAATAACAATACATAGCATGAAGATTCGCTACGCTGCTACAAGGTGAGTGAGCAAGTGAGTAAGCAGGTGAGTGAGTGAGTAAGTGACCGAGAGAGTGTGAGTGAGAGACTGAATGAGAGAGTGTATGAGTGTTGCGTAAAAGAGAGAAAGAGAACGTGAAAAAAGTGCGTGCGTGTATATGAATGTCTGTCCCTCCTACCCTTCCTCTCTCTCTCTCTCTCCTCTCTCTCTCTCTCTCTCTCTTACGCACACACTTCGCCATACACACATCGCGTGTAGCAATCAGCTGATTGCAACGTCGGACGGCCGGCGATCCGGAACAACTTTTCATTATTAAAATAACGTTATTTTAAGGAACACGTATTTTTGACGTAATTCTAAGACTTTTCTTCTTTACCAAAATTTTATTTAAAGCTTAATTTTATGTTATAAGATAAAATAATTAGCGACTCATGCGATGGTAATCACCCGTCGGGCGGTCAGCTGCGCCAGCGCTCGCGGCACGCCGCGCCGCTCCTGCCTGCCTTCCGTACCCGACGCGTGATTTACTAACTATTTTTGCTCATAATTCAAGAACTACGCGTCAAATCAAATTTTGGTAAAGGAAAAATTGTCTTAGAATGGTGTCAGGAATACGTCATTTTACAGACGGAAGGTTTTTCGGTAGCGCCCTGTATATACAGGGTGTCCTAGACCACCCGTACACCCCTTTTCTTTCAAAAACTAAGCATTTTAGAGAAAAATGTTTCAGAAGAAAGTTGTTTGGTTTCGAGGGGGCCATAAGATGGTACCATTGGTTTGACCTTGGAAAATCATTTGAAGGTCACGTGAAGGTCACTTCAATTTTTTTAAGTGGAATACCCTATATATTTTTGCAGATTCTTGTAGCTCATCTCGAGAGCTTTCCAAAACACTATAATTAAGTTAGTTTTCATTAAGTACTTTCCGAGTTATGAGGCTTGAAATAATTTCTTAATTTTACATAAATCATAAAATATCTTGTAAAATATTCATTTTTCGATTATCTTACCTTAATACTTTTATGTACAAAATAATAAGAGGAATCAATTGGTGTAAAAGAAACAGTGATTTTTAAGAAAGAATATGTAATTGTTAATTACAAATTACATATTTTTTCTTCGAAACAACTGTTTTCTTTACACCAATTGATTCCTCTCATTATTTTGTACATAAAAGTATTAAAGTAAGATAATCGAAAAATGAATATTTTACAAGATATTTTATGATTTACGTAAAATTAAGAAATTATTTCAAGCCTCATAACTCGGAAAGCACTTAATGAAAACTAACTTAATTATATTGTTTTGGAAAGCTCTCGAGATGAACTACAAGAATATGCAAAAATATATGGGATGTTCCATTTAAAAAAATTGAAGTGACCTTCACGTGACCTTCAAATGATTTTCCAAGGTCAAACCAATGGTACCATCTTATGGCCCCCTCGAAACCAAACAACTTTTGTCTGAAACATTTTTCTCTAAAATGCTTAGTTTTTGAAAGAAAAAGGGTGTACGGGTGGTCTTGGATATATATATATATATATACAGGGTGTATAAAAAAGGTCGGAACCCTTGAATATTTCGAAAAATATAAGTTTTATCAAAAAATGTTTCAGACAAAAGTTGTAGGGTTTAAAAAGTTCTATTTACTGGCAATATCATTTTGACCTTGAAGAGTCACTGGAAGGTCACGTGAAGGTCACTTCAATTTTTTTAAATGGAACATCCTATATATTTTTGCACATTCTTGTAGCTTATCTCGAGAGCTTTCCAAAACACTATAATTAAGTATCTTTTCGTTAAGTACTTTTTGAGTTATAAGGCTTGAAATAATTTCTTAATTTTACATAAACCGTAAAATATCTTGTAAAATATTCATTTTTCAATTATCTTACCTCAATACTTTTACGTAGAAAATAATGAGAGGAATCAATTGGTGTAAAGAAAATACATAGTTGTTTTTAAGAAAAAATATGGAATTGTTAATTGCAAATTACATATTTTTTCTTCAAAACAACTATGTATTTTCTTTACACCAATTGA